>JAFBJS010001896.1:37606-233844 GCA_016785265.1 Paraplagusia blochii
TGGTAGAAGAATGATCCTAGAGATGGAGCTACCAGGTAGGAGACAAAGAGGAGATTGATGGATGCAGTGGAGGAGGACATGGAGGTAGTTGGAGTCAGAGTAGAAGATGGAGAGGACAGAGGGAGATGGAAAGTGGTGAAATACAGTAGAACTGCTACTCTTTAATGAAGCCAAGTTCTGGCTCAGCTCCACAATGTTTATTCAGATATAAAAATGTATTTTGTTGATATCAGTGAGAAAATACTTAAATGCTTTGCTTTCTACCTGTGCCTTCAGTTGTGTCATTCACAAACAGGTCTTGAGGTCGTCCAGCAAAATCTGAGGCTTTGGTCACCAGAGCCTCCCTGATGGCCTTTGTCCCATTCAGCATGATGACTGGTCTCGGACCCAAGTAAAAACTGTAGACGTCTCCATAGGTTTTCCTCAGCTGACAAACAACAAGGCAGAATCTCATTAATCATTATCATTAATTAATCAAAAGACATTAATTGACTGGCACTTCTCTTAATGGGCCTGATAATAATATACAGTAAACATTTCTATTACAAAAGGACTTTAACTACATTTATTCATTCAACATTGAGCCAAAGTGAACAGTGCGCAGCCTTGAGTGACGACGGTGTCAGGCTCAGTGGACCTTGGAGTTACCACTGAGAGTCCAGGTCACTCAGTGGTTACCAGGATTCTGACAGATTCAAACCAGAAACCCTCTGGATCCAAGTCCGGTTCCTTAACCACTGCACAGAACCAGATCATTGGGTTTTGTCAAAGTGATAACGGAAAAACAATGGAACACACAGAACTCTCTGGTATTACAAATTGTTTTTCAGGAACTCTAATTGTGTATCGTCACAGAGACAGGTAAAATACTTTTTAGTTAAAAAATCTAAATGAATCTAATTAACAAGAGAAAAAGAAGGAAAATCTTCAGTGTTGACAAATATTGGAAAATCAATCCTTCAATCAATTCATGTGGGGCTTCAATATGAAACATCCAAACCAAAGACCTGACGTTTGCTGGTAGAACACCACAAATGTCTGTGTGTGGTTGTTTTTGCTCCTGTTTTCCAGCCTTTTCAAAGACGTCCAACAAAAGAGAGATCAGCGAGTTCTAACATGACTGTGACAAACAGAAAACCAAGCTGCTCCGTTTCTATGCAACTCTTTTCTTTCTTTTCTTTTTTACTCCACTTCATACTTAGAAAAGTGGCCAAATATTCTGGCTTTCTTTTCCTTACCCTCTCAAAGTCATTCAGAGGGTTGTCGAAGCCCAAGTGTAGAAGGTTCCCCAGCAGAGGCAGAGCAGCAGGTCCTGGAGGGAAGTTCTTGGGCCTCCGACATCTGAACTGAACAATGAGGAACCAGATGCAGAGCCACAGGAGGACGACAGAAACCAGCATGGTGGACAGAATGGACTGAAGCGAGAGAAGTCGTCAGCTGTAAGCGTGTAGGCAGGGCTTGCTGTAAAAGGGAAGGTCAAGGTTTTAACTCAGCCTCTGCTGGATGTGAACTTTGCTTCCAGTGGAGTTCATGGAAAACAGAGGTGAAACACAGACAGAGCTGTGGCTCCAGGCAAACAAACAAGTCAAAGGAAGTAAACAGTGATACAATCTCCTAGATTAGACTCACCAACTTTGGGGCTTCATGGTGAGTATCCCTTTAACAGCAGGTCTCCACACAGAACCAGTCAGAACACAAACCACTCATGTCAACAAACTCAGCTTTGTTCTGTTTTCCCAGAGCAGCTCCATGGAATGTGTGTTTGGAAGCAGGCAGAGTTTCTCTCTTTGGTTTCTGTTGGAACAAAGCGTCAACCTTGAAGAATTCTACACTTCAAGGTTCAAGGTTAAACCTCAGCTCTTACTGATAACCAGTCAATTGAACCCATAGTAACCTGATCAGTCAGGAGTAAATCCACTGATAGACCATTCTTCTGCACATGAATAACTAGGTACAAATATTTAAGAAGTGAAAACCTTAAACTATTAAAACAAACTATGTCACAAAAATATCCTTTACTTATAACTCTGTTCTCTGCTTCTGCCCTCTAGTGTTGGAAATGACAACTTGTCACTGAGTGAAGGAACAGATATGGGATAAATCAGATTAAGGTTAAAGTAGATGTTGAGACTTCTTACAACGTTTTAGACATTTTCTACATTTCCTAGTTTCAGTTATGGCTTTATTATAGGAATAGATATAACGAGGGAACCAACCTGCCGAGAGATAAGCAGCAGATAACGTCTCCAGTACAGACCAAGAGTCACTGTTCCATCACCGGGTTGTGAAGGTTCTTCATTTTCCACTAGAACAAAAGAAAATCTTATGCCTGAAGACCAGACATAAACAATATGTCAAGTCTGTCTGTCCTCACTTCCTGCAGTGTCTGGTTGTCAGTGTGATCACGGTCACCTGTGTCTCTGTCGTTAGTCTCACCTGTGTCTCTGTCGTTAGTCTCACCTGTGTCACCTGGTGCCCTCAGTATATACAGCCCTCTCCCTCACTCAGTCTTGTTGGATCGTTGTTTGTTGCATGTTCTCGTTTCTGTGGTTCAGGTTAGATGTTTCAGGTTAGATGTTTCTGGTTTGTTGCTCCTGCTCAGATTTTTGAAGTCCTGTTTTTGTCAAGTCACCATTTGTCCCTGCCTGGTCTTTTGCCAGTGATTTTCAGTTTGTCAATTTTTCCATTAAAACCCTGAACTCTGCCAGTCCTGCGTCTGGGTCCTAACTCCTTCCACGTCACGCCATGCCCATCCCCGATTCCTGTGACACAATAGTCTTTCTGTTTGTGACCAGGACATCTGATGGACAAGTCTCACTCCTATAACACCTGTGTAAAGAACAAACACAAAAAAACACCCAACATCCACAATATGTTGGATTATACAACAATCTGATGCCAGATTATAAGGTGCAGTCATGATGAATAAGTTTGTCCAGGACAAACCACCAAGACATACATTTCATTGACCTTTGTTGGACAAACCAGTGTGTTTGTTATAGAATTAGTGTTCAGACCATTTCATCTACATATAAACCAGGTCTGTTTAGGTCCAATCCCTGGTTCTGTCCTGTGGACTCACTCAGTTCAGGGAAGCACCATCCAGCAGGATCTTTCTCTTCTCCCTTCAGGTGACACTGTGGTGTGATCAGGAAGACCAGCTCAGTCAAAGGCCTAGTTTTCCCGAAACATGACCGTCCCAGAATTTCACAGCTCATCGCGACACTGATAAAAACTGCTTTCCCGTCAGAAAGATTTGTTTCACTGCTAAATGTTTGCTCGGACTAAACAGATACGTAAAAGAATTAAAGTCAACATCTGGAAACAAACTTTACACTGGAATCTTCATTTCCTGGAAATGTCAAACTCAGCAATATGTTTGCATTCAGTCTGTGACTCACCATGGTGTATCATCACCGTGCCTTACATTTACCCTGATGTCACAGGTATGAGGTCATAGATGGATAGTTCTTTATCAATTATTCACATTATTAAAGAATAAGTCACACATACACAGAACACATTATTATTATTATTATTATTATTATTATTATTATTATTATTATTATTATTATGAGGCTGTTAAAGCTGCTGTCAAAGATAAAGTTTTAACTTTTGGACTTTTTACATCTGTATTATTCTGAAATAATGACGAGTTAATAAATGAAAACCAGACCTGATGCTGTAAAACCTAAACACCATGAACTTCATACCAAAAACTGTCAATTCATATAAACTATGGTTGTCAAACAATTGAACTTCTGATGTTGTTACAGTCCAGCTGTGGATCAATGATGATGAATCGAGGAATATCCACAGTATAAAGAAAACATTTTCCATCTCACCTCGTCTCCAACGATCCAGTTTGGAAACTGTTTTGTTTTCTCGCATCATAGTTTTGGCCACAGTTTTTACGACTTCCTGACGCAACGTCACCATTTATCTGGACCCAGGACCAGCGCTGAAAAACACTGACTTTTGCCCCCTAGTGGCTGGTTTCATTTTGTAATTATCATTTCAAATGATATTTATATTTATATGTACATCAAATACCATATAAGCTGTTCCATCTGTACCTGCCAGTGAAAACCTCTGATTTTGATTGGCTGCTTCTGACTGGTCGTGTGGAACAGGGTTCAATCACAAATATATGAGACTGTGTATTTAACATATAACCAAGAAGAAAGAAGTATCAGTGCGTTGATGAGCAATACTTTTCACAAACTTTACACTTACACACTGTAACCCCACACACACACACACACACACACACACACACACCCACGTAGGACTGTAGCTTCTTGGTAAATGCAGTCAGAGGTCAGACAGGAGGGCGGGGGGGTGGTGAGTATTTGGAGGTGAGTGTACACGGGTGTCACACATCAGGGAGGGTCAGTCCTCAGCTGCAGTATATAAACGCTGAACCACAGCCACACTGAGAGTTGACAGGACTGTACAAAGACGCAGGAGGGAAAACCATCAGCAATGGCCAACGCCAGTGGTGAGTCTGTCTGTCTTTCTGTTCGTCCGTCCATCTGTCTGTCTGTCCAATTGTCCTACTGTAGCTACTGTATTAGGCCAGTTGTGGTTGGGTGGTCTATAGAGCAGTTTCAGGTTCTGGTCCACTAGCTGCCAAGTTGCCACAGAGATTCTGAGCAGGACATGAGTTCACTGCTGGACTAATGTCTACTGTCCCTTTAAGATGTGTGGTGTTTTATAAGGTGTTTTGCCATTATGATAAAAATGAACCTCTGATTTCTCCTATTTAATGCGTTCTTCTTCTGTTTGGTCTATGAAGATCCTTCATGTCTGACTCCATGGCCTGGTCTGGGTGAACACTCTGCTGATACATGACTTGACGCCCAGTCGTAATATTTCCCATGATTTTCCTGCAGCAAATACAGGAGTGGATTTTTGACATAGTGAAGACGTGTCTCAGCTGAAAGACCCTGTCCAGCTCACCACTGAACCACTGGACCGGCCGAAGGACACGGCTGTGTTTTCTCAGACGTCAGATTTTCTCACACACAACTCTGTTCTTCCTCTCAGATAATCCCAGTCATGTTGATCTGAGGAGTCGTGAAAACAACCTGCTTCACCGAACCAGGGACATTGATCGGGAGCGTTTGATTGTGCGCCGTGGTCAACCATTCTCCATCACTTTGCAGTGTCCTCAGTGTCCCCTGGGCCCTCAGCCTGATCTGGAAGTAGTCCTGCACCTGGGTAGGTAGAGCACCAATGTTTAGACGAAGTGAAATTTTTCACAGTTTGAGGTTGTAGTGCTGCCCTCTAGTGGTCATCACTTTAATATAAAGTTGTTTATCTACAATAATCCTAGCAATGGTGTTATCAGGTTTTCATTAATTCTTCTAGTTATCACCTTATTATCACGGTGAACTGATCTGTTAGTGTAAGTAGCTCGGTCTCACAGGGTCGTTGACCTTGTTACGTAGAAACGATGTGATCCATAGCGTCACAATACTCTCTTAATGTCATTGCTCATCAGTCAAATCAACTGGACAATTTTGGAAGAGTCTGTATTGAGTCGTACGTTTCCAGCCTCAAGTCCCAGCAGAAGAAAATGTCGGGAAACCTGGGTTTAAAGTTAACTTTGTGTTTGTTGTTTTTCAGGTAAAAGAGACGAGGTGGTTATTAAAGTTCAGAAAGAACGCACATCTGAGGACAAATGGTGGTTTCACCACCAACAAGTGCAGGATGAAATACTTCTGACGCTGCACAGTCCGGCAGACGCCATCATTGGACAGTATGGAATGGAAGTTTTGACCGTGTCAGTGGACGAAGGCATTCGGCAGAAAATAGATAAACTTGGATTCCACCTGCTGTTTAATCCCTGGTGCAAAGGTAAAAACACACACAGATTCAGACATTCTGTACATTAGTGACACAACCTGACGTATGTTATGACTGTGTTAGGAGATGTTGTCCACCTCCCTGATGAAGGTCTACTGCAGGAGTACATTCTGAATGAAGATGGGATTATTTACATGGGCGAATGGTTTGACATCGGAAGAAAATACTGGAATTATGGACAGGTAGTTTTTTTCTCTAATCAGATTTTTTTCACTAAAATCTAAATTTCTCTCCTAGTTTGTATCATTTTATTATTGATTTGAGAGGTTCCTTTACCTCACGGTCGTGGACTTTAATCTGACACACAGTTTAGAATTTTAATCTGATTATCTAATTTAATCTAGTTTATTAAGATGAATCATGTCAATGATGGACAGAGATAAAACGGCTGTAAATGCAGGGGCAGAAATGTGGGAACTCTGAGTGTCATCCATCAAGTCTGATCGCATCAGAATTTAACACCGTGCTTCGTAATGTAAAAGTAACTCCCCTCAGTATGTTACTGTCTTTAAAATATGTGCACACGCACGTGCATGTGCACACACATTGATGGTGACCTGCACCGTCAGGGCCGTTGGGAGGACAGTGTGAATTGTCACAGCAGGGTGAGGCCGCAGACCCGGGGGCTTCGGTTAGATTCGGAAATCAGCTACTGTCTGATGGAGGAAAGTTCTGGACCGGAGGTGTCAGAATGTAAGCACAAACCACACAAACAAGGGCTTGTCCCTTCACTGTCCACTGGGAGGACAGGAAGATGGATCAACAAGAGTGTCTGTGTCCGCCAGACGAGGAGACAGATCAATGACATGAAAGCAGCCGCTGGGAAACAAGTGTGATTGTTAACATGTCCGTCTCCACTTGGTCTCTGTGTGTCTTAGTTTGAGGACTATGTCATGGACGTCTGTTTCCAAGTCCTGGACAACTCTAAGGAGGCTCTGAGGAATTCAAGGATGGACATCATGAAGAGATCCGACCCAGTGTATGTCAGCAGGACGGTCACAGCTATGGTGGGTGGGAATCTCCAAGGGTCCAGAAGGAAACTGGAACTTCATCCATGAAAACAGACATCGCTATTTAACTATGACGCCTTCACTTTGATGAGGATGAACATCTCTGAACATCTGAACAGATCAGTGTAAAACAGATCTATCTAATCCTGCCTGGTCCTAATCTGTCCTCACCTCCTCAGATGAATTCTAACGGCGATGATGGCGTGTTGAAAGGTCGCTGGGACGGCACTTATTCTGATGGGTTGGCACCGAATCGTTGGACCGGCAGCGTTCCCATCCTTCAACAGTGGAGCAGGTCCGGGTTCAGGCCGGTCAAATATGGACAGTGCTGGGTGTTCGCTGGCATCGCCTGCACAGGTGAGGACACAGATTCTAGGACATCATACAAAACCAAAGTCTTAGAGGACACACTGGAGATCAGTGGTAGTGTGGTGGGACAGTGGACAGACCAGAAGATGAAACCAGAGGTTCACACAACGCTAGTGAAAATGAATAAAAAGGAAACGACAGGAAAGACAACTATAGACGTCTAAAGGTCTTCTCCTGTCCTTTCAGTCCTGCGCTGCCTGGGAATCCCAACACGTCTCATCACCAACTTCTCCTCGGCCCATGATACTGATGGAAACCTCTCTGTAGACATGCTGATGAATGAGAGAATGGAGGCGGTTGGAGAGAAGGACAGCACCTGGTAAGGACAAAAGAAGACAGACAAACATTTGAGACGGTGATTGAGTTGACAACACTAATGTCTGATACCAACCTATTCAGGAACTTCCACTGTTGGGTTGAGTCCTGGATGAGAAGAGATGATCTGCCCAGAGGGAATGATGGTTGGCAGGTTCTCGACCCAACTCCTCAGGAACTGAGTGATGGTAACAGATGACTGTTGTTACTGTTGTTACTGTTGTTACTGTTGTTACTGTTGTTACTGTTGTTACTGTTGTTACTGTTGTTACTGTCGTTACTGTTGTTGCTGTCGTTACTGTTGTTACTTTTGTTACAATGTTGACTTGACCCCAAAAAAGAAAAATCTGATTTTGTTTCTAAGGCGAGCATCGCTGTGGCCCGTGTCCAGTCCAAGCCATCAAGGAGGGAAACCTTGGGGTCAAATACGACGCCCCCTTCGTCTTCGCCGAGGTGAACGCTGATGTCATAAGGTGGATGGTGACGAGGAACGGTGACCAGCAGAAGGTGAGGGACGAAGACGTTGATGATTGGTGATGATTTGTGCTGATGACTGCAGAGTGTTGTTGATGATGGGGAATCTTGTCAGATCAAAGTGGACCACAGCGTCGTGGGGAGGAACATCAGCACCAAAAGTGTTTATGGAGACTTCAGGGAAGACGTGACTCTGCAGTACAAATATCCTGAAGGTTATTTTCAACGCTCTTTGTCAACTGTTGTCAACGAAAACGCTGCATCTTTGACCCGAGTCAATTTGGTCTTTAACGCAGGCTCCAAGAAAGAAAGAGAAGTGTATGAGAAGGCGGGACGGAGGGTCTCGGAGCCGACCAATGCCGTTACAGAACCAGCACGACTGGAGTTGGCAATTAAACGCATCAAACCTGTGTTTGGGACCGACTTTGATGTGATTGTTGAGGTTAGTACTGGGAAGACAAATGGATGGACAATAGAAGGGTGGACGGATGGACGGATGGATGGATGGATGGATGGGTTGGATAATCCCTCAGATAATCTGAGGCTTTCTCTCTTAATGTGTTTAACTCTGTTATGCTGACGATTCCTTCTTTTTCAAAGGTGATTAACAAAGGAAGCCATGATGCGGTGGCCAAGTTGTCCATCTTGGCGGAGGCGGTCATTTATACATCTTTCTGCTGTGGCGAGTGCCAGAGAGAGGCCATTAGCATCACTGTACCAGCTCACAAAAGTTTGTATTTCAGCTGAGATCCCAAATTTACCATCAGTCCACATTGTCCCAGTGAGTTGTGTTTTTTAATGTTGTTGTTTTTTGTTCAGCACATAAGGAAGTTCTGCGTCTGCGCTACAGCGACTACGGCAGATGTGTCTCCGAACACCACCTGATGAGGGTCAAAGCTATGTTGGAGATTCCAGGGACAAGCAGACCTGTCTTCTCTGTGGTCAACATCCCACTGACCATGCCCGAGCTCCTGGTCCAGGTGTGTGGTACAGGTTGGACATATGTAGTGTGTGTTTGATATGATGTTTTTTAAAATGTTAATTTTTTAAGTACGAGGTAGTATTATTATTTCCAGGGATGTCCATCATTGTTGGTCTCATGTTAGTATAATGATGTGAAATCTGTGATCTCTCTTCATGATAACAATCACTGTTTTTAGCAAAATGAGGTGTGCCCTAAAAATAGTTTTGGGTGTTATTAAAGTGGAAGCCACTAGATGGCAGCATTGTAGCTTATTTAAATGATATACTTTTTCTGCAGAGTGCTGGTTCAAGAAACTCATACAGTAGTTTGTACATATAAATAAATAAATATCACTAGGCTCATATCAGTATTGGTTGATAACTTAGACGGAAATTAAGAATCGGTAAAATATCAGGAAACAGTAAAGGGTTAATAATCTGGATTGTCCAACACCCTCTGTCCCAGTCATGCCTTTTGTTGAGTCTTTTGTCACCGTTGTCCAGGTGCCTGGTAAAGCTTACCTAAGGGAGAGGGTGACGTCCATCATCTCCTTCACCAACCCTTTGCCCGTTCCTCTGAAGGGTGGTGTCTTCACGGTGGAGGGCTCAGGGCTGCTGTCTACTACCAAGATCTATGTGGAGTAGGTGTTCCTGCAGATTGTCCTTAGAATCAGACGCAGGTCAGGTGTTTATTGTTGTCTTTGTCTTTCAGCGGTGACGTCGCTCCAGGTCAGAGGGTGTCGGTCAAGTTCACCTTCTCACCCGTCAGGGTGGGGGTGAGGAAGCTGCTGGTGGACTTTGACTCCGACAGGCTGAAAGATGTCAAGGGAGTCGCAACTGTGATCGTCCACAAGAAGACGAGCGTCATCTCATTTTACTGAGCTGAAAAAACAAGTTTAAGACAGAAATTCTCACCTTGTTTCAATTTGAACACTGAACAAACTATCATCTTATTTCACCAAAAGATGATAGTTAGTGTCTGACGAAGCGCTGGTCTGGTTATTAGTTACAACACTGCATAGAAAGGATTATAATTCAGTTTCTTGTGTGCAGATATTTATTATTTTTTTATATACATAAACTGTATATAACAAAACTCTTGCCTTGATTTCTCACCAGACTGTCTTGTTGGATTTTTACCAGTTCTGTTGGTTTTATACTCGTATCATTTCTTAAATTATTACTTGAAATTAAAGTCAAATGAAAATAATTTTTAATGTGCTTAAAATTTGTATTATGTGTAATGTGTCTGATTGCAGGACACCGCTGTAAGAGATTAGTTTAATGAGCTGCAATGCTGCCATCTAGTGCCTTATACTTTAATATACAGGTTTTAAATGGCTTTTTTTTACCCGTCGTAGACAAAACAATAACGATACTCACAGATATAACATGGTATTCTAATATCAGCTGATAATATTGGTCAGATGATGTCGTCAGATGTCCTGGATTTTTCACTTTTCCAACTCTGATTTAGGCCCAAAGACGTTTTTACATGACTTTTTATTCCATTTCAACATATTTATTTGTAATGACCTGCTTTGTTGATGGAACTTTGTAGAACTCTTCTTTAAGTAAAACATTTTAGACACATCTACGATGTTGTGTGTTTGTGATGGTAAATGTGTGGATTCTGTGTGGATTAAGTCTAATGCTGTGGATTATCAAGAGGAAAGTCAAGGAATAAAGGGAACAAGGACAATAATCCAAGGAGACAAACAACTCACAAAGGCTGGAGCTGTGAGAACACGCAGGAGGAGACAATCAAGGAGACAAACCTCAGGTGTCTGAGGGTGTGGACGGTTCTTGGTGCCAACCTGCAAGACCAGACAACAGGCAGACAGGCACACAGAAGAAGAAGAAGAAAACACTGAAGTTTTCAGCTGAAATACTTTTAAATACCTTATACGCAGATACGAGCTGTCGTCTGTAGACTGGAGCAATGTTTACACTAGTAAACTTTTATTTTCTCTAAACCTACAACATATTCTGTCCGCTTTACACCTTTAAAAACGATATTTATTTGTTTCTAGTCCACGAACGGAAACCAATCTGTCGATGTAAGAACAGATCTTATCTAAAGCACAGCGCTGCATGTATTTGTAGTGGAGCATAGCTACCAGCAGAGGGAGTTAAAGAGCCAGTTTATCGGCTGAGCTGCATAAAATAATCGATCATTTTGCCTTTTTTGTGTGTTAAATCGGTTATTATTGTTATTGGACTATTGTGGCTGTGTCTTTCTGGTGCCACACAGTCATATTAACGCGTTTGGGGTGTTTTTTCTTATTATTGTCTCTACAATAATTCAGAGTTGAACAGGTTCAACCAACGGGTTACGTTTACACTAACGGCAGCTCGAAGGGACTGTGTTGATGGGACGAGTTATAGTAGTAATACGTAGTAGAAGAGTAATAGTAATACTATGGTGTAGTGTTATCTTTATATAAATAGGTTTCATCGCGTCTCACTACGTCAGGATGGCCGAGCGGTCTAAGGCGCTGCGTTCAGGTCGCAGTCTCCCCTGGAGGCGTGGGTTCGAATCCCACTTCTGACAATATCTTTTCTTTATTTATCAATAACCACTGATAACCAGATATGAATTAAATAAGATTCCACATAATTTTTCAAAACTCATTGACTTTTACAGGTTGTGTCGGATTTTGTTGGCAGATTCAATGCACAGTGTAAACACATAGTTTCCCTGTATTTATCCTCACACTCACAGAATCATTTTCTTCCCGTTCCTTTAGCTAGATAGATAGAACCTTTAACTATAAACCTTTAACTACAAAAAGACTTGTGTTTTTGCATTTTTCCCTGTTTTTCTTCCCTTCCCATCCCTGTGTAAACACATTAATAAGTCACTCAGGTGTAAAGCAGCAACATATGGGAGGTGCCAGTTGGGCGGTGACGGGCGGGGGCTGGTGGAGATAGGATGACACATTATTTTCTCTGTTAGAAGGAGTGTGTGTGTGTGTGTGTGTGTGTAACGGCAGGAAAAACACCAGTTCATTTAAGGATCAGAACAAATGTCTGCTATGCATAAATGTCCATTCTTTGTTGTTATTACAACAGTATGACATTGTTGTTCTTCTCACTTTCACTCTATTGTTGTCATGGGCAGCAGTGGTGAGCGATGACCCACAGGGACATTGTCTGACAGTGTGGAGCGGTGTGATTTGGGTGACATTGGTGGAGACTGCTGCCCAGAGACCTGCAGGGAACAGATAACAGGATAAAAATGAATGAATGAATAAAAAAGGTTGGACTTCTTCTACCAATGTATCCACTGTCCCTCCTCTGAACATGTCCAAACCATCTCAATCTGTCTTCTCTATCTTCTTTGTCTCCAAACCTTCCTGTCTGTGTTGTCCCTCTAATGACCTCATTCCTGATCCTGTCCATCCTTGTCTCTCCTAAAGAGAATCTCAGCAGCATCTTTAACTCCTCCACCTCCAGCTCTGTCTCCTGTCTCTTCCTAGTGTCTCTAATCCGTCCATCGTGGCTGGTCTCTCCACCGTCCCTCCACCTTAGCTGACTCTCTTCTATCTCAGATCACTCCTGACTCTTTTCTCCAGTTGTTCCATCCTGATCCTCAGTATCTAAACTTCTGCTCCTTCTCCTCCATTGTTTTGTGTCAAATGGTCAAAATGACCACCAGTGGATGTTCTGTGGTGTTCATGAAGAGACAACGACTGGCTCTGTCCACTCATCACAAACACAATAACAAGATGTCACGGCCAGGCCTGGTTTTCAGATCTTGAGTTCATTCTGTTTCCATTACATAAAACAGACACTAACATCTCACAATGTTGATTTTACTGTTTATATAAAGCAAAGGGGGAGAAAGAGAGAGAGACAGGGAGAGTGAGACAGACAGAGAGGGAGGCAAGGAGGCAGGGAGGGAGGGAGAGAGCAGTGTAGAGACTCACACACCTCACTGGTCGACACCTGTCACTGCAGGTGGAGACAGTCGCCCGTGAACATCTGAGCCAGATCACTCCACCTCAGGACTTTTTTCTGTCTTTTCTCAGCCACGTCACCAACAGCTGATGCAGTCGACGGCAAACACAAACTGGGAGCTGATTCTTCATTTCTCCTGAGGATAAATTCTGCTTTTTTCTTTTTACTGAGGATCTTTACACACTCCGCGTGATCATGGCAGACTTCCCATCTAAAGTTACCACAGAGACCAGCGCACCAAACTCCCACAGCTCTCCACAGGGTGGCAACGGCCTGCGAGGGTTGGCTGCAGGCATCAACTCCTCCGTGGACGTCTTCTTTCTCAGGAGCGTCCCAGGCATTCTAATGTTGGTTGAAATAGTAGGTAAACCTTCTCACTCTCTCCTGTCAACGTGATATTAAACATGTCAGTGATTACGATGGCACTCGTGCAGTTGTGAAGCCTGTGGCGACTTGTTCTCCATTTCATTTCCTGGACACAGGGTCAGTTAAGTGTCTTCTCTTTAATTGAGCAATGTTGGCACCAATGTCCACCCAGTGATTAGTCCATCAAACTCCTGATCACAGACCAGATCATTACTTTTGCAACGTTGTTTTCAACACTGCAGTTTGAGGAAGCTCTACTAGAACTTTGAGAAATCTCAACCACATCATATTGAGAATTCGGTCCATTATTCTGTCAATGTCATGTTGTGGATCAGTTTAAGAGACTGTTCCACATTACAAACTCTTTTTTTCTTTGGGACTCACTCTTCTGATTCTTCTTGAAAAATGCACAAAATCCATAAAGACCTCAAATCATCACAGTTTAAATCCTTATCCGAGATTCTCCTCCAACAATGAAAAGATAATAACGCGGTTTCTGGGTTTGGCCACATGACCTGAATTCACAGGAAGGTTTGTCAGATGTTCAACAGATTAATGTCACATGGTCAACCAGTTAATATGGGGCTATCAACATCAACATCAGATCCCCACTGAACAGCTGTTTGACGTCCAGGGCTGTATATTCTGCAGCAGTAGCTTCAATGAGATAATCCTAATCCAATGTCATCACAGCAGCCCTGAGGACTTTCTAGAATCATTTCCCTAAACGTCTGATGGAAGAGCAGCTGCAGTTGGACAAAGACACAGTTGAAAAGAAAGTTCAGCTTTTTGAAGACGTTGAAAGTTGTGTTACATCAGATGGATTTTGTGAGACACAGAATTCTTTGCATCTTTGGTTTTTATCTCCAAAAAGCAATTACAGGCAGAGTCGTTGAGTCGACAGCCCTGAGCTATAGACTGGTTGTTGTTGCACAGAGATGACATGTGACCAACTGCACGAGTGACATGTGCAGGAGTCCTTTGTCCTCTGTGTCCAGGCCCCCGCACCTCCCTGACCACATGATGAATGTCCTAATATTGTAGTATTATCACACAGTGGTTAATGTTTTCCTCTGCTTTTGTGTGTTAACAATAGTTAACCCATTACTCTTCACCAGGGCAGGGCGGTTGACAGTGTTAGTGTAGTAGGTCAGCAGATGTGAACGTCGTTACATTTACCAGTAAAAAAGAGAAGAAGAGCGTGACACGGGTTGATCAGTAACCGGGCCGTGACATTTTACGGTTAATTTGCTGCAGGTTCCTACTGTGCAGACTTTGGGTCATTGTGTAGGTGATGCCAAGTGTGTGTGTCGGTGTGTATCAAGTTTGAAAAAGGGAAAGATGATCGCTGCATACATAATAGGCTGCCCTCTCATGGCAGAGCAGAGAATAAAGGACGAAAGGCCTGGTATTCTGATACAGCAGCTCAGACTTGGACTCACAATGTTGGTGGACGTGTTGTCACTGACTCTGGAAATGAGGATTCTCAGTGGACGTCACAAGGGTTTGACACTTGGTGTCTGAAGCACCAAAGGTGTTGAGGTGTTGTCTCAGTCACAGGTAGATTTGTTGACCTTGGCAACGTACGATTGGTTGATACAGTGAATTCTGATTGTCCTGTTGTCTCTCGCTGATTGGCTCAGTCAACTCTCATCATCTGTCCAACACTGTCTCCTTCTGTCCTCTCTCTTCTTCATGGCTAATATTTCTGTCATCTGTCTGATGTTTCCATTCTCCAACTCTACTGTCAGACCACTGTGGGGGGGGAGAACACAATCCAGAGGGGTGAGATAACAGGGTGAGATAACAGGGCTTTGTAGAAGGGAAAACTTTACACAAACTATATGACACATATTTTACTTCCACTCCATGGTTTTTTCCATGTGGTGGTTGATCTTTGAACATCACGTGTCTGTGATCAGTGTCTGCGATCCATCTTTTCCCGATGGATTAACAAAGTTCTCTATCCTGCTAGTCTCAACAAAACTGATTTTTAGCACCCCCTGCAGACAGGGGAGTGCACAGTTGTCCTGCTGTGTATTGGTCAAACTTACCACATACCTGTCCTTGGATCAGTTCAATCAGCAGAGTTGATTTGTGTCTCCGAAACAGACGACCAATTTTTTTGTCTCTTAACACAGTGGTCCTCAAGCAGTGGTGTCAGTGCTGGAGCTTCTGTTCTTCTCAGCTGAAGTCATTTTCTCTGATTGCTCACAGCCTTCACTGAACGTTAGTGTCAACACTTTGTCTTCTCCAGAGTTATCATTGGTCTTCCTCTATGTTTGACTGGTTAAACTGCTCAGTGTTGCCAGTTAGAGCCAAACATCCACCACTGTGCCTGGTGTTTCATTTGATTATATGAAGTCAATGAGGTCTTTGTTATTATCATCAAATAAAAACTGGTTCTAAACAGGGTTTCCCAACCACGGTGCCATAAGTGGTTTAATAAAAAATTTATTTATTCCATATATAAATATATATTTGTTTGTCAAATAAAGAAAGGCAGAACAATTAAGTATTTTCTGCTATGATTCAGGATATGGCTATAAAACAGGTCAAAGAAGATCTTTGAGGGTGTCTTTCTTCAATTCCTGCCTGTATTCCAGCAACGTCTTGCAATGTCAACTAAACAGGCTGGAATTTTTTTGTCAATTATGAGGTCAAACAATCCAGTCTGATCCTTCTGGTCTTTTTAAATGGGACAACTTTGTTTGAGTTTAAACAACCAGGCTACTCCACATCTTAGACCAGAGACGTCCACAACAAACAAAGCAGTGGGAGGAAGTATGTGAAGACATCTCTTATTCACAGATCTTTGTGTTCTTCGTTGCTCCCTGACCTCCAGGTTCTCGGTCTTCTCCACTGGGCTCTAATAGCTGGGGCTCACGCTGTAAGTGGACCTTACGGCTGGGTTTTGTTTGTGGCCATCACTCTGTGGATCCTCACCACCGTCCTCTTCTTCATGATCCTATTTGGCGTAGTGAGAAATCTGTCCATGGTCCCGTGGCCCCTGACGGTAGGAAACAATGGTAGAGGTCAAGATGAAAGATCATCTGGACTTTTCTATTCTAAAACTCTCTGACATTTCCTCCAGGTGCTGGCGTACAACGCCGCAGCGACCATCCTCTATTTGACCGCCTTCGCCACCAACGCAGCATATGTTCACCCATTCTGGTACTTCAACATCTATGGACATCTTGCTGCAGCAGCGGTATGGACGTCTTTATTCTTTTTAATGTTTCTATAATTTGTTAAACTGAAAATCCATGATAAAAAAGTGAATCATAGATTGAACAGAACAGGGATATAATAAAATCACGTGATGCTCTCAGGACCGACATCTGCACCGGGAAATAAAATATATATTTATAACCTTAACACTGTCATTGATTGAAGACTGTGAGTAATTTTCCTCCTTGTCCCTTGTGTACATTCTGATAATAATCACACCGGAAAACTTGAAGGACGGGGAGATAAACATGGGGAGTGTTTTCTGTGTGGCCTCAGCCTTTACTGTGTCATTAGTTTCCTCTAATCAGATCAAGTCAGTGACAAATTGTCAAATTGTCCAATACATTAAGCAAAAAAGTATATTAATTAATTGCATTTGTTTTTTCTTTGTTCATCAAAGTTTGAAACGCAGAACAGTCAAACATTCTGCCAGGTGGCAGCAGAGAGCTGTGGAAACACAGTTGTAGAAGAAGATCTTTATGAGTGTCTTTCAACTACGCAGGCTGAGATTTTTAGTCCATTTTTGAAGTCATTTAAACACAAAGATACAAATTTACAAATTGTTTGACTTCACATCAACATCTCAATGTTACAACCACCGTGTGGAGACAAACACTTGGAGAAGATGTGAGGCAACAGTTGGGACAATGTCTGAAAATCATTTACAGTCTATGCCAGTCCAAAGTCCATCTGGGACACGGTCTTATCAGCTCTCTCTTACTGGGCCTCAGGTATGGCGGTCAGAGAAGGTGTGGTCAGTGTGGGGACCAAGGCACTAATGAGTCCCTGGAATCTTTACTGAGTCCAATAAAGATGTAGTAAATGTCAGCGTGAAAATATTTCACATTTTTCATTCCATTTTTCCCTTTGAACCTGCAGTTCTTTGGAGCCGTAGTGATGGTGGCGTACGGCGCCAGCACTTTCTTCTCCTACCTGGACTGGAAAGACGACGGAGGAAACGCTGCCACAAACACCGTACCAACCTAGGACTCAAACCTGCGGCACTTCTACTGTCTTTCCCTTCCCCAACTGTATACTAATAATGTGGATGACTTGGTGTGGATAAACAAGTCACTCCAAGTCACTATCAAGTGACTGTCCCTGGTAACTCGAACCCTCCACCCAGTCTAATGCTATTATTACCAAGGAGATGAACCAGGTGTGAGGGATTCATGACATCAGTCACATTTGATTCATACTTTCCTGAAATAAAAATGTTGGATTATTTACACACAGCCATGTTGTCCAAAGATGGAAGGAAAAAATAACAAGTAACCCTAACCCTCTGGAGCAGAAAACCAAAAAACATCATCACAGACATAGGACACTATGTTGATATACTGTATGTTCTAGGCCACACGTCCTATGGTCACGTCCTACCAACATGGTGGACATTTCCCTGTCCAGGGGCAAACAACTGTCATAATTTGATATCATTATGACAAGGATTCTCTGATTCATGGAAACACCAAAGAAGAGCTTTTCCTTTTTTGTTTTTGATCAATCACTGTTCTTTTATACTTTTCTTGTTGTTGTTGACATGTAAACCGGTACCAACCCCGGTTTAAATCTGGGTCACGGCAGATATAACGGGGGTTACATTTTGGGCACTTGGTGGCCTAGTGGTTGAGGAAATGTCTGCTAGGCCCCCGGTTTGAATCCCCCTACCGCCAAGTTACTACTCAGGTGCCCTGAGCCCGGCATCGTCCCCACTCACTGATCACTACAGTGATGGGTTAAACGCAGAGGCATAATTTCCTGAAGGATAATCCAGAGGATTAATAAAGTTCTATGAATCTAAAAATCTAAAATCATCTGATTGTTTATATTTTTTTCTGTGTCATTGATGAACATGATCTCCTGGTGTCTGTAGTTCACCTGGTACAATGTGCCCTTCACATTAACTCCACATTCTCAGTGTCTTTAAATGACCAGAGTTGATCAAAGAAGACGTCAACTGTGTTTACATGTCATTAATATCATGGTGCAGCCAGATGTAGGAGGAGTTCAACCTAAGACGCATGGAACATCTGAAGTCCTTGTAGGGAAATCACCAGGATCACCAAGCTGAGAGAAGACCAAACAAGGAGAGACGGCTCACGTAACACATTCACAGGTCTCCAGGACAGAAGAACAGCTGCAGATCTGGAGATGTTTGGCAGGAGATTCTCATTGGCCAGTGTTGCCTCCAGACAGGCTGGTGACTTGAGGTGCGTCCTCTCCACAAGTTGATGGAACCTCCTGAGGTTTGACGTAGTTTTTTTCTGGTGAAACTTATTTAAAATAAAACACTTTTGTGATTTTGGGCCAGTTTTATTTGGAAATATAGTTTTACTAAAAACCAAATGTCAATTCACAGTACTTCAGCAGAGTCATAAATAAACTAGAACCAACTTTCACTGGAAATTACAGTCATGTTACTTCTGGTTCACTACAGTCAAACACACACACACACACACACAAACACTCAGTTTCACAGGCACAAAACACACTTCACGGACTTCCAAAAATCACTGACTGAATCCAACTGTCAACATTTGTATCATCTATGAATAAATCTACACTTACAGATGAACAACATCACATAATAATGACACGGAAACAGAAAAGAACAATTGATCTGAAAGATTCGTGGATTAGAAGGTTCTGGTCTTCTTTAATAAGGTAAGATAAGGAAGTCTGATCTGTTCCTGTGGACTCACCACCCACAGGAAGGTTCACAGGGCGGTGCAATGTGATTTGGGTGGTGCCAGCTGCCCCTGTGACCCGGCAACGGACAAGTTGATGAAGATGAATGAATAATCTGATCTTATTGAGAGGAGGAGAGAAGTGGGACATTGATGAAGGCCCAGACACTGGTACCTGAAGTATTTGTCCAGTGCAGTAGTTTAGACGAGAAAAACAAGAAAAATACAAAAACAACGTAAAAACCTTCTTGTTGAGAGTTGCTGCTGCCAGAGAGGTCACTAACCACAGACCAACACCTTCATGACGTCTGACCGTGGGAACCTTTCTACACCATGTGGAGGGAAGAGGCCATTCAGGTGTTTTGATTCTTGACTGTGAGAAACTCACTGGGATCCATTGGTGTTAAAGTCTGCAGAACTCAGGGCTGTGACCAGAAGTCCGTTATCATCCAGACCTCGACCTTCCTTCTCCTAAAACCACAGATTTACAGTCAGGAGTCAGAACAACATTTCAACCAAACACACAAGGACAAATGGGTCAATGGGTCAATGGGTCAGTCTGTGGACCACAGTCATGACAGACACAAATATATAAAAATAGTTCACGGTTGAGAACTGGTCTTTTTTGATGAGCGATGATCTGCAGGGACCTGTAGTTGCCAACAAGGCCCCCTCTGGCTACTCGAGGTACTGCACGGAATAACTTTTAAGCGCATCTTCATCAATATTCCAGGGAACAATAGAAGGTCTGAGGATCGACATCAAACAGAATATAATATTAACCGTTTAATGACCGCTCACTGTCCAGAAATGTCCCATGGTTTGTGGTGTGGAAGGACAAACATTGGACACAGGACAGAAGACGTTCCATAAACACCTGAGAGTGTAAGAGTCGACGAGGCGCAGCAGTTCAGTTCCTCTAAAGATCTGACCACCAAGAACCATGACCAATGGTATCACCACTACGAACCGTGAAGATCTGACCATCGATTCCCGAATTTTACGCCACCTACTGTGACGTGTCACTATATACAAAAGTTCACTAACAACATTCAACACCGTCTCCTCGTTAGTATAGTGGTAAGTATCCCCGCCTGTCACGCGGGAGACCGGGGTTCGATTCCCCGACGGGGAGAACTTTCTTTTTTTTGTCCCCCGGACAAGTATTTTTCTGTGACGAACAGAAAACAGTCCTTGACATAACAGTCACATTTCAAACCTACAATTGAGCGGAATCTACTTTAATTTATATTATATCTATTTGATCATTTCTATGATGATTTTTCAGCAGTGTGGACTGATCAAACCTAACGCTTTTCAACACAATTATCATTCACACAAAACTTGTCAAAATTAAGTTTAACGAAGAGTGAATATGTCACACAAACATAAAAAGGCTCGATGTTTGGTTTAAAATTCTAATTGGTGTCTGTGTGTGAACAGATATTCCTGAGAACTCACTGCTCTGTATTCCAGAAACATCTCCTTGAAGGCCACGAAGTCCGTGAAGGTCAGCAACATGTCGAAGATGTCTCCGTCCGTCTCCTCTTTGTGCTGCCTGTAGATGTCAACACAAGACATTGAACGCACTTTTGTGCCCTCTAGTGGCCTGTAAGAAGAATACAACTGAAAACGGTTTGGATGTGGTTTGAAGAGGAAGTTAAAAGACACAGATGTCTGACATCTCTGTCTGTTGGAACCATATCTTCACAGTACACAGTGGGATTTTCAAAATAAAAGCAGGTTCCAGGTGTTTTTCCTCCTTGAAAGGGAAAGAGGAATAATATAATAATAATCCCTAAAGATTTGGACTCCCTTCTTAAATAATATCTCAAAACATCTCAGAAACATGCTTCTAAAAGGAGATGGTTCTTCCACCAAGCAGATGTGGATTTTTCTGTTACAAGACTGACTTTGCTTTTGGTAGTTAGATTTGGGCTGCTCACATTGGTTGCAAACGTTTTTTGTTTTGTTTTATTTTTCAATGGCTTGGAGGGTGTTGTGAGCTGTGTATTGATTATGATTTGTTTGTATCTGTTAATATTCAATAAAAAGATTTGAAAAAACAAAAATATCTGACATCACAAAGTCACAGTTTAAAGTTAAAGACAAATCTGTCACATCTTACATGAGCAACTCTATGAAGGAGTTCATATGGAAGCCAGGAATCCTCTCCACCAGTTGCTGCTCCAGATGTTTCTCCAGCAGGTCCACCTACACAACAAGCAGATGTTACAATGAATTTGGTTTCATCTCATCATTTACAAACATTTATTTCCACAGACAACCTTTATAAAAAGCATTGTTGAAATGAGATGTGATTTCAAGTTGAAAAAGTTCAATAATTTGCTTTTTTTATTTCAGATATGAATCAAACAAAAAATTAAGGTTCAGGTTCACATCGGCCGACGTTTGCATAATATATAATATTTGTAAGAATCTCTATGGTGTGTCCTCCAACATTGAAAACTGAATATTAAAGGACTGGATTTTGCTAAATGATGTGTGATCAAAAAATAGTTTCAGAGATAAAAAACAGTATGTTAAAATGGCAGTCACTAGATGGCAGCATTACGTCAATGTAACTGTAACCTCATTGAAAATAATCAGGGCAAGTCCTGGAGTGATTTGTAAAAATAAATGTTCGTATCAGAAATATCAGCACACATTTTTATGGGAGATTTCTGAACATGTGCAAATGTGATCAAGACTCACATATTCTTTAAAGATGGGCGTGTAGCAGAGTTTATTCTCGTCAGAGTGGTCGAACTCCTGGTAATACTTCTCCATAAAGGTTTGCTGAAGCTGCTGGAACTCCTCTTCTGAAAAGGCAGCAGACATTTAATCCAACCTTCTGATGGACTAGGACACAGAACTGGACTTTGGTGAATTCATCTGGTCTTACCCATGATGATGTTCTCTATGCAGCCAATAACTGAATCAAATGCAGCATCTGTGGAACTGGAAAGAGAAACAAAAGTAAATGGAATAATTTGATTCACAACTGGAGGAAGAAACTAAAACTAAGACCAAGGCCAGAGATGGTTGTAACATCTGAAAGAACCAGAGCTCAATTTAATAAACACATGATATATTTCTCCACCTAAAATTTTGCAGAATTTCAAATATTATCATAAAATATTGTATTGAATAAATGTTTTGTTTCAAAAATATCACAAATAAACTGATTTTTTATTTATTGTTTAAAAAAATGAGCAAAACTATAATATTGACATATTGTATTGTCAGTTCTCAACATTATTGATATCAAAGTTAACTAATAACAGAAACAAAAAAATACACAATAAGTAAAGTAGGAGTCTCCACAGAACGGTCTCTAGTTAGTCTTTCCAGTTCCTTTTTAATGGAAATTTTATTTTCTTAGACAAACAACAACAAAAATAATACAGATCATAAACCACTAATGATACAAATGATATATCAGGCCAACACTAGTGCACAGTTGATATAATTCCGGGGTCCAAATATAATAACACTGTGGGCTAAATTGGCCCCCGTCCCGTGAGTTTGACATCACTGCATACAACAGGGACTCTCACAGCTGTTTAATGTGTTATAGAATGAGTCACTTCTCACTTCACAAGGAAGTCTTCTATTCTCTCCTTCACCCAACCCCCTAATCTAACCCCAGATTACCAAACCACCTGTGATATTAATCAGCGAGGCAGACAAGATGGGAGTTAATCCCAGGTTCTGAACCTGCAGCTTCGCTCTGATCGAACTTGTCCTCAAACACGTGAAGTCCTGACCCACCTGGAGATGACCAACACTTCCTCCTCTTCATCCCTCATCTCCACGACGTTCTCCACACAACTGTGGGCATCACGTGGGCGACAGGAGGTGACGCCTGAATGTGGACATGGAGGAGGACATTAGGAGAAGACAGAAGACACACAGTCCTTTCGTTTCAGCTGCTGAAGCTACCGACACAGAGGAGCAGGTTAGCATCTAGGCTAGTCCATGGCTGTTAGCGCCATCTGAAGGTTAGGGTTGAATAACAACTACATCACAACAGCAACAATGAAACAAACATGTCCCAAACTTGTCATTTAGGTAAAATGAAGGAGGTTACTCATTTCCTGGATGTCCATGTCCTCGCTCAAGTTCTCCGCTAACTTCGCGTAACGTCGTTACCAAGGTAACGGAGTGCGTCTCTTCGATCCGTAGCGGAAACACGGAAGGTAAAATCTTGGTTCCGTAGAGAAGCGGGAGACAGGCTCGTCCTGCTTCATTTATTCGAGAACTAATGAAGAAATGTTCTATATTATCGTGGAAATGGCGAGTAATAATTATATTAATAATTAATTAATAATAATAACTATAAAGGAAATAAGGTATTAAACGATACTTCGTCTTCTTCTTAACACGTGAGTTAATAAAGTGCGAGACTTTCATCCTGTATCTGGATTAAAAACATCTATGAGGTCATCAAAGTCCAGCAATGGTGGTGACAAAATGGATTCAGTGTCTTTTATCTGTCTTACCCATTCATTTTTATGGGAACGGAACATTTTGAGTCACTGTTTCAGCATAGAGGACACCTGTTGGACACAGTAGATCATTTGGACAGGGGAAACCTTTAGTTTCTATAATAGGTTGAACCCAATCTCAAAAGTATTTCCTTGTGGCATTTGTAATGCTTTCCATATTGGACAATGTTCATAAAATATATGTAACTACATGTACTTAGAAAAAAAATCACCCATTTCCATCCTGAACCAATTGTATTGTACGAGCTTCACACGGTCAATGTATATGAACTGATTCTGTAATAATCCTAGTTTCACTTATTTATTTATCTGTTCAAACCACTAAGTAGGTATGAAATTAATTAATGAGCTGCTATGCTGCCATCTAGTGACTTTCACTTCATACACAGCAGTCTTCCCCATAACTTTTTTACTTATTTTTAGGCATCTATCACTTGGAAAATCAGAAAATGTGTCTGATTTTATTACATAATAATGACTATAAATAGTATAATTAGTACAGTTTACACTCACACAAGGACTTAGGCGCACATCAAACAGGATTATTGCCAATTACGCTAAAATTCTAAAAGTATGGCCTGAACCTCAAAATGTACGTAAGAGGTAAACACACGAAAAAACAAATCACATGACCAAACATTTATTACAAATGTCACAACTCAAGAAACAATAAATCACATCTTTGGGGCAAAAATTCCTTTTACGGATGATTTAAATACTTTTTTTTTCTTACAATCATGTTCACCACCAACAATATAAATTTCTCTCACCCATGGCGTATAAGGTGCTGGAGGAAATGTAAGCTCATAAACAGGTCACAAACCCATCAGTTGTAATACAGAGATGCACCTTAGAGTCCATGAATCATTCCAGTCAAGTCTGAACAATTGTACATGTCCTGATCATGCATTTTTGGCAAAGAGAAACAATTCACTATTTGCCAAAAATAAAGTGGATTTTTCTGCGTTTGAATGGGAATATTTCATATTTATACATCTTAATGAATGAAGACCAACAGAACATGTGTTGAATGACAATGGCTCTCACTGTCATTTCATCACTGCTTTCCTAAAGAACAAAGGTGACTCAGTAAATCCAGAGATGCTTCAAGTAAACAACAAAGACACGGAAAATATGTTGGGAGGAAAGATGGAAAAATGTAATGAAAGTTCTGGGGAAAAATATTAAATATCTAATTTGACTAAAGTAAGACATATATACGGCCTTTGGATTTATAGCAAATAGATCATTTTGTTGTGCACATGTCCACCCCAACAACACTGTGACTGGAATCTAATTTTTCTTCAACTCCTTCAGCTACTAAGCATTTATTAAAATGTAACAATCACTTACATGTTGGAGCGGAGATGGAAAATAAAACATTAAATATTCCTCTCAGTAATTGAGCCAAAAGGAAAAAAAAAAGGAAAAAAAAGAGAAAGGATAAGGTTAGGTTTTCTCCTGCTTCAGGGTCATTGGCTCACACTGCTACGGTCAAGACTCCACTGTGATTTTCCCACTCACTGTCTACATCAAATATAGAACAATTATCCTGTACACTGTCACCAAGCAAAGTCAAATCATCAAATGTTTCACATTTTAGCTTTAAAGAAATTCTTACAAAATAATGTAGCAAAACAAAACCTGCGGTAATTTAGAGGCAGATAAAAACCATCAAGTCTCTTTACAAAACCATATCACGTCTTTTTGGACTGGAAAGTCAGTCGTCTTACAAATACAGACACCTTGAAATTAAGACATAACAGATGCAGAATAAATAAAGAGGTCGAGCTGCAACGTGAACATCAGACAGATATCAAAAGGAAACCTTGTGTGTATTTGTTTAATGTCAGAGTTCTATAGTAAACGATTAAGTGTAAAAAGCAGTTGGGTCATCTGTGCTGAAAACAATCCATCCACAAACAGATTCAAGTATTTTGTTTTTCTTCCTACAGGAGGCGCTGTCTCCTGTAGAACGTGTGATTTTAAGCTTGATTTTTCTTTTAAGGCAGATCAAGAATCTGAAAACTGCAGTTTTACTGCTGTTCTGACAGATAAATCAGTACGACATGACAAAAACAAAGAATCACCAACAGACTTACCTCAACCACAACACAATTCTCCTATGTAAACCAGGGAACATGATAGCGTGACGTCTCTAATTTCATTGTACCTTGGGTTCAATACTGAGTGTTCTGTTCCAGCGAGCGCGTCTTCCCAGATCTGCCGACGTGTGCACTAGGAGGATGATGGGATTAAATAGTTTTGGTCGCTGAGCTGAAAGCGCACAGTCTGAAATGATATTGGAGAGACAGTCGCTGCAGACGAGAAGCTGGTTCCGTTTAAGATCTGTGAGCGTTAACTGTTACTCCTCGCTCTAGAAACACTCTGTGGCACAGCTCTTCAGGAGGATTTCACAGAGAAGGTACAGGTGGACGTATCACCACCTTGAAAACTCTCCTCCTGTCGCCCTCCCCCCGCTTTCTTTTCCCTACTCCTACTTTTCCTCTATGACCAGAACTCACAAGTCTGGAAACGTGGCACCTTCCTCGCAGCCCTGACGGCCGTGAGGACACTTTCATGTCTCCCTGTGTGAGGAGTGACAGAAAGGGTGTCAGGAGACATGTGCAATGAGTCTGACTCTGGTCTGGATGTCCTGGCGGCAAAGTGGGCACGTTTCTAACTGTAAGGCACACTCCATACATATACCACTGAAATGAAAAAGGAAAAATCTGAGTAAGATCAACAGCTGGATGAACCCGAAAAACAAATACAAAGCCTGAATCTTTTTGGTTTTTATGTTAAATGTTCAGAGATTTTATTATAGGCTACGAGAATTCCAACACTCAGTACAATATTAGAAGTCAACCTACCCATGTCCACAGGGTCTCAGCTCTGTGTCAGCCATGACATCACAACAGAGTGTGCAGCAGTTGTCCCGGATGCTGACCTGCTTTAATAAAGCCAGACGACGGTGCCTGAACAACACACACAAAAAGATGAGTGTCAGTGCTGTTTCCTCAGATGCCACTTGTTTCACTGATAATTGAAATGAAACTAATGTCTTTTATAGGAAGAAATTCAAATTGTAGCCTTAGAGTATTTGCTGGCAGGTATAAGTACTAGATCTGTACCAGCAAAATGTGCTACATGTTGTATGTTGAAAGTTCAGACCCAGACCAGTTGTCACTTCATACCTTGGCAGGATAACCTTCTCACTGGGCAGCAGCGAAGCAAAGTCATTGAAGGTGCTGAACTTGACAGAGGGAGGGTGACGGAAAGGTTTGGCCCCGAAGTTAAACTCGCACTGTTGGTACGACATGAAGCTGGCTGCAGCGAAGAATCCAGACCTGAGGGAGAGAGAGAGAGAGAGAGAGATATCAGACAGTTCAACCAAGGAAGATGAACGGGGGGTAAAAAGGATAAAAAAAGGAGAGAAATGAAAAGTGGCCAAGACCTCTATTTACTTTGTGACATTTTCATTATTGTTGCTGATTAATTAAGGTTTTAATGTGTGCAACAATTTGGTCAATATTCAGATTTTCTAGTCATATGTATATCAGACACAATGAAAATCTGCAGAGATTCAAATTCATTTTTATGTTTTTCTATTTATGTCTTAAGCTGCAAAAATACAGGAATATTTCTGTCATTCATCTAATAATGCGATGGTGACTTCAAGTCTATAAAACACACAAACAAATGTATTCAATAGAATGTTTAACCGTTTTAAATGTGGGATTAATAAAACTGAAGAGAAACCACAGAAAAAAAAATCATGCACAGTGCAGTTTCATTCTGTCTACAAATGGGAACTCATTTTTTGAAAAAATGATTACTGTCAGGGACAGTCAGGGACAAAAAAAACCTTGACTGTGAACATCAGCCTCAGGTGCAGTGTGGTGACTTACGTGGCTGAGGAGAAGACCTGTTTCTCTGGGGGCAGCTGGTGTCCATTCAGATAAAAGATCATCTGCTTCTTGCTGAGGTCCAGCAGGAAGCCGATAGCATCGCCTAAAAGATGTTTTTCTTTTAATTTAAGTTAATTTGCTGTGTCACTCTGTAAATACCAACTCCACTCGCTGTAATGCTATAAGACCTTGTGAGCTCCATAAAGAAAGAGGAAACAGTACTAACCCTCTTTCCAGCAGGGGTGAGAGTGAGGTTTACTGCGAGCGTTGTACCAGATGAGCTGCCTGCAGCCATCGTACGCACACGAGTACTCGTCATCACCGATTCCATAACCCTCCTGAAAGACATACACGGATGTTCACAAACATGAGTTGGCATTGAGAGAAGAAATGAGCAATTGTTAAACAAGACACAGGCTGAAGAGCGTTACATGATTGAGGAACTTGCTGTCCTTGGTGGCCCATCCAATCTGCATCACTCCTGATGTAATGACCGTCACCTCGTAGTACCACACGCCCGAATCAACGCAGAAGGTACAGCGAACGCTCTCAAAGGACGAGGCATCACATCGAGCCTGGAAATATCGAGAAGATCGACATTATTTACAATGTTTATATTTATATTGACAGTGTAAAAAAATCTGAGGTTATTTTAGGTCTAATGCAGTTGGTGACGCCTTGTACTTTTGACATTATAAAACAAGCAAAGCCCTTTTCAACCAGTCCAAGGAAGGAAAAATGAAAACCAGAAACTTTAACTTGGACAGAATCAAAACCAGAGCCCTAAGAGAGAATCTGAAAATATAAAAATATATTTGTCCAATATATTTGTCCATGCTGATGATGGGATCATAAACATCAAATCTTGTAAATGGGCTTCTTGTGTTCAGATGGGAAGAAATTCTAAGAATCCCACATGACAACATTTTTCATTTGACCCTGTAACAAACAAAGCTAAATGCAACACAGTGTGATATCAAAAAAGAAAATATCCAGATATTTTCAAAATTTATAAAATTTGGACAAGTTTTTTACAACCGATTACAAAACTGAAAGGGACATGTCAGGTCCTGAGTCTCAGTTAACTCATGTTGACATAGTGGGTGTTACCTCACAGCTGTGACGCGTCATTCTCTAACATTGCTGCTACTACAGAGTAGAAAACACAAACTAACCTCAAGACCAGTGGGAGAGATTTTGAGGTACTCGCTGACGTCATTGCTGTTGAGCATGGCATTGACATTTGTGAGGTTGACTTTTTCGTAGGTGAACTGACGACCATCTTTAAGGACTGAGACAGGGCAACAATTAGCACAGGACAAACTTAAAGAAGACAAGTCTGTCTGTCCAACCACTGATTCTACTCACATAGATTGTCGAGGCTCCACTGTGAGCAGAATCCCACCTGTCTCTTCAGGTAGTCTGGATGGTCCGCCCACGCCTCCAGGGCAGCGAGTCGATTACTGATACAGGATTCAGACACCGTCAGTTTGTTCTCACCTACAGGAGAGATGCCAGTGGATTTTAAGGTTGTGGGCAAACCACAGACAACCATGTGACTAACTTTGAGGAAGGACAAGTGCAAAGGCTAATGCATAAAACTTCAGTACAGACAACAAATATGGTTCTCAATGGAAACAAGTCACTTTAATGACTTGATAACAGTGAGAGAACAACACTGTGTGGACCTACTTGTCTGAGAGAACTTCTCCAAAGCGATGAGAGCAAAAAGCATGACCGTGGGGTGGGACTCGGAACTCTGGAGAAAGATTTACATTTACTTTAGCATTTGTTAATTCAATATGCATTCCAACCCCTTAGTGCACGTTATGACAGACAACTGTCAGACATATGACACAAGCAGAGAGGTTTGATCAAGTAAAGATCAAACAAACGTTGAGACTGAATTTGTCTGCTCACCAGGCTTTCTAGAAGATACTCAAGAGTTCCTGGGCTCAAAAGTCCAATACTGGCTGGTCCTGGGGAAAAAAAGACAAGGAGTTAGAGAGCACAGACACAACTGTTAGGACATGAGAGTATGGAAAGTAATTCAAAGACAACTTATGTACCAGCTAGTTTCTCTGCCAGACATCCCAGGACAGCAGTAGTGTTTCTGTGTTTTGCAGGGTTCAGAGCGTCCTTTTTTGCCACACTTGAACTCAGACTCAGCATGTCAGAGAGTTTCTGCAGAGCATCCTGAGGAGAAAGGTAAATGTAATTATTTACAACAGAGTAGGAGAATACGTACAACAGCAGATAAGAAAATAAAAACACATTTCCTTTACTGAACACATCTTTCTGTCTTAGTATGGCATTAGTATGGAGAACTACTGCAGACTGGTTGTGATGTAGACCTAGAAACAGACCTACTGTCTCAAAATCAATATTTTTCATCACTCCAACCCACAAACTAGACTTTCTATTGTCTAACTACAATAATCTAACACAAACCTATCATGAAGACGAAGCATACCTTGGTTGGCAGTGGGCACTCATCCAACAGAAGTGTGATCACTGCTGGGCCCAGTGGATCGTCCAATGGAATTACACGAATGAGGGACTGGACAACCTCTAGCCAACCATCATCTATGAGAAAAATGTAAGAATGTTGAGTATCTAACTTAGCCCCACCACTGGGGGGGATGTTTCAAATTACGGCTGAAAGTGATTTTATGAAGACTTTGAGTTTGACCAAAAAAACCTTGTTGGTGTCACCCAGACAATTTGTGTTATTATTTACCAGCAAAAGTTGTAAAAAGAATAGAAAAATATAGTTAAGACAGTGAGAGGGTAATAAATAATTATTTGTATTTAAAATAACTTTTTATTACAGAACTTTTATTAAACTCTCTGGAGTATCCTTTGGAAAAATATGGTAAACATTGAGTTTTATTGGGGTTTCTAATCAGGCATTAGCCTTTTGATGCAATAAGCAAACCCAATACAACACTGAAGTCATAGTTGCTGGAAACGGGCCTCTATACACTTTCTATATATTGCAACAAAACCAGACATTTGCAGATGTAATAGTCATTAATCACATTGTATTTCCAACTAGATGAATGTCTTAATTGAAAAAAGTTTCCTTCAAAAATGACCAAAACCGTATCAAGTAATGAATAAAGTACATGAATCACATCAGACTGAAACCAGGCAACTCAAAGATTGCTGCTGAGATATGAGACATCTTCCTGAGACTGTCTACACCATCCTAGGGATCAGACGCTGCACAATTGTAAAAAGACTCATTTCCTGTCCATTAGAGCGACTCGGTCACAGACACTCTCACCAACCCTATCACTTATAGAAGCCAACAGGCTCTTAAATAATGTAGCAAAGCAGGTAGAACACACACATCATAGAGAAAGTGGATGTGCTGTCTGACTCGCCTCGCTGCTTTGCTGCCTTCAGGGTACAGAGTCTGCAACCGAACACAAAGCTTGGCTGCCGACTAGACCTGAAACACTGCTCCACAGCAAACACAAAAGAATGGGTGGGGGGTGACCCTCTTCCTATTCACATAAATGGGAAAAAATATTTTTTTCCCCAGAAAATAACCCCATCCATTACTGTCTTGGTCTCCTGTGTTTAATATCATGGCAAACACATCACACCTGTTATGACTTAGCATTTTATCATTATATAGAATGTGCTGCACTGAATAAATGTTGAAGCCACAGCAGTGACTGTGCTGTGAAAATGCTGAGAGGGAAAGAGTGAAGCAGCAACTGAAGACTTTACCTTCTCACTCCTCTGGACTGTACCATGCTGTACATCCCACTGTACATTAATAAGAGTCTATGCTACAACTACGGAACCACTCTGTCCCCCAATGTCCCCATGGTTGCCAAAAGCACTGCTAAGTCTGTGCCACTTGTCTAAAACTTGGGGTGTGCACTGGAAAATTTACAATATGAGAAATATGATATCATGGTAGAGAGGCAACTAACACTACTAACATTAACCTACTTATCTACAAACTTCCACTGTTTAGTGTTCAGGGTTTTTTTTTTTACATACTAAAATACATAACCCACACATGTTTGTATATATTGTTTAGTTCTTTTTTTGTACTTATTGTATAGTCTTCTCTTGTTCGCTGCTGCTGAACCAATGATTTCCCAAAGGATAATCCCGAGGGACTAATAAAGTTTCATCGAACTTTATTTAACAATACAACAGAGTGTGATACTATAATTCTGCATAAACATTTTAACATGAGAGAGTATGTTTCCCTCTTACCAGTCTCTGCCATTTCATGAAGAGTGATCATGGAGTAAGGAGGCTCTTGGTCACTGAAAAACAAGAGAAAACAGCTGAGAAGATTGAACATACGACTGCTCTTCATTTATCTGCCTCTGTTGGTTACATAGTTTGCACTAATGGATAAAATGCTCCCGCTATGACTGTTGCATCTGAGATAATATAAACAAGTCAGTAAGCCTTTGGGATCTTGTTATCCTGTTTATGACCCAGGTTCCCCCACTGTTAGGTCAGGACTTGCCTATATGTCTAATTAACTGGCTGGTGGGGGTGTTGTCACTGTGCTTGTCCTGGGGTGGCTCAAGACTGAACACAGTTTCCGTGTGTTACCTTTTGAAATACTGTATAATATTAACACAACATTTATTTACACACAAAGAGTTTAAGTGTTGTTTAAGTGTCTACAATTAACAATTCATTTTCTAGTTTTTTAGTGTAAACATTTTGAAAAAACAATAAAAATATGTGCATGTCGAAACATGTCGTCACATTCACTGCCTTACTTGTCTACAAGTGTCCTGATCACAGCAAGTGTGTCCAGCACTAATCCATCCACATTCTGCTTCTTTCTCCGAGGCTCATGTGGCCCACGACCGCGGCGCGGGGGTCTGACCGGGTCCCTGGGACGACTGCTTCGTGGCTCTCCAGCTTCAACACCTAGTCCTGTGCCGTGGTCCCCTCGTCTTGCTTGTCCTCGAGTGGCTCTGGTCGACCCATGGTGGTCATCTACGTCACTATCATCCCGGCATACACAACTGTTACCCATGGTTCCACTGCCAGAGACCACACAGACAAAGGTCTTCCAGACTGAATGGGGGGAGTTTGTGGTGGAAAGGAAGAGCAGAACCCTTCCAAAACTCCGACAGGCACAGTAAGTGATCCAGGCAGCTACTATCATATCATCTGCAGAAATTGCTTTTTGAGGACTGCTGCCCTAGTGGGCAGGGTGTGGTTACTGTAAATTATCATTCTGTTTCCAATAAGATGAAAAAGACGGAGTGTAATACAATATGGCTGGTTAAATGGACCAAGAGCCTTCAAACACTAAACCAGGATATGGTCCAACCATCATCAAGAACGCCTGAATGCCTGAAGTCCCACTCCTGATCTGAGCACAAACAGCTGTAAAAGCAAAGAGAAAATGGCCATTAGAAAGGAAGGAAAGTAAACTCATGTCATTGTGACGCTGTGATTCACACCACTGCACACAACGAAATGTGACCCCTGTATTTAACCCATCACTAAAGTGAAACAGGGTAGCTCTGAGCGTATGGGGAGCCGTGGGTGGGGATGGAGCCATGCTCAGTGGAACCCAGTGGTAACTTGGTAACTAATGGATTCGAACATGGAACCCTTTGGACATGTGTCCAGTTCCCTAACCACTAGGCTACAACTCCCCTATTACATTAATTATGGCCAGTAATTAAACTTTTTGTTATATTCCTATACCTGCCTCACAAATACGGGCAGTTAAGCGCAATTAGACTAGAAAAATTAATAGCAATACAAACTAGAGCATTTCAATATGCTAATCACTGGGCTGAAGAGAGAATAATGTAGGTATTGAGTCAGACAGTATTACATATATATGCCACATCATAAAATATAAGATATCCAGTTTATACTGGTAAACATATATTTAGAATTGTCAATCTAGGTGGATCACTTCAGCCTAGTCATTTGAAAAGTAGCTCACACGACAAAAAAAGTGTGGACACCCCTGGTCCATATGTACACAAAATATATCTAGAACTGCGTCTCAGTGTCGGTCTATATTTCATACGGTTTACGATGACATTTAACATGGTTTACTGACCTGAGAGCAGGTCCTGCATGCAACAAAACGTCACATCTTGTATAATTTTTAATAAATACGGGACATTTACAAACAATATTTACCACCTGTACCTAATGTACATTGTCTACATTTCTTATTTATTTGAGACCCAATGCATGTTGAAAATTATTTACCAATATCAGAAAAAGGGCGTAAAACTTCACTATTGTTGACAAACAATAGCTTTACTAGTTTGAGTTATGCTAGCCACCCTGCTAGTTAAGGCTACACCAGTCCCTGGGGTAGGGGTAGAAACACAGTCTATCGCTTCTATACGAACATATGTAAAGAAAAGTAAAAATAATGAACACTTACATTGAGCCTTGAGGGACCAGCGATGCTTTAGTTAAATCGTAACTTGTGTTGTTAGCCACGCCACCCGGCTACCGCTAACTGTTAGCAGCTAGCAGCTGACTAGAGTGAAGTGACTCGGCTGTCAGAGCAGAGACACAAAAGTACCGAGTCACACCGACATGGCCCCGAACTTCACCAAAAATATCTAAAGATATGATCAAAACCTCGGCAGCGGATCAGTCACGTGACTAACCATTCCTCTCACGCAAATATTTTATGACGCTCGGCGTTAGCTTTGTTCCCTAGCGCTGCCAGCTAATGTTAAAGGAGGCTGGTTCATCATCAGCTGAATGTGAAGAAGAGGAGGAGGAGGACGAAGAGGAGGAGACGCTGGAGCAGGACAACGCTTTTGTCATGAGACAAAACCTTTGGTCTAATTGTACCATGTCAAAGTGGACAAGAAATCGTTGTGCAGTCTTTTTCACATCCGCATATTCGTTTTTATTCGTTTCTACTGACCGACAGTAATGTTGGTATGTTGTGACGTAAAGTAACACGTGACTTCTAGGGTTTCGCACCAAATCAACAAGTGCTGGTCCATTTGTGTTTTAACATCTCATGATGTAAAGGCTTTGAAGATGAAAGCAACTGCAGGCCATAGCCAGATAACATTTAACACTTCTATGAGACACTTTCAACACTGAGTCTCATTGTGGAAATAAACATATAAAAATTCAGCTGCTTATTAATCACACTTCCACAGCTCACATGCTTCTTTGAACCTGAACTTTCGGCTTGTCCCTTTTTAAGGGGTTGCCACAGCGAGTCAACAATGTCCATCTCACCCTGTTCTCTGTATCCTAAACTCTAACTCCAACTCCTCTTTGGCCTTCCTCTTCGTCTTTTTGTCTCCTAACTGGTAGCTCCATCTCTAGGATCATTCTTCTACCATTGTGTATCCACTGTCCTTCTTCTGAACATGTCCAAACCATCTCATTCTGGCTTCTTTAGCTTTTTCTCCAAACCTTCCTGTCTGTGTTGTCCCTCTCACCTTTGTCTTCAACCACAGTGTCTCTAATCCATCCATCATGGCTGCTTTAACCACCATCCTGTAAACTGTAACCTTCACCTTAACTGACACACTTCTATCAAAACAAATCTCCTTTGAACTTATTCTCTAATTTTCTGAAAAATAAAATGTGCTGTACAGTCAATATGCGGCTCCTGCCTGTTTTCAGTTGAGCCTCCACTCAACTTCTTAAGGATGAATGAGACTAAGAATCAAACCAGCAAATCAGACAACCAGTGATCTAGTTCTTAAGTGCTCATTTTATCAAGTATTTAAATATAAGAACTAAAGACAAGTCAGTTTTTGTACTATAAACTATTTAATAGGGCTGCTTTTTTCCATGATTCTGAAAATCACATTCATCGCACAAGAAATTTACAGGTGAGCTTTAAGTACCAACAGCAGGATGGAGGTTTAAGTTCCGGAATGTGATCCGTTACTTGCCCATTATGTCAACATTAGTAGGTCATGTTTGAACAACCTCATTTGAGACATGACACGACTGATATGTATCTTGACTTAGCATTGCTCACAACATTCAAACTGAAATTCAGGCACGTGATAAAACCATGCTATGCTGTGATACAAACATAAACAAGTGATTGAACGCCTAGAGTGCTTGACCTGTTCTTCCACGAGTCTCTTCATTGAGTAGCTTGATGTCAGTCTTTATCCATCATGAATATTCCATCCCTATGTCACAATTTAAATGAGACACTTTCGTTGAGTTTACCAGTTGTAAACACACAGAATTTGAAACAAGGCTTTCTGGTGAGCAGTTCAACTATCCTCCATCAGTAGTGTATGCTGCAGGGTGGTGTCACACACTCTGCTCTTCTTCATCGCCGTGATAAAGGCTGTGTTGCGATGCATACCTATTGTCCTCAGATGCTCTGTAAATCTGTCTGCTTTGGGAAAGTAAACACGGCGCGCACCCTCGAAGGTTGTGGTGTAAAGACCATAGGTGCCGTTACTGGTCCTATACAAGGGATTTGTGCGTCTTGGTTTCAACTCAAGTTCAAGGACTTTTGGTGTGTAAGTGAATATGGGGTTTCCAGAATTATGACCTTTCTTTTTTTTCTGCTGCTTTTGAGGGTCTGCCTTTTCTGGAGTTTTGCTGTTTTTTGCTCCCTTCTTTTGAGAGCCTGACATCACGTCAGCTGTGATTTGATTCTGACAGTGGTTCTGCAAGTACTTTTAAATATGGTGAAACAAATTTACATCTGTTACACTTCCTTGGTGCCTGGAACCTTTTGGCATGGCTGCCTTTATCTCCCAGTGCTGGTATAGTGCTGCTCGGCCTCCCAGTCAGCAGACTAATTACGTTTTTGGTTGAGATAATTACCAGCAGATTGGAGCCATAATTAATACATTCTACTACATAAGTCTGTCTTCCAAACCATTCCCTCGAATTTGTATACATCTCGAATACAATCTAAATATGGTGACATCAGCAATTTACTGATTACAACTCAAAATACCTTTCATGTTTCATTTCCTTACATGTTATTACATGGGTGGCAGTGGTGGCCTAGTAGTAAATGAACCGGACTTGGGTCTGCAGGGATTCAAGTTTGAATTCAGCAGCTGCCAGGTTGCCACTGAGGTGCTCTGAGCATTACACACATAACTTCTTGTGGGCTCACCACCCAGAGGAAGGCTCCCAATATGTTGCAATGTGATTTGGGTGGCACAAGCAACCCAGAAATGCACAAGCAGAAGAGGGCGAATGTTATCACATGTACCTGTCTGGGTTTCATGTGATTATTCTCTTCCCCTTTATTGTTTGGATGGTGGATTTATAATAAAAAGCTGCCTATTTGCAACTATGCAATACACGAACAATGTGGATCATTACCATTGTATTATACCGTGTGGAATAAAGAAAATAATTGAATTGGAATATCATACTACAAGCTACCAGGCAGAATTACTAACCTCTGGGAAACACCCTTTGACTTCTATCCTAAATAACCCAGACTTTTATGCTAAGGTTGGGACAATTTAACACATACCTTGTTGTTTACTGGAGGTAAAAAAATCACAATGTTTTGGTCACAGTCTTCCTCGTAGGTATTTATTAAAAATCCAATAGAGCACTCGTTTATTTAAATCGACCGCTATGTTTTTAATTCAGCAGTTCGAAGACGTTATATAGTCCTACGACGCTATTGCGTCATCAACATGCGTCGACTTGTGCTGTTTACGTTCAAATTCAGCGCCGATTACAACTTTCTCTCATTTTTAGACAAGTCGTGACTCAATTGCTGTTATGTATCTACTGATATTATTGCACTCACATGTGGCTGAGCTGATTCCGACCTGGTAACCGTCGTTAATACAGTTTCTTTCGGACATTAAAGCATTTCTCTCACTCTTGTTGGTGTAGTTAGCCTGAAGCTAACGAGCTATTGCTACTCAGAATGGACAGTGAAATCCAGAGAGACGGCCGAGTCCTGGACCTGACCGACGATGCCTGGAGAGAAGACAAACTGCCCTACGACGATGTCACCATCCCTCTGGTACGTCGTGGTTGGCGTTAAATCAAGTTTAAGACATTTTAATCTCTATTCTGCTGGATATCTGGACCGGATGTCATTCTTATCAACACCTTCTGCAGTTTACCTACATTTGTACAAAATAGAAATAAATGACAATAATATTGTTTTTTACTCTCTGTTAGAGCGAACTGCCGGAGGCAGAGCAGGACAATGGAGGTGCCACGGAATCTGTGAAGGAACAGGAGATGAAGTGGACTGACCTGGCCCTGCAGAGTCTTCACGAAAACACACCCAGCAGTGGCAGCTGAACGCACAGACTGCTTGTCTTTTCCCTGGGAATCCATTTATTTAATAGGTGGATAGTAATCTCTCTTGTGTGTGTGTGCACGCTTTAAAATGAGACAGATGTGGAATGAATAGCTTCTTGTCTTATTTTGCATGACATACATGCATTTCTGGACGTTGCACTCGAAGAAACACGCAGCTCATGTTAAACATCTTATTTGAGGCCATGGAACAATCCTGAAAGTCAATTAAAGACATTGTTCACTTTCTTCTGCCCTGAAACATCTTGGAGGTATTGAATGTTGAGAATGGCACTCATTATTACTGTTTGTTTGTGGACCCATCCATAGTTCTTCCAAACACACCCAGATGGGCCCATCTCTGCCAGGGCTGAATGGTTTCTGTTTGACTTTTCAAAGTAAAATGTTTTTGTTTGTTTTTTTTGCTTGTCGGTTGCTGTCTTTGTTGTTTGCAAACTCAAACCAGTGTTTTGGAGTCTTTATCCACATTTTCTTTATTAAAAACTCAAATATTTAACAAAATGATCAAGATCCTTCCATCCATCTTCCACTGCTTATCCATTGCAGTTGTGGAGTTGGGTTGACTGCCCCTGCAGGCAGCAGTCTCCACAACCGCCACCCAAATCGCATTGTACCAATCTCTACGTTCCTGCAGGTAGTGAGCCCACTGGAAGCTAACCGCTCTATCTGGGATTTGAACTTGTCAAGCAGGTGAACCCTGAGTTTTCACATCACAGATAAGATAAAATACGTATCTATAAAACGTATTTATTATAAACTAAACTTACAAGGAGCTGTATGATGCCTATGTGGGGCAGTTGTGGCCTGTGGTGGTTAGGGAACCAGACTGGGGTCCGGTTGTTGACCTTTGACTTAGGGGATGCAGAGGTCACATTTCGATGGTGGTGTGGAACACAATGTCACAATGACAAGGGAAAAAAGTGCGAATGTCTCCCTCTAGGGATGGTTACTATAAATGGCACATCTATAAATATCATGCAGGTTTTTGCAAAGGTTCCATTTTAATCCTAGAACTGTGCTTTTACATATGACATGTACAAAAGTATTTAGGTTAATATTGGAATATGAATAAAAATAGACAGAAACATAGATAAACAACTTCATTGATCCCTCGGGATTTTCTTCCTTTAATTACAATTTAAAAATATGAACTAAAGAACGAAGATGAATGAATGTTCAATGGGTCATCCTCCAAATTCTCTTTTTTATTTTGCACATGTATTTCTTTCCACAATGACTCAGCGACTCGTGACATTTACGATGACAATGACAAGAGAATGTGGAGAAACGATTTCGTCACAGGACAGTAACGAGTGCATAAACTGGGAGAGGTGATGCCTTCACGGTTCTGAAGCCAGCTCCCAATTTTATTCTCTATTATGACCTGTTATGAACATTGATTAAGTCATGGTATTATACATGATATTATAAAGATATACCCAGCACTAGAGAAGTTAGGGCCGAAAACTGTTTCGTGTATGGACTGAGGTTTAAGTAACATTCAAATATATGTAGCCACCGTTTTAAATCAAACATCGTATTTAACATCATTTAGAATACAGTACATACGTATTTTCGTGTGTAGGAATATCTCAATAAACAATAACATAAGTTCACATGATGTATTTGGATATATATGTAAAACGTGTCACAGAATATTCTGGTGTGCCAATCTGCACACCCCACAGGAGTGTAATTTGCACACGGCCCGTGAAGGCACCATTACAAAAGTCTAGTGTTTATTCACTGATGTGTCGAGTGCAGAGTTTCAGCGCGGGAAGGAAAACAGTGTCGTGTGTATAAACCCCTCACAGACAAACACTCGAAGGCCAGAACCAAAACAACACCGCGTGACTTGAACGTTAAATTATTATTTCGGTTCCTGGATTTCAAGTGATTGTCCTACTTTTCTATGATTAAAATCATCACAATTGGAGGAGATAAGATTAGATGAGATTCGATAATGTGCGACAACACCAGATTAGATTATAAAACAATCGACTAGATTAGGTCAGATTAGATTAGATTAGGCTTTGGCGCAATAAAGTGAATACATTATAAACAATGTTTTTAATACGTCCAGTATATATTGATACACAATATATTAAGAAAACACTCTTGCCAGACTAGTATTTCCATACTAGTCTGAAAAGATAGTATGGGAATACTACATAATACTATATAGTATACTATAAAATATAAAAACTACAAATTTGTTTAGATTTTATTGAAATATTGATGATGAATAATAATACATTCATACATACATATGTATGTATGATGATATTATTTTCTGAATTGTTCATCTATCCATTGGCCTTCCTGTCTATCAGATCAATAACAATCAGTATTCAATAATAAAAATATTGTTCTTTTATATTGAAAGTCAACTGTATAAATGTATGTCTCTCTATGCAAATGTCCAGTATTCATATTTTATTTTATCCTTGTTTTAAATCTGGGAAACAGAATAATTAAACCTTTTTTGATCAGTACGTAAACAATGTTCCTCTTTTATTGAGAAGTCAACAAGCTTCTGTCTTATATAACGGTGTTTTTCCTGGTGTAAACACATCATTTATCCCTGCGTGGCTTCATCCTCACAGGGATAGAGGGGGTCGTCGGAAGGGGTGGGGGGACAACAGGGTCTTATGTAAGTTTCAGACGACACTTCTCGTGGTTTCAGCCTGAGAATTTCTGCACAGCTCCACACCGTGGCGAGAGGAGGTCGTGTGCACAAACTCCTTTGTAATCATCAACTCGGTGCAGCCGTGCAGCGTGACCCGGTGCTGTGCACACGGCACCACTGTCCGCGCACTGCTATAAAAGAGCAGCAGGTCTGACGGTGAATCATAACCATCGCTCATCTGATCCCAGAGACATCTCTGACTTTTGACCTGCTCTTCCTCGCTGCTCTTCATCGTCTGTCAGACATGGATCCCTGCGAATGCGCCAAGAGTGAGTGTCTCCTCTATCACAGACTCTCAACTAGTGTCCTTGTGTTTTGAGCTGCCTGACTGAAATAGTTTGATGCGTTTCTAGCTGGAACCTGCACCTGCGCAGGATCATGCACCTGTGCCAACTGCTCCTGCACATCCTGCAAGAAGAGTGAGTTGTATAATTAAAAAAAAAACTTATGTGTGTGTGTGTGTGGGGGGGGGTTGACCTTGGGTGAAATAATCTGCAAGCATTAGAATCAAACATTTTGAACTCCTGCTTTCCTGAACTAAAGGGACACTTGTCCCTGTATGACCTGGTCTAATCAAACTTAAGGGCATTTAAAAGATCAGGTTTGCTAGAGGTCTTCTGTTTTAATGTTATATAGAATTAAAGCATAAATGTAGGGACAAAGGGTTTTATTGGGAGACTAGACGGTATGGTTTATTTTGCACCACCCATCCAAGATGTTTCAGTTTGTAGCAGCCTCTCAAACCAGAGGGGAGACGTTGACCATCAGGAAGTTATAGTATCTTCTGATGAGAACATTTACGTAGATTAACATTAACTTTTTTTCTAAGACAGCATCTACCTATACACAGAGACACAGAACTCTCTTTAGCAGCAGAGCCTCTGTATGTCTGCCTGTAGTGCTGTGTTTTCTGCCTCTGAAACAATACTTTGACCTTGTTACAGGCTGCTGCTCTTGCTGCTCAGCTGGATGCAGCAAATGCGCTTCTGGCTGCGTCTGCAAAGGGAAGACATGCGACACTACCTGCTGTCAGTGAGGCGAGCCAGCCGACCCAGTGGGATCGCCAGCCATGTACTAGACTAGTCCATATCTGTGTAAAGTCTAAGAACATATTGTATTTTGTACTTTCCTTTCATTAAAGATGTTACTGATACCCTGATCTATTTTTTTTGTTTTGTTTTGTGGAAGTCTGTACTGGGAGTGTTTAACTCCAGGTCATCGTGTCCTTGTTTCTGATCAAGTGTCTGCTAAATTGGGGTAAATCACTGGAGTATCCATAAACTGAAGTGGCAGTGGACTTGACTCTTCTGATTGCTGCTTTAACCCGTGTCAAAATCTGAAACCTTAAAGCCTGGCTGAGCGCATGAACTATTGTACAATATTGATCAGCCTATAGTCACATGTGACATCAGTAAGATCAATATCAGCCTTTTCTCCAATAAAGGAACTCTGACAACATACTGTTTAGGTTTTGCCGAACTTACTGGAATCAGTGTCCTGCGATCATTTCAGTTTTGTGGTAAAACTGAAGCATATTGGATTGCAGACAATATCAATGAAATCAGATATTGGACATTCCTGTACAACACACACAAATATCAAACTCTTCATAGACCTGCTTGCAAAAAACTAAGGCATAGTGAACTCTTTAAATCAGTAGGTATTGGATGAGTAATGAAAAATGGAACTAGATAGATAAGACAAGACTTTCCAAAGATGACAAGACCTAAATTATCTCCCTAACCTATACATTGTGTGGAAATTTATGTTAAATTCCCATTCTTGAGTCTAGGCAATACTGCTCTAGAAACAGTAAAAGCTCGAACCGCTTATTAAATACAATTTGTTCAATTAATATTTCGAGGCGTAGAGATGAATTCTTCTTTTGAAGACTCGCAGACAGGACGGAACTATTCCGTAGGGCGGAACCCGAGATATATGGTCGGAACAGTGACTGTAACGGACACAGGAAGTTTAGCGTTGTGTTTCCGTTTTATCGAACTAATTCAGTACGATTGTGTTTTCGTCGTAATGCGGTTTTAATAACATCTTCGAACGTGCGTCGGTCCATCGTAGACAGAGCTAAATACGCGAAATGCCGAAGGTCGTGTCCAGGAGCGTGGTGTGTTCGGACACCAGGGACAGAGAGGAGTACGACGACGGGGAGAAGCCTCTCCACGTCTACTACTGTTTGTGCGGACAGATGGTTCTGGTGCTGGACTGTCAACTTGAGAAACTACCCATGAGGCCCAGGGACAAGGCCAGGGTCATCGACGCGGCCAAACATGCCCATAAGTTTTGCAACGTGGATGATGACGAGAACACGTACATCAAGAGAGCGGACGGCATCGAGAAGCAACACCGCAAGAAATGTGGGAAGTGCGGACTGTTTCTGTTCTACCACCATCAGGAGAAAAACAGCCCGGCTACGTTTATCGTGGACGGGGCTGTGGTCAAGTTCGGACAGGGCTTCGGCAACACCAGCGTATACAGTCAGAAGGCGCCGGAACCTCCGAAGAAAGTCCGCGTGATGATGACCAAGAGGACGAAGGACATGGGCAAGTTCAGCTCCGTCACGGTCTCCACCATAGACGAGGAGGAAGAGGAGATTGAGGCCCGGGAAGTGGCCGACTCCTACGCTCAAAACGCCAAAGTGATCGAGAAGCAGTTGGAGAGGAAGGGCATGAGCAAGAGGAGGCTGCAGGAGTTGGCTGAGCTGGAGGCCAAGAAGGCAAAGATGAAGGGGACACTGATTGACAACCAGTTCAAATAAATGAATCCCAGTGAAGGACACAGGACTCCTTTCATGTCGAGTGATGTGGTCACACACACACCTGTACTCAAGTGTTTTCCTGATTTTGTCAATATTAAGCGATATCGTTCATTTTACCACTTCAGTTGTAAGTGATTTCTGATATTTTCGACTATTAGCCATATTAGCCTTTTGTTTTCCAAAAAAATCATTGCATGGGTTTTAACGAATATTAGGAATTCCTCGTAGGATCCTGAAATATTTTACTTTAGTTCAACCGGCACACAGGAGCATATATTTGTATTGGATAATATCTGAAGTTAACAGTATCACATATTAGCAAAAAGTTAATATTTGCTCCATCCTGGTCCTCAGACTGGATGGTGTTTGCTTCATACTGACTTTTGTGATTACAGTTTTTGAACTCTTTACATTTTCCAGTTTATCAGACCCTGTAAAGAGGTCAGTAACTCGAGGAACAGTGTGCAGAGCATTGAATAGACGACAAGACAAGTTTGTAAATGTCTACTTTTGGGGACACTTGGTCTTAAAAACAATGTTTTGATCTAGGTTTATTTGGATGTTGAGCTTTGGAAAACACTTTTGTTAAACAAAATAAACTATTTTTGGTATTGAAAACCTAAGTCTGGTCTTTGTCATAGTGCTGTTATGCTTGTTTAAACCAACTAACAAATCAGTCCAGATGGTGCTACAAATGTTTCTTCAGAAAATAATGTGTTTCTAACCATATCATTTTTAATCAGTGTGTTAATACATATGGCAAGGAAGATGGACTATGTGAAGTTTTACTATGTAACTCCAGTTGTTTTTAACGATCAAAGAAAAGTTGGAATTTCTACACTTTTGCCTTTTTTTCTTTTTTCCTTCTTCAACGTGGCCTTTTGCCTGTACTTACTGAATAGGTAGCTGTTTTCACTGCACATGATGGGACACCAAGCAACAAACTGTAAAAAAACATTCATCAAGCCCCTTGGCTGACAGTCAAACAGTGAGTGGATTCATGGGGCTGAAGAGAGACTGTGAAAGGAAGTAAGTGTTTACCTCTGTGACAATAATATAATTCTATCTGCACTCCAATAATTACAATGAGCTCTGGACAACTCAACTATGGATTCCATGCTGTGCACAACAGTTCAGTGAGAAAACTCTTAATGTCAAACTAAGGGTAACAATTTTCTGCCAGTATTCATCTTTTACTACAACAATTTAGTGAAAAACAAATAAAAGTGACATTTATGACCTAGTTTGCACACAGTCAACATTTTTGGGCAGATAATACTAGTTAGTATTATCTAATGTTTCACCTGTTCCTGGTTTATGTCCTTGACTCTATATGAGCTACACAACATTTTCATCATAGTAAAAGCAGAAATTAGATTTGATTTACATTTTTAGGGTTTACCAGTAAATACACAAAGATGTTCAATTTGCCCTATAAGCTATTATTCTAATCAAGATAAGATTCATTATAAAACTACGGGTATTTGAAATGTATTTCATGTAATTGAACAAATTAGCCAGTAAAGCTTCATTTTACATACAGCACTATTCAGATCTAACAAGTACAGTACTGACGTACACTTCCATGATCTTGTTCTATGACTCCAGGCCAACAGATGTCGCTGCAGAGTAGTGACAACACAAAAAACAACGAGCAAGAACGGTTTCCGGTACGCGGATAATGTTGTCCAATCAGTGTCGCCTGTGCAAGTGCCGGGCCAAATGACATTTTATTGATGCATGTTGTTCTTCTCGTAAAAATAAACCTCAATAACACGGAATAACAATTAACTTCATCTCTTCAAACGGAAAGGGACACAACAGCAGCCATCTATAACACAGGTATGTGAAGACAAACATGAACGTTGAAGGTACAGCGGCCTAGAACTGACTCAGTGCACGCATGTGAGACGTTAGCATTTTAGCATGCTAGCTAGCTGCAGCGCGCCATTCATTTAAATACAAAAATAAGGACGTATATAGTTACCGCCGATGAAGACAGTTAAATTACCGTTTTTCAAAACATTTGTCACAGTCGAGAAGTGAATCTTAAACCAACTTTACTGTTTTGTAAACATGGTTTATAAACTATTCTTACTAGCCAAGATTTTCGTGTTATTTACTGTCACTTTCTCCACACCCGTGTTGAAGCTGTCATGATATACGCCGTGTTTTCTTGTACACTGATGTTCTGTTTTTATGTAATTTCAGTAGTTTAGCTCACAGCCTTGAGGTTAAAATATAGTAGAAATCTTTTCAGCATACAGTATATTGACGAGAGACGAAATTGTCAGAGAGGAGGCAATATACAGTATAATATCCATTCAAGGGTGAAGGGTAAAAGTGGTTGAGATGTTATGATAAAGTAGAGGAGTCAGAAAGTGGGGAAAATAGAGCTGATGATTCTCTGGGGCAACAATTGTTAAATCTAATGAAAAGATAAACACATGGATCCTGGTGTTTCCAGTTAGTTCAGCTCTGTTATTGTTTCATCCATTTTTGTCATCTATATTTTTAACCTCTCCCTCTTCCTGTGTTCAGAGACATGGATGCAGAGGGCTTTGGGGAGCTGCTGCAGCAGGCAGAGCAGCTGGCTGCAGAAACAGAGGCAGTGTCCGAGCTGCCACACGTGGAGAGAAACCTGCAGGAGATTCAGCAGGCAGGCGAAAGGCTTCGATCACGCACCTTGACTCGCACATCACAAGATGCTGCTGATGTAAAAGCGTAAGGATTCAGTTTTTGGTTCCTATCAAACCATGCTTCCAACTTCAACTTTATTTGTTTAAAGTGCCAAATCACAACAACCGTTATGCCAAGGCAATGCTTCTGCTGGTAAATTGTAATTATGTGCTTCCCTTAAGGAAATTATATGTATATTCGTTTTGCTGAATATTTCTTAGTACTTATCTACCCTGGTAAAATTTTAGTTCATTAAATTCAATGTGACACACAGTACATGTTACACGGCGCATCATCTTCAATATTGAACAGTAAATCTCGTGCTCCCTCTAGTGGTTTTAAAGGGTAACAGCAGTTCTTTGTGAAAAATGTCAAATCCCTTTGTCATAGTTCCTCATTGTCATTGTGAATATCCCTCATCCGCAGGTCAATCCTCCTCGGTTCCAGAGGTTTAGATATCTTTCACATTTCTCAGCGCTTGGAAAGTCTCAGTGCTGCCACCACCTTTGAGCCTCTGGAGCCTGTTAAAGACACCGACATACAGGTAGGAACCCCAACACTGCATGGCTTCTTCGCTCAGGGTTAGTGAAGTCCACTGAATTTATTTCCCAAGTTTTGACACTAATTATATGGTTTTATAGCAGCATTTTGATCTATAGAACAGCATAGACCTTTTCTGTTATTGTACTGTGGGTGGCACAAGAAAAAAATGAGGGTATACACTATATGTGTGTATATATATATATATAATTATAAATGCATGTACATATGTGTATGTACGTAAATACTAAGTTAAAGAAGAACTTTACCTGAGGAACGTATTTGCCGTTGTAGCAATTTTGACAAATCCCATGCATGGTATTATCAGATTTTATTATCAGAATATATATTTTACAACAATTTAACTGATCAGCTGGTTTATGGAATGGATCTAGTCATGGATTTTGCTTCATTTCAATCACATTTATTGTGCCTGGTGATTTGGGGAATGGATCGACATTTGATCATTTTCCTGGGTTTGTTTGGAGAAATATCAGCCTGCTGTTGTTTCTATGGTATGTTGGAGTGGCATGTGGATAATAGATTATATATTATAAAATATAATAATAATTATTGTAAACAACATCTTCATGGTGTGATGAGCCATACTATGAAGGTTTGGGAAAGAGGTAGAGATTTGTGAACAGAGGTTGTGGTTTAAGGCCTTGAAGAAGTAGCTCAGATGAAATATTTGCCTTGAGGATGTTGATAGAGAAGTAAAGAGAGGGTCAGAAGGAGCTGCGTTGTGGATGGGAGCTGGAGCTGGACGAGTTAAGATGCTGCTTAGGTTCTCTTCAGGGGAGACAAGGATGGACAGGATCAGGAATGAGGTGATTAGAGGCACAAGACAGACAGGGAGGTTTGGAGAAAAAGCTGGAGAAGACAGATTGAGATGATTTGGACATGTTCGGAGGAGGGACAGTGGATACATGTTGGTAGAAGAATAATCCTAGAGATCGAGCTACCAGGTAGGAGACAAAGAGGAGATTGATGGACAACATGGAGGTAGTTGGAGTCACAGGAAAGGACAGAGGGAGGACATTGTTTGGATTGTTAGGAGTAGATTGATAATCATTATATATTATTATTTATTATAATAATGAGATGTCCAGTGTTGACTCATATCAGATATGCTGATATTGTCCATACGTCCACTGATTCTGATATCATCGAGCGTTTGCAGCTTCTTGGTTTATGGCGGAGAAGATGTTTTACTGTGTGCAGTGTTGTGTCACAACAACAGCACAGTGAACAACCCAGGAGTGTGTTTTGGTTCTGTAAGAATTTAACGGATGTTAATGTCATCCAAGAATATCAGTTAGTCAACATTATTGGTTGGCTGACCTTATCAGACTTCCCTCATACATATGCATTTACATTTACATTCATCAATTGAGCACTCACTCCTCTCTCTCCTGTACCAACATATGCACACAAATACAAGTGTGCGCACGCACACACACACACACACACACACACACACACACACACACACACACACACACACACACACACACACACACACACACACACACGTCTTCATTTGCACCCTCCAACACACAGTAGTGGGAGCATTGGTTTGTGAGTGACATGTACTGTATGTATGGCTGGGCGTAAATTAGCCTGCTTCGTACTATAGAGACAGGCAGTATAGACAGTGGGAGCTCCAGCTGCAGGACTTTATGACCCATTTTGTATCCAGGTTTTTTGCCTCTTTCTGTGCAAGGACATGTTGCTTTTTCATCATATTTCAAATGCTTGAGACAAATTCTGTTTCCATTGTTGAAAATAGTCAGTATAGTAAAGACATAATAATGCTACACAAAAATGCCAGTAGAGGGATCCACTGGATACGTGTAATCACTAGAGAAGAAATAAAAGCAACCAGAAGAATCAATGTCATGGTAATTATATGAAAAAAAATGTATCCATAGCAGTTAAGTTTCAATTGATAATCGCAAAACAAAATATCCCGATGTTCCATTGTATGGATATTTTTACACCATTTGGAGCAACAAAACACACCTATGAATACAGCACGCTCACAAGGCATTTGCCTCGTGTCTGGTTTCTGCTGCTCCCTGTAGGTGGCGCTGTCTCTTGTTTTTTTTTCCTCATTTAAAATAGAAGGCCTCCTTTGTTTCAACCCTGTTATTTCAAAGCCCTTTTCTTAGCTGGCGCTGCAGCTCTATATTAGGCCGTGCACAGTTAGAAACAGATCTGCCGTCTCTCTCTCTCTGTTGTCTGTTGGTCTGCATTGCAGAATGTTCTTAACATTATCAACATCATTCACATGAGGAAATTCAATAGTGACTTATCCAAGGCCGGTCCAGGCAAGTCCAGACCGGTCCAGGCAGCCACACTCTTTGGAATAAATATCTTTCGACAAAAGCATATTCAACAGTAAATCCATGATATATTATACATCACGACTCTGCAGCTGGTTTTACATTTGTCTCCCTATTTACTTGATAGCAGTGTTTAAAAAAAAATTGTATTCAATTATCATAGTTGATGTGCACAGGAGTCCATGACCACATATGTTCTCAGATACATGGACCTGTACATGGTTTAACGGTTCCTGTGTTGTAACACGACTGTCAAGTTGTCGCCGCCTTTGTCGCTGCAATCAGACAAAACTTGATCAGTTTGAACACAGACAGGAAAAAAATGTTGAATCGAATTAAGATGAGTTACAGAGAAACCAAGGCTAGAAATTGTAACTGTATGTCGGAGGGGGTGAACGACGCCTGTATGAAATAAAAATGGCGTCCGACTGCAGTTTTATTTTTTTTGTCTGGGTGTCCTCGTCTCACTTTACACCGGTCTACCGCTCTCTGTCGGCTCACCCTCTTCTAACCCATCTCCTCTACATCACATGCTGAATTTCAGCAGCTTTGCTCCTTTGTCATACTTCACCTCCTTTCTTTTCTTCAGTTTTATCCTCAACTTCCATTTACGTCCCTCTTCCTGGTCTCCATGTCTTCTGTCACACACACGTCCCTCGGCAGTGATGGCGTGTTGAGTGCAGTCGGCCGAGTCCTGAGCATCTGCTGATGTAGACAAAGACTCCTGACACTGCTCCACCGTGCATGTCTGTCCCTGATTCTGTGTCAGGCGGGCGCCATCGACCGCTGGCGTATACTGTGCATCTCCATGTGCTTATGAATGAACGTGTGTAGAGTAGATTGGGCTGCACGTGGGATCCCGGTGCCTTTTTCATTCTCATCACACGCCTGCTTTATGGTTACAATGACAGACGGACAGCACGTAGGAATGCCCTCCCCCCACACCCCCACCCATATGTGCCTCCTAAACCCTTCATTAACTAAACATGACCCTTAAGAGCATGATTAGCCTCATTTCAAGACAGGATGTCGGAAGCTATCAACCAAGGGGGGAAAAATCCATTACTATAATTGCATTGAGCTGAGAGAGAGCAGGGAGGGTGGGGGGGTAGAGAGAGAGAGAGAGAGGGAGGATGCATGGATGTATAAAAAAGAAGGGAGAGGAAAAAAAAAGAGTGGAACTGAAAGAATGAAGGAGGGGAGGGACTGAAGGAGGGAGGAGACACTGGGTCATCAGAGATGCTGGGATAAAGTGAGGGAGGGATGAGGAAGAGAGCTGAGGGATGAAGAGGGGGGGTGTTGTCAGCTGATGGAAGGACCTGGTGTTCTATATGAATCCATAGCACCTACCCATGGATGCCCCCCCCACGTCTGTGCGCTGGTTGGTACGGCCCGATGACAATAAAAAGCAGCACCAGTGAGTCTTGATGTAGCATTTCCACTCGGTTCCCGGCTTCACGTGTGGGAGTCACTTCCCTGCTCTCCAATGGGTGAAGGCTGCAAGAGGTCCAACATGCCGGCTCCACCAGGCACAGGGAACACACCCCAGCATGGCGGCCATGGGTTCAGCCCTGGCACAGAGACATGGAGGTATGAACAGATAGAGAAAGGAGAGAGAGAGGCTGTCATGGCTTTAACACCTGGGTGCAGACAAAAGACTAAAAAAAAAAACCCAGAGTATTTTATTCATATCTTTTCCCTTTTGTCCTTCTGCCAGGAAGGAAGGCTCTCTGCATGAGTGAGTATGTCATATGTATATACATATATGAATATATATAAATATATATATATATAGAGAGAGAGAGAGAAAGAGAGATATGTACATTATATGTATTTATATATATATATGTACACACACACATATGTGTGTGTATATTAACACAAATGAACCCTCACACACACACACGCATACACACCTACACTTTCTCTCTCACACACACACACGCACACACACACACAGACATGCATGTGCTTTGTCTGTTAGACTTTTTTTCCCTCACCTTTCTCTCTGCTTTTAACCTTTTCTCTGCCAGTGTCACTGTCGGGTCTCGACCACATTATTGAAACATGAGGAGAAATGAATGAATGAATGAATGAATGAATGGATGACTGTGGTTGGAGGTGAATATATTTACGATGACATTTCTGTGCAGAACACACCTTTGCATTAACGTGCATCTACATATAGTCTCTCTGTATGCAAAAGAGCAAAGGGTGGGGTTTCTGTTGGACGCGGTCACTTACGCTCACGCTCCCTCCTGGGCGGCGGGCAGCGAGCTCTGATGGCAAATGAGGACAGGCGTCCACTCTTTGATGGAGGCTGGCTCAGAGAACAAGGCTCCTTACATTCATTCTGCTCCTGGTCCATGTCCTTACGTGGCCTTACGACGTCTCCAGACTTAGTTACTCGACTACGCTGATGTTTTAACGTGAAATCCTCGATTTCCCTTCAGTCCATGTCATGGTTGCAGTGGTCTTACATTTGAGGCGGTCATGACCGAGGTGAAGAGAGAGAGAGAGGGCCTTTGTGCAGAAGAACACACACACACACACATACATGTTAGCGCACATTTTTAAATTCAGCAGAGACACAAAGTTGGCAGAGATGAATGTTTTATTTTGAAATTTTGTGTTAATTGTTCTACATGTTAATGGTTCAAATTCTCTGCCATTTTTGATCTTTTTGTAATTTGGCTTTTCACTTTTTTCTCTGGTTGGCTGTTCTTCTGCCCCTGAAGAATCCTCTGGTCTCTGTGGCCAGCTGGCTGTGGGTGTATAGTAGGTTGCAGATCTCTGAGGATATACAATACAGGGGTGGGGCAACAGAACATTTAAATCCATACAGTACACCGAGCGTTTGCCGAGCACTGAATAAAGCGATCCTCTTTCATTTGTCGTGTGCAAAAAAAAAAAAAAAAAAAATCTCTTCCTGACCATTTCACCATCAGCCTTTTGAATTTGACACTTTTTTCCTATTTCCTTTTCGGGTTTATTTCCGTCATGTAAGAACTGAAGCGTCAGCTCTGTTCACTCAGTGTGAAATGTTGGGAACAGAGTGTCTCAGGCTGAATTACGTGCTAAGGAATTCAGATATTTGCTGCTAATCAAATATAATAAAACAGATGTGATAGAAATGACCCGTCGAACATTGAAATAGTAAAAATCTATTATTTCTCCGTGAATCCAGTCACAATAAAATGAATCCAAACTCGATCTTTTCGTTGTATTTGAGTTAAATTGGAATTTTGGCCGTCGGTCTTGGATGGAATTTTTTTGGCACCAGAAATGTTGTATAGGCAAAGTTACTGGCAGTGCGAGTGCAGCTGGCAACAGGCAACAAAACGACAGCACAAATGAAAAATTGTTTTTCTTTCTTTGAAAAAAAAAAAATGCTGAGGCCACCGCTCAGCAGAGTCACCCGATGTATCACTCTAAGTGATTTCCCCCCCCCCCCCCCCCCCCCCATCTGAAGTCCAAGACGTCCATCTCATTTACCCTCTCCCATCTACAGTCAATCGCCACCATGACAGCAATTTATCCCACTGATGGAAAAGACTGGAGACTATAATTCCTCATCATCAATGTTTGACTTCCATTCTATTGGCTCCTGTTCTAGTCCCTTTCTTTCCAGTGCAGCCCTCCAGCAAGCATCATGCTGAGCCCTTCTATGGTTAGAGTGCTTAAATATAGACCTATTGTCAGCCTGAGGAGAAAAGGAGGAGGGAGGCAACGTCTGGAGGCTGGTGGAGAAAGACGGTTTATTTTTCTCACAAACATCTTTTTAACAAAGTAATATAATTTCCTGATGAGCTTGAAGTAAAGCTGTGTGAATCCTCACCCACTGTGCATTTGTCAACATTTTGATCACCTTTTTGTCAGAAAAAAAAAAATCAGCCTTGGTTCACGGGCATGAAAATACATTTCAAGGCTGAACGTTTGTCCTTTCCTTAGCAGCTTTGCATATTGTGTCAAGACGGAGCCAAGTTTGACTTGATGACTCAGCAGTTTTTCTCCATGAATGGGTTTTTGACCTTAATGACTGCAGTTTCTTGATGCATACGGTGCATAAGTAATTCACTAAGATCAATTTTTGCATTCTCCACTCTTGGAGAACAGAACCTTTTGGAGTAAAAGCGCCCCCTGCAGATTGCTTAGTGGATTCACAGCATTCCATGGATGCTCTACGTAGTAGTCGTTCCATTAAAAAATAATGATGGTTATTTGTATCTTTAAAGCATGTGTGAGTCTCCCACCTAATCTGTCTTCTATTGGGTTTGTCACTGACACTGGGTCACATGACCTTGTCTGTCATTAGTGCTGAGTGACAGGAGTTAACAGTATAATGTAGAGCGGCTTAAGAAATCTGGTGATCAGGTGACCAAATTGGCCAAATGGTCCAGACTGCATAATGAGAATTAACTGTAACCGTAAACCAAAGAAGCTTCTTTTTTATTTTTGTCATTTATTCTTTTCTTTTCCTCATTACTGACTCTTTTCTCTGTTCCTTTTTCTTAATTTCCTTGCTACCTTTTGTACTTTTTTGCCATTTCTTTTCATTTTTACTTTTCTCTTTGTCTTTTCTTTTTGTCTTCCTTTTTGTCTTTCTCTTCTGCCTCTCTTTACAGTTATTTTCCTATTTCATTACAATTATTTTTTCTCCTGTCTCTCAGTTACCTCTTTGTTTTTTATCTCTCCTTGTTCTGTAGTTTTTTAAAACCACACTCTGATTCATAAATAATGCAAACTTAGTTAAGTGTGCAAAGCAATCATTTGAGGACTTAATTAGGTGACGTCGTACAAAGATGACAGTGGCAGCAGCATTGATGATTTTTAATGTAATTGTTTGCCTGTTGTCTTTTTTTACAGATGTTAATTAAACAGTTGGAATTCTTTCAACATTAATACATAACTGGCTAATCTCCATTCACACTCCCCACTGTATGAACCTCCTCATAATTGACCATTTGATTGAGTTGAGAGCTTAATTAAGACAAAGTCTTTAAGTCAAGAGAAATAAATGGCGTTTACAGAGAAATCAAAGCCGGTGGAGTTGAACGTGAAGTGCGTCGCAGTCTTCAGTGTCTCGTCTTTACTTTTTTCTTTATGCCCCTGTGATTCAGTCACACCTGGGGATAATCTGGTGATAATGTGGTTGACATTTATCACATTCAGTCCCCAGGCAGTTGAACAACCTTGACTCTGTCATCACTTCATCATTTCAAACACAAGAGAAACTGCTAATAAGAGTAAGATTTTCTGAACACTTTGATCTTGAACAAAAACAGTCAGGAGAAAAAAACCTGTGCATAAAAGAAACTGGTTCTGCACCAACAGCCTTGAAAAAGAAAAAAACTTTTTTTTTTTAACATATTTCTATATGGGATACATTGATCCTGCCCCTTCGTTTTTGACATTACTCAGCCTTTTGACCTGACTCTCTCATATTCTCTGGTACGCTGCGCCCAGCAGCTGTTTCTCTTGTTTCTAATATAAGCTGTTGTATTGTCAGTCCAATAGATAGAAGATACAATGCTGGTCCGTTCATGTGCCTCGTTGAAGGGAGGCAGACGTTTGCAGCGGCAGCCATCTTGAGTTGGTATCAAGATGGAGGGGATAATAAGGCTGCTGTCTCATTGCAGAAACAGTCTCTGAAAAAGCCTCAGCCGCAAGAAATAGAAAAAAAAACCCACAGCCATATGTTTGACTGATCCTGACAGTCAGAAAGTGGAAAAACCAAGGAGTGAAACGATCTGAGAGCATTGATTGGCTGTAGTTTTTAATTTTCCCCTCATCAGTTGAACTAACATCATCTCTTTTTTTCCCCCATTTCCGTCTTTCCTCTCACTGTTTCTCTGCTCCTTCTTCTTCCTCCATCTCTGTGCCTCCTTCACAGGGTTTCTTAAAGAACGAGAGAGACAACGCCCTGCTGTCAGCCATCGAAGAGTCTCGTCGCAGGGTCAGTATTCCTTCTTCCCATGTAAAAAATAAAAACTAGTGTTGACCGCGCAGCTGTTCTTTCTAGTTGGCCTTTATGTTCACAAATATCTTTATTTGAAATGTTAAAATATATATGTAAGGTTTTAAAGTCTCATCTTGAAATAATGATTTTGAAGTCCAAAAAATGGCAGAAATGGCAACCACAGAAAGTGTAAAGAAATAGAAATAACTAAATAAAATACATTTACTTTTTCTGTCTTAACTGTTAAGAATGTGTTCGTTTTTTGCCTGTTGGGTGTTTAATACTTCTACTTTTGGTGTGTGTGTGAGTGGGTAATATTTACATCATTTTAGAATATTCTGTCAAACAATAGCAATAAACAAATGAAATATAATTTAATAAATAAAGCATTAAGTAAGTAGTAGAAACATTTACAGTTCAGAAATATGTTTTTTTACTTTATTTAACTATTAGATTAGCCTTTGACTTTACTTCCCAGTTAAATCATAAATATTAAGTCAATAATTAATGTTGCGCGATGGTCAATAAAAATATAGTTTAAAGCAGAAGTGCTAACTCATAATTTTATTTCTTTTTTTTTTGTTTGAAATAGACCTATTCGTGTTTGTGCTGTGCTTGTATAAATCTGTTTGCCCCCTGTCTTTTATTCTGATGATCTTAATAAGAAGCACAGTTGTGGACATGAGCGGATCACAGTTTGCCAATTTCCATGGACTATGATCTCAAAGTTCCTCTGCTGTGAAGCTTCAGGGAATAGTTCTGAAATGGCTTCCCCTGATGTGCAGAGTCTAATAGGCCCAGTGTGTAATTAGCTGCCGTTCCCATTTTCTCCCTGCGCTCCCTGGAAGAGGCTGAGAGACGGGCAGAGAGAGAGAGAGGAAGAGCTTGGATTCAAGTGTGTTAAAGCGTGAGCCAGGGTGGAGAGGGGCGAGCGGCGAGGGGGTGGGGTTTGTCTCATATACCATGTATATGAGATATGAAAGGAAGTGTATCTGCATATTCCTGCACATTTTACATTAGCGCTGTAGCTTCACTCCAGCAGCAGAAAAAGAATTTCAACCCAGTCAACATCTCCGCTTCATTTTGAATGGAAACTGTGGCATTTGTGTCCAAAGACGGACGGCCTCAGAGCTGCCCTTCACCCTGATCACAGTCAACATGGAGCAACCTGTTACAGGCAGCCGTTAAAGGCCTCGACATCCAGACAGACACCAATTTAAGCCCGTAAATGGTGGCTTCAGTCTCGATCTGTGGCTCCCAGAGCTGGAAATTCAATTATCTCACATTTCCATTATCTCCCATAGAGTCTCTGTGGAGAGTTAAAATAGGCTGCAGCGCGTCCTGGTGGAGCAGCGCAGTCTCAACCGGGGTCTGCTGCTAAATCGGGTGCATGTGAGTCTGTGTGTGTGTGTGTGTGTGTGTGTGTGTGTGTGTGTGCTCCAGTGTCACAGGTTGTCCCCGTTTTACATAAGTAGTGCAGAAACATCGCCTGCGTTGGTCCAACTTTCTGGAGCATCACCCATGCAGCTGCTCCCAAAATGAAGGAAACAAAGTCCTCATCACTGCCATATAATCCCTCAGCTGAGGCCGCCATTTTATTACACCAGGGTTTCATTTGATCAGACAGTCTCCTGCAAATATATGTTCGGGAAACAATTTTTTTTGTGAGAACTGCTTAGTTTTTATCAATCAAAGACTCAATAAAGATAGTTGAAAGTACAGAGATAAAACACACAGTTCATGAATTTAAAAAATATATATTTTTAAACCCCGCTGCAGACCTTCCTCCTGGCTGAGGAGTACCATCGTGAGTCCATGGTGGTTCAGTGGGAGCAGGTGAAGCAGCGAGTGCTGCACACGCTGCTGGGCGCAGGAGAAGACGCCCTGGACTTCAGTCAAGATGTGGAGGTATGATAGAAGTTACAACGGGAACATTATATCCTCAGATAAGTTCAAATTTGTTTGCACCAGGACTGAATCAGTTTAAACCTCAGTTGGATCACAATTGATTAAAATTGCTGCTAACCCATAATTCAGTCGGATGGTAATGCTAAGAAATGTCTACTTTGTTGTACAAGAGGATGTCAGATTAATGAATTATATTTTTCGGACCTTTAGGACCCAGAACAATTCACCGACATCCTCAGTTCCATCCTCTTCCTCAAATCCATCGAACTCTTTATCTTCAGTGTCTCAGTTTAACAGTTGGGAGATTTCAGTGTCAACCATGATCTCTGTCCAGTCACAGTACAGTACAGTACAGTATAGTACAGTATCACAAGGCTCCTGACTGTTGTCCCTGTGGTGAAACACGGTGCAGCTTCAGAGCTCAAGAAAGTCATCTTTAAACATCTGGACAGTTCTCTGGCTTGTCTGCATTAACATGTGTCTTTTGTATGATTACTGTGTCTGTTGGACACTATCAGCTCATTGTGTCTGTGTTACAGCCCAGCTTTGTGAGTGAAGTGACCGCCCCCGCCAGGAGTGCGCTGGACAGTGTGGAGGTGGCCTATGGACGGCAGGTCAGTCACTGTTGACCCTAAAACCAAAGATTGTAAAGTGACTGAAGACAAACAAAGTCATCCTGAAGCCACATTAACGTCATGTAGAGTAGAGTTTGGAATTACAGCAGGTGTGGAAAAATATCTGATATAAATATAAAGATGTTAAATATTATATTTTCAAATATTGTCCTGTTGTATAAAGTGTAAATCCTTCAGCTGTGGCCTGATAAAAATGGGGAAAGTTGTAAGAAATCCTAAACAATTGTCAGTCATGAATTATCTGTGTTTGAAGTCAATAAAACGTCAGACTTCACCATCTCATTGGTCACTGAGAGAATTAGGTCACAGATCAAATGTATTGATGTGAGGGAAATGTGCGTAATTTTCTCTCTCACTCACTGTGTGTCTATGTCTCTCCACCCCCACACTGCTGACCTTTTCTGTTCCCCTTTGTGTCCGTCTCGTCTCCTCGTCTCTGACCATGTGTCGACACATAGCGTGCGGCGTCATTTGTCTGGTCTTTCTTATCCTTTTTGATGACCTTTTCAACATTTTGATTCTCTTCTTCCTCTTCTTTGTGGTGAATCATTTCACCCGTCAGTCGTAGCTGTGGTTTTTTGGAAGCTCAGGATGAATTTGTCGTTTTTATTTTTCTTCTTTTCCCTCTGGATGTTTAGATCTACGTGTTCAATGAGAAGATAGTGAATGGTCACATACAACCCAACCTGGGGGACATGTGTGCGTCCGTGGCCGAGAGTCTGGATGACAAGGTAACGTCCTCCTCCATGTCAGCACCTGTCAATGTCAAGCTTAGCTTAGTTAAAAAAAATCATTGACTGTCTTCTCCGTTCACTTCAGAACGTGTCAGACATGTGGCTCATGGTGAAGCAGATGACGGACGTTCTGCTGGTACCGGCCAAAGACACCCTGAAGAGCCGCACGTCAGTCGAGATGCAAATGGCGTTTGTGCGTCAGGCACTAGGCTTCCTGGAGAACAGGTGGTGTGAACTGACTGGTTGATTTTATATATAAAGTTCTGTCTGATTTTTAAACTAAATACTGACTGTGAAATCTATCTCTCCTTGTTTTTATCCTAGTTATAAAAACTACACCATGGTCACAGTCTTTGGGAATCTCCATCAGGCCCAGTTAGGAGGGGTTCCTGGGACGTACCAACTGGTCCGCAGTTTCCTCAACATCAAACTCCCAGGGCCGCTGCCTGGAATGCAGGTGAATGACACAAAGATCAGGCTGGAAAGACTTGGCTTCAACCCTCGGCTCCTTCTTTCCTGTTTTCTCACGGTGGTGAAGTGTAACATTACACTGATCTCCTCCTTTCACTGTGGCCACGTTCTAAACCTCGAAAATCACATAATAGAGTTGACATGCTGGAGGTTTGATATTATTTTTGTCTATATTTCCACTTGGAAATACAGACAAAAGGAGTGGAGATGCTGAGAGATGCTATGATTACTGAGCCAATCAGAGAGAGGGACAGAAGAGCAGAACCAGTGAGACAATAGGACACCCAGTCCACATCATATAATCCCATACATAGTCTGCTGTGGACAATCTGGTGTAGGTAAAGAAAGAAAGCTAGCCGTGCCTAGCTCAATTTCAAAATAAGAGTCCGAATTTTGTTAATGAAAAAAGAATAACTGTGATGTTCTGATGTTCAGAGGGAAACCTGTATGTACTCTGATATCGTTGGACCTTTTCTTATTTCTTCAACATCTCCTCCATTGTTCAGTCTTCTTGTTAAAAGCTGCTTTCATCCTGATTTTCTCCCCTCCTCCATGTAAATGTGCACCTGCAGTTCTACCAACTGACAAGATGTTTGTTAAATCTGCAGCAGCTGGTGTTGTTGCGTGGAGCTCTTTTCAAAGTGACCTTCTCCAACCGTGGCAGCTCAGCTTACACCGCCCACCCCCATACATACATACATTTATACATATATGCAAATGTGCAGCTCACTGACTCACCGCCTCCACGTACCTGAGCCTGAGTGTCTGTGTGACAGGACGGTGAGATCGAGGGCCACCCAGTCTGGGCTGTCATCTACTACTGCCTACGCTGTGGAGACCTGACGGCAGCCATGCAGGTGGTGAACAGAGTGCAGCATCAGCTGGGAGACTTCAAGATGTGGTTCCAGGAGTACATGAACAGTCCTGACAGACGGTGAGAACTGGACACTGGAGGTTCCACTACCTCCCAGCGTTCAACCATGTCAACAGTGAACGAGAGCTGTGAACTATCAGGAATATTGGTGATCAATAATTTTGTCAATTGATGATTTTCTTTAATCAGGCGATTGCTCAAATAGTTATATTGGCAAAATGTGAAAATGGCTTGTCTGGTTATGAAAGGTAAAAAAAAAGATCAAACTTCAGGCTGTTTTTCAATCATAGGGTCGCAACCACATGTGGAGTCGTCAAAAATTCCACTGGGGTCCCATGAACTGAATCTAATCTGATAAAATCTGAGTTGATAACAATATAATGTTAACACACTCTTTTATTTACTTTATTGTAGAAATATTTATATTTTTCATGATAAGATGAGTGTTTTCTAAAAGTAAAAGACATTGTGCAACTCATACGTGCAGGATATTTACCTGTACATACGGATAAACGAGATTTGTACAAGTTTTGTTTTTTTTTTTATGCCCCTTGAATGGATATGGAATCATCTTCTGTGTGGTCTTGGAAGCTCCCACCACTGTATATAGTTATTATTATTATTTCATTCTTGTTCATTTTGTTCTGTTCCTGCTCCTGTTCTAACTTTTATTTCTGATTCCATATTCTATGGTTTCAGCCTCTCTCCAACGTCAGAGAACAAGCTCCGCCTCCATTACCGCCGGGCACTGAGGAACAGCCCTGACCCGTACAAGAGAGCCGTCTACTGTCTGATCGGGAAGTGTGACATCAGTGACAACCACGGAGAGGTGGCGGACAAGACTGAGGACTACCTCTGGTTAAAGGTGCGGCGCACAGTCAGATTACATGTCAAACGGACAGATGCAGAGAAGAAATGTCTGATAATATGAGACGGCCTACATTATATTAGCATTATTACATGAAATGGGTGCTGTTGATGTCGGTGTGGACAATATTGGACATGTCCAAAGCCGAGTCTTTCAGCCCAGTCCAGTTGTGTTGCAGCTCATTTGAAATGTTTGTTCTCTGCAGTTGAACCAGGTGTGTTTTGATGATGAAAGCAGCAGCTCACCTCAGGACAGACTGACTCTGGCCCAGCTGCAGAAACAGCTGCTGGAGGACTATGGTAGGTGTCCTGCTGTGACCTCTCCCTGTTGTCACAGTATTATTACAGCATTTCTTTATTCCTTTATAGTTTTAGCTGCTGTCGTAGCTTTTCAAACCCAAAGTTATAGGGTTGATAGATCGAGTTACGTAAATCTTCTTCACCTCCTCTGGTCTCCACCTCCTTCTTTTCCATCTCGTCCTGTTCTCTCCATTTTCTACTCCAACCACCTCCATGTTCTCCATAACCACCACCCACATCACACTGCACCACTGTCCCAGCCCTTCTGAACCTTCATCCATCCAACCAACCGAGTTATGAATTTGCCGTGCAGGAGAACCCAAAGGGCTGGCCTATAGTCACGGTACATAAATATATTGTATGTTTTAGATGCAGCATCTGAACAATTACTTGACAAAGGGAATTTGGCCACAAAATGACTTGTAGCATAAAAGATCTACACGGACGTTAAGGAAAGTAGTAAGTTTAGGTGAGAAATGTTACCAAAAAGAAGCAAAAACTCTTTTTGATTCACACCTAGGGGATCCACAGGGATCCTGACCTGAAACACACAATTCTGTACGATTTGACTGTAATCCATGATGAATTCTGAGAGTGAATCCTTCTTTATAGTGTCTGACTCTAAAGTCAAGAGTTCTGACCTAAATCCTAGAACTCAAAAAATCCACTTGGCTCCCGTCTTCCCTCCTGATCCCACATAAATAATCCAGCAGCCCACAGGAGCTTCAGACCAAGGAACTGAACTGTTGCCACTCTGAAATACCTGTAAGTCCTTGACAGCTCCTTAAAAATATATAAAGTGACTACACCTCCAAAAAAAGACATTAAAAGGATGGAGGAAAGGAGGAGGAGGCCATGGAGCTGCCTCTGTCACACATTTAGAAAACACACTTTCCTCCCTTGGGTGTTGTCTTCTCCACAGGCTGTTCCTGCTCCGCTCAGATAAGAGTCTCTCCCTCTTCCTCTCTCTGTCTCTCAGTAGCTCTTGCTCTCCCCCCTACCCCCCCCAACTCCCCCTCTCCCATTCCTCTCGCTGTGGGAAATACAGCCTGAAGCCTGGTTCCGTTTTTTCCTCCTGCTGCTCTGCACCCTCGGTCGTCTGTCACATTTTTTCCTCCTTGCCCTCCATCTTGCCTCTCAGCAGGATGTAAAGCCTCTCTCTCTGTCTCCGTCCCTGTCCTCGTCCCTCCTCCAAACTCCTCCGTCTCACCGTTGCTCTGTCCTGAATTCGCGCCATCTTTGTCTTCCTCTCTTATACCTCACACCTGCCCCTCTGTTCTCCCTCCTTCCACTCTCTCTCTTTTTCCCCTCAACTCTTGTCAATTTTCTCGCCTTTTTACATTTTTATTTAACTTTTCCTTGTTTGCTTACCCTGCTGCAGCCCTCCCACACACACTCTTATCTCTCCTCCTCCTCCTTCTCCTCCTTCTTCCTCTCTCTCTCTCCTCTTCACACTTTTTTTTTAACTAAAGTGCTGTAAGTCTGAGATAAGGCTGGGAAATGGCTGACATGGTCCACCCTGCTCTGCTCTGCAAACTTTCAGCCAGGAAAAGGATTAAGGATTATAATTAAAAAGTAAAGTTGATGACTAAGTACCTGCTGATTTTTTTTTTTTTTTTAACCCTCCTTACATGTTGTGTACGTTTCCATGGGAACCTTCAAAACTGACGTCATGTGCAGTAGTGTTGGTTCATTATTTTAAGGGAAAAGTTTATTATTATATCTTTAAATATTTGTTCCTTGTTTCATACAGCTGTGCTGCTTTAATGGAACAGTGGAACAAGTGCATGCATCAGTTTTTTCTTCATTTATTGACCGTTCCAAAGTGTCACAGAGAATCCTGGCTTTGATTCTTAGGGGAACCACATTCTTGGTGCTACCAGGAACAGCATATCTGTTGATAACACAGGAATTCCCCAAATATGGAAACAGAATATTTAAATTCTTCCAAACTGAACAAGGAATTGTGCTCATTGCCCTTATTCTCAATCAATAAATTGTACAAAATAAGTAATTTTATATGAACAATGAACTATTTTTCCCGTCTTCCGTCCTCCAGGTGAGTCTCACTTCTCAGCCAGCCAGCAACCCTTCCTCTATTACCAGGTGTTGTTCCTCACTGCTCAGTTTGAGGCAGCCTTGGCGTTCTTGTTCCGCGTGGAGCGGCTGCGCAGCCACGCCGTGCACATGGCGTTGGTCCTGTACGAGCTGCGGCTCCTGCTGAAGTCGTCTGGACGGAGTGCTCAGCTGCGTGAGTTGAACCAACCGCACCTCAGAACTGTATATCTGTGCCTCTGAAAAATGTGCTCAACCACTTGTGGTGCAGTGAGTCAGGAACCCGGAGACCCGCCCATGATCCGACGGCTCAACTTCATCCGTCTGCTCATGCTCTACACCCGCAAGTTTGAATCCACCGACCCCCGAGAAGCTCTGCAGTACTTCTACTTCCTGCGGTGAGCATTCCTACTCTGGTTCTCACAGACACAGAGGACAGAAGAAGAAATGTGACGATACGTCTGTGTTTTACCTCCTGCAGGAACGAGAAGGACAGTCAGGGCGAGAACATGTTCATGCGCTGCATCAGCGAGCTGGTGATCGAGAGTCGAGAGGTCAGTGAAACGGCCGCAGTGTGAGGGAGATTAAAGCAGGTGAACGAGAGAAGAAGAAAGTCCAGTCCCTCAACTTCCTGTCATTGTGACACAGTTCAGTCACAGTTCTGGACTGAACTTCATTAGTTTCTGCTTGATGTCAGAGGAAACCTTGGAAGTTCTCCCTTCTCTAGACCCCGTGTGGCGTCTTTATTTAACCCACGTCTGATGTCAGCAGGGGGCAGCAGTGTGTGGGGGTATGTGCCACCCTACAGTACAGTAGAGCTCCAGCTCCAGCTCCAGTCAGTGGTGACTGAGGAGATGGTGAAGTCAAGTTTGCTTTCTAACCAAGTCACCACTGCCACCATAATCCTCCTTACTGCTGATGTTTCTTCTCCTAAAACAAACTTGGATTGAAGGTTGATTTTCTTTTTAAGGTAGAAATAATAAATAAAAACACTATAACAGACTATGAGGTCATTGATGGTAGAATATCACCTAGGATGACAAATAATTCATTTTCTTCTTCTCCTCACTCTTTGTTCTTTATTTTTAAACCAATTAAGACATTTTTTTTAGTAATGACATGTTTTTCTTTACCTGCTGCAGTTTGACATGTTGCTGGGGAGACTAGAGAAGGACGGCAGCAGAAAGGTAAGGACACTTGTCCTTCACTTACCAACGACCTTCTGTTTTTACGATATTAAAATATGAACCTTCAGTGGAAAAGACAACATTTCAGCAGGTCATCAGTTGGAAATCTAACATCACCATGAGCTTCATGTTTCACTCTAATGCCATCAATACTTTGTGCTCTGTCCTTTATCACCGACTGTCCACTCACAGACCAGGTCCAACCTGACCCGCCCTGCAGGATATTGATTTGGAAACAAAAAGAAATCAATTGTTTCAGGAGAAATTGTTCAGCAGCATTTTTAGTTTTTGGGAAGACAGTTGGTTCTGAATTGGACTTTGCTTTGATATGTTTAAAGAGTTTAAATGATGAGACATGAGAAATGTTTAATTTTTGGACAATTTTTGATATGCAGATATTAACTAAACACTATATCAACCTCTACCCAAGACCTACTTTGTCTTCTCATTCTTCTTCTTCGTTTCTCCTCAGCCTGGAGTCATAGACAAATTTGCCGGAGACACCAAAGGCATCATCAGTAAAGTGGCTCTGGAGGCGGAGAACAAGGGCATGTTCGAGGAGGCGGTGCGACTCTACGAGCTGGCAAAGGTGACCACCACCACCATCTTCACCCACCACCGTTTATACGACATCATCACTAAACCAATTAAAACAACAACAAAACCCTGTAAACTGTGTCCAGAGTCCAGACAAGGTACTGGAGCTGATGAACAAACTCATGAGTCCAGTGGTTGCTCAAGTAAGTGCTCCTCAGTCCAACAAGGAGAGACTGAAGAACACGGCAGTGGCCATCGCTGAGAGGTGAGGAAAAGAAAACGCTTGTTCTCGCTATTTTATATCAACTGTTCAGAGCAGTGGAGACTGTGGAGGAGAAGAGAGTCAGGAGTGATCTGTGATAGAAGAGCGTCCCCTGAGGTCAAGGAGAGAAGAAGATTCTTGGAACTAAAGATAAAAAATGTCACCTCTCCTCTCCAGGTACCGATCTCAAGGCGTGGCGGGAGAGAAATCAGTGGACGGAACTTTTTATCTGCTCCTGGACCTCATGACGTTCTTTGACGAGTACCATGCAGGTCACGTTGACCGAGCCTACGACGTAAGTCTACACTGGCAGTCAGACACAGACTCACGTGTTTGTATCATAATCATATAATTATGATGTCGTCGTCACTCACTGTCGGGGCAGAAAGGATTTCCAAAAACCACACCATATACTGACTCCTACTAACTCCTCCTCATTATTTTTTTACCTGCAAACCTGCTGTTGTTGATATCGCCCCCTCCTGTTTGTGTCAGGTCATGGAGCGGTTAAAGCTCCTTCCTCTCAGCCAGGACAGTGTGGAAGAAAGAGTGGCTGCTTTCAGAAACTTCAGTGACGAGGTGGAAAAAAATAAAATAAATAAACAGCCATTTCACCCCACGTCCTGTAAAGATAATCATTTCCACCTTATTTACGTCCGTAGGTGAGACACAACTTGTCTGAAGTCCTCTTAGCCACCATGAACATCCTGTTCACCCAGTACAAACGCCTGAAGGGGGCGCCGGCAACAGCAGGCACACCAGGGCGGACACAGAGGACAATGGAGGACAGAGACATGGTGAGAAGACTGTCATTTGTTTCTTTGAATGAAACTCAAATGTTGACTTGGTTAGAGGTCAGTGGTTTGTAACTGATGGATTTTCTACAGGAACAAATGAAACAACCATCAGTGAAACTCTGTGGTTTTACTTTACAACTGTGATATATTGATTTGTCCAAATATGTAATTTCTGATAAAATATCTGCTGCAATTCTTTTACTTATCATACTGTGTTTTAATTTTTTTTTTCTGCTTTAAAATATATTAAATTTAAACAATGTGACTGAGCTGAAGCTGTAATAACACAATAAAAATAATTTGTCAATATCCCATATGCAGATATCCTGGTATAATGTGTTTATCAGTACAAACCAGTGTATGAGCGCAAATTATAAGCCACAATGCTGCCCTCTAGTGACCTCCCCTTTGGTATACAGCCATTTATCCCCAGATTTATTTTAAGGTCACACATTGTTTAGTAAATGACATTGTGTCGTCAGGTTTTCACTTTTAGAACTAAGAAAACTTTTAAAACTAAGAAAATTCTTAATGATATTATAAAATATACTAATATGATGGAGATGTTGTTGTCATGCAGTACAAGTATCTGCTAAATACACAAATGTGAAATGAAATATTTTGAGTTTCTCCCATAACTTTTTGTCTGTGTGTTTTACCATGAACAGCATCTGAGAAACCAGGCCAGAGCCTTGATCACCTTCGCTGGTATGATTCCATATAACATGGCTGGAGACACCAACGCACGCCTGGTCCAAATGGAGCTAATGATGAACTGATCTCCAATCACACACTCACACACACACACACACACACACCATTCCAAGCCAACACTTTAACATCCCCGTCTTTTGGTTTGAGTGTGTGTGTCATCATTTCCTTCAGTTTTTGCATCTTGTTTTCATCTCCTCCCGTTCCTTCTCAGTTTTTTTTTTTGTTTAATTATGTTGTTTCATATTTGTATCTGTAATAATTTGGAATAAAAAAATCCCAGTCTACCTTCCATTTCCTTTTTATTCTCCTTTTGTTTGACATTATTTTGAAGACAGTCCAGTCTTTGATTTAAAGAAACTGAAGTGAAGCTTCAAAGTTTCCGTTTTTCACACCTTTTTGTTGTCATGAAGCCTGAGTTCAGATGTTTTTTTAGAATCTTCCCTCAGGTCTTTTTTTTTACCCACATTCTTTGTTTCTTTGTTTCTTTTTATGGCTTTAAACAAATCATCTTTAAAATGGCAACAGTCTCCATCTTCAGTCAACCTTCCTTCTTCACAATCATCAGTTTGTTTTTGTTTGAAAATCAGTTTTAAACAGAAGAACATTTCTGTTCAAACTGATGTTTCTGAGAAAACAGGCAGCGTTCATGTCCTGTGGTCATTGTCCTCCTGAAACCGTCTTCACAGAAATCATTCATTTCAAGTTATAATAGTCTTGGGAAAGTCATTGATTTTCTTCAATTCCTTGTTCATTTTAATGACTGGTTTCACTAAAGTTTAATTTGTTAAGACAAATATAATGATGGCAACAAAAATATCTCTGATGAGTTTTATTTCGTGGTTTTCTTAATAGTGACCAGAATCACCTCAGTTCTTAAATCAATATCTATGGCATCGCACTGTCGAGGACTCCATGTTTATTGTCTTTTCAGGTGATCGACCTTTAGTGGAACCAGGTATTAAAATGAACAAAAAATAGAAGAACAAATCAATACTTCCATAGACAGATTATGTATATAAATATATTTTACCCCAAATGTCCCTGCAAATGGCTGGTGGACAGTGTTAGTTGGTTTGTCCTCAGTGACACCACAGTTCTGCTGGTATTAGATTGTATCAGTATTGGAAAAAATTGCAAAGATCTAATAACATGAAGAAAGACAAACCCAAAACTGCAGCAGAGCATCTAACCAGTCCACTTGAACATCTACCAGCAGACACTGCCTGCAGCGGCGTAAACACAACTCCACCCTCACACTCAGCCACCAGCAGCCTCTGGGTTAGATCTCACTCCAGTGTCCTGCGGTCTGGCCTGAGAGGACACAGATGGAGGATCAGTCTGTCTTGGCTGCTCCACATATTAACTGTACTGAGATGTTGAGTTCATTCAGGGCCACAGATGGAACTGGGCCAGAACGGCATCGGATCAAAACCCACCCAGAACCGGCTCGGTGTCACTGAAATCCTGCTGTTTGTACGTAGCTGCGTGTCCCCACTTTTCCATCTCCACAGCTGTGTCCTCATTCTGGATGGACAGACAGAAGACCTGCCTCTCAGGTGTGTGTGCTGCAGCTGGTGTTGTGAATCAGGCCGATGACAAACACCTCCAAAAACCCGGCTATTTCACAACACCAGGGTGGCACCGCGCCACTGACCACGAGAGCGAGGACGAGGACGACTGACATGGAGAGGAGACGACCCCAGATATAAACTGAAGCAGTTCAGTTAACGTCCAGAAATGTGTTCAAAACCCAGGAACACGGTGTCTCAGTGTCCTATGTATTCATAATTGGTTTTCAAGGAAATTACACTGTTATTGTCATGTTTTCATGTCCATCTGGTAAATAAAAAAAAAGACAACTTTTTTTATTTCTTTTTCTCTGAAGCATAAAGACAAACATTTCAGCCTCACAGGTTTAACATAAATAAAAAATGAATTTATTTGTCACTTCTTGGATAAAGTACAGTGAGGAAAACAGGAGCAGAGTTGTACATCAATCCGTCCCATAGGGGGAGCCCACACGCCGCGGATGTACAGTAGTCCAAGAAGAAAAGGTCAAGTAAATGTCACAAAAACACAGGTTTAAGTGAAATCTTTTCAGCTTCTGTTTCTAGTTTGTGGTTCAAGTTAAATTGACTCGGTTGTACAACAGTGCCTCCTAGTGTTACATCCGGAATAGTATTTTTAGAAATAGATATCTTTTTAAACTGTAAAGAAAAAAGAATTAAAAAATCATAATTGAACTGAAAATGGTCTCCTCAGAGACAGATGGCGTGAAACCCAGTCTCACTCTGTCCTAGAACATGGACTCTGCCTGTGGGTGAAGGGATTTGACCCCACTTCACCCAAGGAGACACACTGACCCATATAATGATTTTGTCTCTGTAGAATAATAATAAAGAATATTTAACTCAGTCCGCGCATTTAAATCTAATTGTTGAAATTAATCGTTTATTCCTAAGGATGGAGAAAAATCTTTTTCTTAAAAGATCAAGATTTGGTCAAAATATATATATTTTTTACAATTGGTACCAGTTTGTAAAACATTTTTGGATATTTATCTAATTCAAACACATTTAAAGACAGCTAATTTATGAATGCCATGTCCACAGATTCATCATTTAAGGATTAATTTATTTTATTTGCAAAGATTTTACCTAAAACCTCAGCAGGCTGTTGAGGGTTGAGGGCAACGAGGTCGCCATCTGCTGGACGAGGCGAGGTACTTATCTAATCAGATATATCATAATGTTCACGGAAATAAAACGGAAAACTGAAACGGGGTTAGCTGTGGCTAACTATCGCTGTAATTTTGTGATCAGAAGTTTCCAGAAAGCACTTCAAAATAAGAGTCTGGTCACATCGTAAACAGGAAGTAATTAAATCAAAGCATCGGTCGTTTATTGTCTGGAAACGATGAAGTGAACTGAATGGACATAGAAGAATAAAAAGTAACAGATAAAGAAAAAGAGGCAAGCAAAGTGGCACAAAGAAGTAAAATAATATTAACAACAGAAACATTATGCGTCCTGGTTTTGCTCAGGGTGCGAGCACGTGCACGCGCCCGGTCGTGCCAGTGCAGCGGCTCGTCACAGCTGATGAGCAGCAGGTGTTGAAAACCGCCGCAACACTCAGGGAGTTTCTCTAAACGTCGACAGATTTGTGCTTTAAACCGAGATAATCGGATATTTTATCATGAAAGAAATGATGCCGCGAAGTTTGAGGGTGAGTTTGAAAAAGTTTCAGTGGAAATAAGGACGATTTTTCTCCTGAATGACGGTTTATTTATTTTCCTTTCAGCTGAGTTTTGCCCTCGTGCTCTCCCTGGGCTTCCTGTGCCACAGTGAGGCAGGTAGGACCACCACCTTAACTACATCACCTTTGTCTTCATACTTCCACACAGGAAGGTGCGGATGGATGGATGGATGGATGGATGGATGAACAGACAAACGGTGTTCTGTGATGTGTTCAGGTGCAGGAATCTGCAGTGTTAAACACTGCAGGGACAGAACACGGTGCGTCCTCTCCAAAGACCAGAGACGCTGCAAATGTATAGTGGGATATTACGGTGACTACTGTGAGAAGGGTAGGTGCCAAGAATACAACCCACAACCCTCTACCACTAACTAGGCCAGAGTTTCTATTTTTTCTTGTGAAAATGTTGTCCTTCTACGCAATGTACGATATTACGCTTAATTTATGAGTCTACAAATATTTAATTCCAATTCTGACGTCAATGAATAGTAACGTAGCTCCTATTTTATTTATCTGCACAAACCACTCTAGAGAGTTGAGATTATTTGAATGAGCTGCAATGCTGCCCTCTAGTGACCTTCAGATATACAGCCGTTTTTCACCAAAACTATTTTTTGATGCACACATTTGAACAAACCCCTAGCATTACGTTATCAGTTTTAATTATCGGAGAAAACTTTTGTCTTCAGAATATAATACGACCTTATATGCTAATATCAGACCTACAGGTTCAGGGAAGTCTCCATCGAACGAGCCACTCTTCGTGTTACCAAATGTCCCTGAAGACACCAATGGTTTTTGGAGACGATTGTCCAGGTGGTCTCAGTCTTTGTCTGACTTTTTTTTTTTTTATTTTTTTTTTAACCCCCTCAGACGGTCAGATCACAGTGATGTGTGGCAGCGACTACATTGCCATCAGAGCCATTCAAGATTTCTTCAATTACTACAATGTACCACTGGAGGCACTCCACCTGCCTAACCAGACCTGCCGAGCACAGATGGAAGTTATCGATGGTGTTACCTACTACATGTCCAGTGTCTCCAAAGAGGAGTATCTGTCCTGTGGAGGAAAGTCACTGGAGGTACCTGTTCATGCCTGAAGGTCACAGGTTCGAGGCCTGGTTTTGTTAGATACCCTGTGTGTTCTACCTGTGTTTATTTTCCTCCCTCAGTTATCAAACCCTACTATATAGTCAAGGTTATATTTATTTATCCATGCAAACCACTATGGGAGAATGAAATTCATTAAATGAGCTGCAATGCTGCCATCTAGTGACGATCACTTTTACATACAGCCCTTTATACCTGAAACTATTTGTATGGCACACATTCTTTGGTGAGACACAGTCGTAGTGTGTTCGGGTTTTCATTATCTGTGCAAAATATATATATTTATATATTAATATTGACAGGAGAATATTATCAAACATCTCTGCTCCCCAGGTGTAAATATGAGTTTCTGTGGTTGTTACCGTCCAGAAAAGGACGAAGCAGCAAAAAAATAGGGACGGATTAAAAAAAAGGGTTGAAGTTTCCAGTCATTAAACTTCAAGTCAAGCTTGTCCACTGTTACGCTTCGTCGTTTTTCCTCTGAGATCAGATGCAAATCACTTGTTCTGCTGAAGTGGAACCAACGTCTCTGCTGTTGAGACACTAATCTGGGTTAAAGTGTAGAAGAACGTAAGGCATTTGTTTCCTTCTCATTTCGCAGACAAACTTCACCCACATCACGTACGCCCTGACTCTGTCGTCAGACCCTCAGGTGTCCGGGAACATCGTCAGAGATCCTGTCATCAAGATCAACTACACCTGTGTGTTTCCCTACATCAGGAGCGTCAGCCTGCCCTTCCCCGTTGTACCGTTCTCCAGGTCAGCTGCACTGACACACCAGGATTTTTTTCAATAACCTGAGACGCTTCATCAGTTTCTGCAGGAAACTGTCTCAGTTGAGGAACGAAACGTCCTTCACAGACTTGGACGATCCAGTGTCTGCAGACGTATTTATCACTGTCTAAGTTCTAACAGACCTGATCTTCTCCACCCCTGCACAGTGAGATGGTGGTACGAGTAGATGAACTCGACGCCACCATTCAGATGCTGCTCTACACCGACCACACCTACACCAAGGCCTTCACCAGTGCCCCCACCATTGAACTACGAGACAATGTGAGTTGAAGCCACGTCTTTTGTGGAGAAGATTGAAAAAACCAAAGTGAACTTGATGAAACTTTCACAAATCCTGTAAAAGTAAATGCAGGTTATATCTGCAGTATCATTTCTTAGTGCCAGGAAATTTTAGAAAACGTTTCACAAAAATGTTGATTCCCTGCAAAATTCTCAATAAAGTGAAAATTAATACTGATCTGATCTGTGAAACGAGAGGCGACGAACAAACTCCCTAATGATGGATGAGTGCAGGTGTACGTGGAGGTGGCGGTGACGGAGCCGGCAGGATTCTTCCTGCTGCGGGTCAACGAGTGTTGGGCCACACAGACCCCACAGCCCAACTCCACTGAAGGACTGATCCACACTCTGCTGCAGAACGGGTCAGATCCTCCTCTAACACACACTTCCTGTCACTGACGGTTGATTCATCCAATCACATCGTCTCCTTCTCTTCATCCTTCAGCTGTGTGAACGACCCAACCGTCTCCTTCATCAACGGGAGCCTAGGAGAGGGCGGCCAGAACGGGGAGACCTCCACCGTGCGCTACAGCTTCAGCATGTTTCGCTTCACCACCGAGCCAAACAACCTGTACCTCCACTGCACGGTGCAGCTGTGTGAGCCTGACGACGCCGTGTCCTGCACTCCGGTGAGTCCAACCCACTCCACCTGCTGACGTGGCGTGAGGGTCACAGCCGTCTCACCTTTGGACGCCACTCACCTCCTCACTCATCATGACAGATCTGTAAGTCTGTGAGCAAGAGGGAAGCAGTGAAAGCAGACCCCAGCCAAGGTCTCCTGTCATACGGACCCATCAAGATCGAGGTTCCAGACAGATCTCATGACGGTGAGTTGTCTCTCAGACGTGGGCAAACTAAGGCAGGGGGACCAGATGCAGCCCGTTCAGATCAGGTCATTAAATCCAAAATACATCATTGGTTCGTATTGGGATTCTACTCCTGCTATGACCATGTTTTCCCTGTAGGTGGCCTAGACCAGGCTTAAAGTTATTTAACATTAAAGACATCTAAGACCCCCACTCACCCACACAAGCATCCGATTTTAGGACCAATTATGGTCCGCACTCCTCTTCTATGACTTGAGAGTTTGTCTTCCAGCTCATGTGACCTCATCATGTCCTCCTTGTCTCAGGCCTGATGACCACGGTGGTGCTTCCTGTAGTGGCCGTCTGGATCGCAGGCTTCTTCCTCGTCATCCTCGTCACCGTGGCGAAGGCCGGTCACAGGAGGTTGTCCCAGAGCCAGGAGCACTGATGCAGATCTTGTAGACGGAATAAAAATGAAGCAGAAAGACATGTTCTCCAATCGATCTCCTTGTTAAAAAAAATAGAAATTAATAAAATGTATTGTGTGTTTTAAAAGAAAAAGACATTTTACTAAAGATGATGATGTGAATGTTGATGGAAATGCTGTTGTTGGATCAACCCTCCAGAATTAAAGCAGATGTTTTTTCACTCCTGCCTTTGTTTTGACTGACTGTCCTGGAAGACGTTCATCAACTTTGGTCTCCTATCTTCAGGTGTTTCCACAGTGAAACCTCCTCTTCCTTCTCTCCATCTTCTACTCTGACTCCAACTACCTCCATGTCCTCCATCAATCTCCCCCTCGTCTCCTACCTGGTAGCTCCATCTCTAGGATCATTGTTCCACCAACGTCCACTGTCCCTCCTCTGAACATGTCCAAACCATCTCAATCTGTCTTCTCCAGCTTCTCTTCTCTCTAGTCCAAACCTCCACCTCTCTAGCTTCTCTTGTAGTTGTTTCCTGATCTTAAGACATCTTAAACTGTAATATTTTGGGTTTTTTTCCCCCTCGTTCTAGACCTTTTATCACCAGCTGTAGTTTTCCATTCGTACCAGCAGGTGGCAGACTGACTCGTCCGTTCTGTTTTATTAGGAGGAGGAGACAAATCAATGAGAATAAAGCCTTTTTTTAATCAGCCATTCAGCTGTTGATGGAACTGAGAGAGAGAAACACCGCCGCGACCAGAAGAACTGCGAGCAGCTCTGATGGAGCAACAACTTTAGGAACTTTGTTCCCACTTTGATTGTGTTTGCACGGATCAGGAGGTTCCAGGGACTCGGACCAGACCGGACACTTCTGCAGGGACAAAGGACTTCCATCTGACCGCAGCAGCAGCAGCAGCAGCTGTGCTTTCGGCGTCGAGTGCGTCACCATGAAGCCGCTGCCGCTGCTGTTCCCCCGGGTTGAACCGCTGTCTCTGCACCCAGGACGGGACTAGTGGCGTTGGACCCCGCAGGAAGTCAACACCACAACAACAACAACAACAACCGGGCACTTGTTTGCTGCTGCTCTATCTCCACTTGGTCGCAGGCAGGATCTTCATTCTCTAAGGTCAGGTCTTGAGGACCATGGCCTCCTTCATCATCTTCATCACGGTGTCGTCCCTGTGCTCCGTCATCAGGAGCAGCTCGGTGCCGGAGGAGGAGGAAGGATTCAACGCTGAGGTGAAGGGTTTGAACCTTGAAGTTTATGGAGATAAATCTGGAGTTCACAGGTTTTAATTATCGGAGGAAAAACCCGCAGAAATCTGACCGATATCGACTAATGACGCAAATATCGGACCGATATTTATCGGCTGATCATATTATCGGACATCCCTCATTTTTCCATGTTGTTGATCTGATCTGTAAACTTTCCTCTGATACAAAGGGATGTTCAACGTCATCGCCTCATATTAGTTAAATATTATTATTAACATCATTATCAAGTATGAAGATCCAATATCTGAGTTTTGCCAAATCTACTGGAAAGACACGTGGTCTTCAGAGCCCGTTTTTGTGGGGATCAATGACAGATGTGTCTTTTCTGTTGCAGCTCCACCTAGTGTTTTTAGTCAAGTTGCATCTGGGAAACCCTGACACTTTCCTGGGAAATGTTTGAGCTATTTTTAAGTCGGATTTTCTTCAGTTCTGTGTTTGTTTAACTGGTGTTTTTGGGTTGGACCAGTTGGGACTCGTCATGATCTGATACCAGGGCTGTTGTGTTGGACTCTGTCTGGTGTGAAACTGATGTTGGTCTTTGTTTTTTGGAGGACGTGTCCCCCGTCCTCCGAGGCTGACGTCTTGTTTGGATAGCTCTGTGGCTTCACGCACGGTTTCTATTTCAACAAGGATCAGAAGAAAGGGAGAAAAAAAAAACCTCTGCGTTGTTGATTGTTAGAAAGTATGTCGACATCAGCAGAGTTGTGTTTATCTGCTTCACCACTGGATCCACATCAAGTTTAATTATTGTTTGGAACGTGGTTATTGTTCTCGTGCCTTTCCTGCTCTTCCTGTCATATCCTGATTCAATCTTCTTCTCCCTGGAACCTTCTTTGGCCTAAACTAAGTTGGTCTGAATGAAGTTAACTCATTTAGGGTTGGACTAACTTATAAAATAACCTTAAAGAATGGAACCTGAAACATCTTATCTTTCAGTCTGTCCAACTACAATCCTGTGGCATCCTCTCATCCCTGGTTGATGTTATTCTCCTTTAGACCAGTAGTCCACAGGTCTAGAAGAGTAGAACTAACAGAGTTCACTCTGAGATCAACCAGAAACTGATGAAGTTCCTCAGTTGAGGAATGAAAACTTCTTTCAACTCCAAGAAAAAGTCCAGTTTTTGACAACTTTTAGAATCATGACCTGGAAGAAAGAGAATCTTCACAGACCTCCACTTATCCATTTACTGAGTTGGGGGTGGGGGGCGTGGTCTCCACTACTGGCACCCAAATCACATTGCACAGCACCGGACCTTCCTGCAGGTGGTGAGTGGGTGTTGTGGATGCTGCCAAAACTCCCGGGATTGAACCCTAACCCTTATTTACTAAAATCAGTCTGACCTGGAATGGATTATGCTTTTATCTTGAAGGTCCACTGTACTATTTTTATCAACCCCTTGCATGAGGTGCTGCCCCCTAGTGACCACTCTTGTGTGTGTAATATCTTCCTACCGTCGTGTATTTTCTCTTCTGTCCTGGTCCAGTTCTATTTTCTCCATTTCTGTCCTGATTCCATGGTGTCTTTCAGGGCAGAGGGGAAAATGGGGGAATGTTGTAATGTTAATGGGATCCATCTGTTGTGTACGTCTGCTGTCTTCCTCCTCTTTCTCCTCACATGTCCCCGGTGGACATTAAACAGCTGTTTGTCTCTGGATTAGAGAAACTGCCTCCAGCTGCTGCTGCTGCTGCTGCTGCTGCTGCTTCTCTCCAACCTCTGACAAACAACCTTTCCACTAAACACAGGTGATGTTTCTCCTGACAGGCCTGGCTCCGTAGGTTCGGCTACCTGTCCCAGGCCAGCAGACAGATGTCCACCATGCAGTCGTCCCAGATCCTGTCCAAGGCCATCAGTGACATGCAGCGTTTCTACGGTCTGGAGGTGACAGGAGAGATGGACGCCGCCACTGTGACGTAGGACAAACTTTTCTCTCTGTCTCGTAAACATCCAAGTTTTTTGTCTTCTGAGGTTTGTGTGGTGTGTAGGAGTTTATGCTTTTCATGTGTTTGTTTCTTTTGAAAATCAAATTCCTCATTTTTCACACTTTTTTTATTGTGAACTTGGAATGATACGAGGCCACAAGTTTGACTTCGCAGCCTTTGAGGAACACGGGCAGCGAAACCACATCTCAACAACCACACATTCTGGAGCAATTTGTTCTGCAGACAATAATGTCTCCAGAATCACATGTTCACGTCAACACTGGCAACTTGGACACTTTCTGATCCCTGCTGGAGTCCAGCTGGAGTTTGTGGTCCATAAATGTCATCTGGTCACAAACGACTCTGGTCCAGAGTCACATCCTTATATTCACACAGTGAACTTCACTGATGGAGCCATTGTTTTCATGCTGTTTGTGTGGTGAAGGAAACACAACAATGTTTTGAAGCAGTGTTTTTGTGCTAAGACACACAAAAAAGGAATTACAGAGACTTACAGTAAACTAAATAAAAAAATCAAGCATAATAATTTTTTGAGTAAAAGACAAAGAGAATGTTGGGGTAAAATATTAATGAATGTTCTTAGAAATAAAATATAAACTTTTTAATCACTTAACTTGATTTTAAATATTATAACTCTCAAATATATTCACTTGAATCTCATCCTGTTTAGTTGAAAATAACGCTAATATACTGGCAGGAATTGAAGCAAGACAATGATCTTCATTTATTTAGGTTTTTCAGTGCCACCTAGTGGAAGGCCACTTATTTGTTCTGCTTGTCACAGATTGACAAATTAACTTAAAAAATCAAACAAATGTCTGTGTGCAGAGCCATGCGGCGACCTCGCTGTGGCCTCCCTGACAGAAACCCCGATGCACGGAGAAGACGTTACACTCTGACTGGACAGCAGTGGGACAAAGACCACATCACTTTCAGGTTTTTTTTACTTATAAATCCCTTTTTTTTAAAGCAGTAATGGCAGCTCTTTAACTAAACTTTTTTATTTCCTACTCTGGCTCCAGCATAATGAAGCAGCTCATCCCGTCTTCGCTGGGGGAGGAGCAAACGTTCGAAGCCATTCGACGGGCGTTTGACGTCTGGAGACATGTGACTCCTCTCACCTTTGAGGAGCTTCCTGCTGAGAGCCACATCAGGACCAACGGCAGCCAATCACAGCTGGCGGACATCCTGCTGCTCTTTGCCTCTGGTTTCCATGGAGATATGTCCCTGTTTGATGGAGAAGGCGGGTCCTTGGCCCACGCCTATTATCCCGGGCCTGGGATTGGTGGAGACACTCACTTTGATGCTGAGGAGCCCTGGACACTGGACAATGAAAATCCTGCAGGTCAGTGTGGGACAGAAAGACTGTCTAATCTAGTTGAAGACAACACTGATATACTGACAGGAATAGAAGAAAGACACTCACCAAGATCTTGTTCAACAGTTCTGATTGTATATTTTGCATAGCAATCTACTGCCCCCTAGCGATAAGATTCAGTAGCTCTGCCTGTCACACATTGATGAAAACAAAGATCATGAAGGTCTTTCTTCTGATGCTGGTTCTGTGTCTCTCCTGCAGGTATTGACTTGTTCCTGGTGGCGGTCCATGAACTGGGCCATGCCCTGGGTCTGGAGCATTCGGACAATCCCAGCGCCATCATGGCTCCTTTTTACCAGTGGATTCACACCCACAACTTCACACTGCACGAAGACGACATCAGAGGAATACAGTACATTTACGGTGAGACAAATCTGCTGCGAACACAACAACGTTGTGTATTTGAATGGATTCTTCTGCAGGTTTTTTATTAAAAAATATGTTTTATATTTTGTGAAAAAAGAAACATTTTCCAGCCTAAGAATTAAAACAAGTTAATAAAATGACTGTAACTCATACATACACATTATCGCAAGAAATAACTGTACGTACAGGTAAACGATGTTCGTGAAATTTTCATTACGTTTTTGCCATATTTCACTGCATGCATTTCTTCTGAGAAGGTTCAGAAAGGGTTAATTTCAACCTATTACTATAAACAATAACATTTGTGTCTCCACGTCACAGTATTTACAGATGAAAAACATCTGTTTATTAAAATAATAGTCGACGCTCAGTTTTATTTTTTAAATTCTCATTTTTCTGGATCTGGAATGTCTTTGACTGGAGTGAGTGTCGTCTTCATGGAATTATTCCATCTACTCAACCATCGCCTGTGTTTCCTGGATCCTTCAACATCCACGTCATTCCAATTGCACCAGAAATTTCAGATTTTTTCCAGTTAGATACAGTGACTACAGCGTGTAACACTGGTTTCTAAGCTGATACTGTGCTGTGGTGGAGCAGTGTTTCCCAAACCTCCCAAAAAACTTTTCAGTTTCACTTAATTGTTCTGAAAACTTTTATTTATTCATTTGTTGCAGATAATTTATTTGTTCATCAACATGTGGGAGTTAGAGCAACGAATCCTCTTCATCTAGGTGGCAGCACAGAGTTTATAATACTAAACAGAGTCGTTGAAGAAGATCTCTGTGTCTTTCTTCAATTCCTGCCAGTGTAGCAGTGATGTGTTCAGCTAAACAAGAGATTATTTTAATAAACTTAACCAGGATAATATTCAAATCTATTTTTGTTAGTTTGTTGTTTGGTGTCGTGCTGTGGGGTTTCACCTGATAAAACCTGTGTCTTGGCTCAAAACTGTTTTGGAAACTCTGCACCAGAGACTTCATGGAATTATATTGGTCAGTTTTTTTTTTTTAACTTTCCTGAAAAGATTGAAGATCCTGTCTGGGTTTTTATGGACTGTCAGTTTTTAGAGGTTGTGAGGACATTGAACTATAATATCTCCTGTCAGGTGTTTGATTTTTACGACGGTCAGAGTTCAGGTTGTCCCACATATGTCCAACATCTGGAGCCCCGTCAGACAGGGAGCTGAAGCTGTGGAGGGACAGGACTTCCACCCGTCATGTGTGCCAACGTGATGCTGTCCTACTTGTCCTACTGAATGAATGGACATCATTGTTGAGGACAGTCGGGTCCTTTGTGTGTCCGTTGGTATCAGGGTCAAAAATGAGCGAGAAGAATTTTCTGAGTTGAGCAACAGTTTAATATGTTTGTAGAAAATTTAAGATTTTCCTCAGGACATTTTTTCCTATTTTTATTTGTGTTTATTTTGTGTTTGAGTGTCGTCCTAGTCACATCTGAGGTTTCACAGAACAAAAGAAAAATCTGATTTATCTGAGGAATGTTGTCTCTGGTTGAGTTAAGAAAAAACCAGGGCTGACAGCTAAGGAAACAATGGTTTGGTTAAAATAAAATGCTGTCTGATCCTTTAAAACATCTCCTGCGCTCATTTGAATTATTTTACACTAACTTTGTTTTAACTTTTTAAGGGAAATTGTATTTATTTTATATTATTTGCTGTAGTCAAGTTTTCTAATTTACTTTTCATTATTGGTCATAATTTTCAGGTATTTTTTTTTATTCTCTAATTAATTCTAATGTTGATGAATCCACATCAATGTGTTACAGTTGAGTTTGCAGTTGTAGTGGAAAACTTTTGTCTCTGACCAACAGGTTGTCATATTTTCCGTAGTTCTTCAGACGTATAAACTGCTTGAAGTCCAAGGTTATCGTTTGGTAGTTTTGGTTCGTTTGTATTTGTCTTTTGTCTAAGATACAGTCAACTTTTGCTTCCTTTCCTCTTATCCAGTCAGTATTCCTGGGAATCCACTCATGTTTATCAAATATTTGGATTCTTCTTGCCTCCAGCATTTTTGTACTCCATCCAGAACCTGAGAAATTTGACCTTGCAGTGATTTTCTGGTGAAACTATATCACTCCTTGGTCCACAAACCAGCAGCAGAGCCCTGCTTTATCCCTGCTCTTATTTTTGGCTGAGTTCAATGGAGCGGCTCCGTGAGCCCATCAGCTGTCTGTAGATGTTACATAACCCTGGCTGTATCTGTTTTCCTCTCTTAGCAACCATTACAGCTGCTCTGTTTTCTACAGAGTGGCAGCTCAGGCCCCATTAGTCCAGGGAGTCCAGCGCTGCTGCACAAAATGGAAAATTACTTTCTCTTTGTGTGAGGGGGGGAGACACGGGGGGGAGGAGGGTAAGAAAAGACTCGGCTTTAAATAAATGCCAGGCACAGACACTGCAGGGATTTGTTTTATTTCCGATGGAATTCGTTTTTTTCCATCTGACCTTTTTGCCTTTTATTTCCAGGCTTCACTCTGAGATTCAAACATCTCAGAACACTAACATTCAGATGTTTCTTCTCCAAGGTCCTCCTCTCATCACCAGTGCTCCCCCCACTGCCCCTCACCCCACTCAACACAAACCCAACAAGGACCCCCCCACCTCTTCACCACCTGGAACTGAACCAAACCTCTCCACCCGCACCGACCCTCCACCGGAGGCGCCAAAAACAACGGCTGACACCTTGGATCCTCCTGACCGTCCAGAATCGAGACCCGCTCCTACCTCCGCTCCACTTCCTCCCACAACCACTACCACGGCCTCGGAGCCGGAACCTGTCACACCTCCTCCGGCTCCACCGCCTCGTCCTCCTCCCCGGCCCCCGCCTCCTCCTCGGCCTCCGAAGGTGCCGGACAGCCAGGTCCCTGACATCTGTGATGGAGACTTTGACACGGTGACCATGTTGAGGGGAGAGATGTTTGTCTTTAAGGTGAGGATGGGATTCAATTAAGTTTTTTATGAACTTTTGGAAGGAAAATGTTTAATAAAATACAGTGGCGCCCCCTAGATAGCAGTTTACACAGCAGCATTCACTCTGATCTAGATTCTGTTTTCACCATTAAAATAAAACAATTCCAGCATCCTGTAATTAGACATTTGTGGGGCCCCTCCCTATCAGAGCACGTAGAAAAAATACAGTTTTTTGGCTTAGGCCCCCTAGTGGCTGTGTCACGGCAACTGCAAAATTATGACCACACCATCGGAACTGCACCGTTGCCCTGGAAACAGTGTTGGACAACTCTTATTTTGGAGCTTGTATCGAGGGGCTGTGATTAAGTCAATTAACTGAACAGCTCCCCCTGTGGAATACAAAGGTAGATAAACATGTAAATACATGTATCTATGGCTGACTAAAGATTTTTTTTTAATCCTAATTTAAGTTCAAATAACATATCGCATCAATAGCTAAAAGTTGAGGATGTTTGATTCTTCGTCTTCTCGGTGCAGACGTATTAGACCAGTCGTTACCTTTCTCTTTCAGGGTCGATGGTTCTGGCGTGTGCTCAGGAACCGTGTTCTGGACAACTACCCCATGCCCATATCTGTGTTCTGGAACGGTCTCCCCAATGACATCGATGCTGCCTACGAACGCCACGATGGCAAATTTGTCTTCTTTAAAGGTACAGTGTGACGGAGCTGACATTTGAGTTTGTATATAATCCAACGTCGTCGTGTGAAAATAAAAAAGATCTGGAATAGTTTGGAGAGGAAGGAAACGTTGCAAACTCAGCGTTTCTGTTTTTTGTCACGACGCAGCGTGAGTGATGTCATCGTGCAGAGCTCCAAGTGTAGCTGGTGGTTCAGTGTGTTAACGGTTCTAACAGCCCCGCTCCATAAAAGATGAGGTATTGCCTTTGCGTTTTCGACTGGTTGCTGAAGTATGGAACCAGGTCTGTGCAGGATGGCAGCGGAGCCGGGCCCCGCGAGGCCTCTTCATCAGAGCTGCAGAGTTGCATCAGCCTTCAGCTGCAGCTGCAGAGCCTTCAGGCGTTACAGTCTGAGCCTTTATGGCCATTTGTCACATATTTCCAGGATTCTCTCTGCTCTCCACCACAACTTTGCGTCACTTGTGCATCATTATCCAGCAGTGATTTATTCTTAAGGGACTCACAAACTGACGGCCTGTTTCTGAGAAGAGCGTCTGTGTTACTGTGTTGTATCTCATACTGGTGTTTAAGAAGTGAACGACCAGTTTTGTTCTCTGTCTGTTTTATTTTAAGGGTTCTTGAAGTTGCTCAGTTCAACTGGGTTTTTCTCACCTGTGCAACGTCTACATGTAACTCTGACGGTTTTTCTTTAACATTTAGGTTTTTTTATTCAACATTTGGTTGACTGGAATTTGTTTTAGTCAAACATTTAACAGAGGGAATTGGCCCTGACCTTGACTGACCCAATGAAGAAAATAATCATGTATTGTTAAATGTATTCAATGTGAAACCTCTTGTAAACGCAAATTACTATATAATGTTGCTAAGCTGCAGTGAACTGGTTCCAACGGAGAAGTGGGATTAAACCACAGGAAAATCAAAGTCATGCCAACAGTTCCTACCTTAACCAATCTTTCCACGTCTCTCCTGAAGTGCCCATGTGCCCCACATCCTGCCTCCATACACCCTTGGTTTTCAGCCCTGTGGTTGGCTGCTATTTTCCCTCCACTTCACAGGGCAAATAAAAACTTTTATCCCTGCAGACGACAGGTACTGGTTGTTCAGGGAGGCCGACGTGCTGCCAGGATACCCTCAGCCACTGCACGAGTACGGACAAGGAGTTCCCACACACAGGATTGACACCGCCATCTGGTGGGAGCCTAACGGATACACGTACTTCTTCTCTGGCGACAGGTACCGCGCACAAAACACATCTGAGATTCCCATACTTAATAGATTTGACTTTTTTAACTTAGCATTTGTTAGCATATCCAACCTGCCAAGTTTGGAATTAGATCCAACAATCGTCACATTATTAGCCTTTAACCTAATTGTACAGCCGGACGTTGGCTGTAGAAAGTTGGGAGTGGCAGAGAAAAACTTGAATGTGGTGCAGCACATGTCCCTTTTGGTTTGCGTATGTTGATTGGATCGTAGACTAACTGTTAGCTTCTTTACTGGGGTGTTTCCTGAGAAGTAATTCCTCCGCTGCATCTCTGCTTTAACAGACATAGTATTAGAAGTAGTACAGTAGTAGAAAATTGTATTGTTATGACCACAGTTATGACAAATACCCTCCTCACATTAAATGAAAATGTAAATCCTATTAAAAGTTGTCTCCAGGTTGTTATTGTCTCATTGGTATCAACCACAGTTATGTGATAGCTTCGCTGTGCGGAAGCACAAACAGTATCTAATATCAACTAATACCAATACAGGCCTGGGTACTGATTTATTTATTCTCACAAACCAGAGAGTGAGATTGACAAATTGATTTAGCTGCAATGCTGCCATCTAGTGGTCTTCATTTTAATACACAGCCATTTATCCACAAAATGTTTTTAGGGCAACATATTGTTTGGCAAAACCTGGGTAGAAATTGGGGGCTACACTAACATCATGATGATGTCATCGAACAAGGGTTTTTGAAATTGTGTGGTTAAAGCAGCAGCATCAGTGCTTATCATTCTGTCATGTGTTCCTGCAGATACTGGAGATACAACGAGGAGACTCGGGCCACAGACAGTGACTTCCCCAAACCACTGAGCAGATGGGGCAGGATCTCTCCCTCACCCAGGGGAGCCTTCCTCAGTGAGGACGGAGGTAAACACTGAGTTATAAAAGGGCAAAACCTCTGGGATTGTTTGTTGGAAGGAAGGGAAGATCGGGGAAGATCAGGGAAGATCTCAGCTCATCAAACAACAAACAGAAACATCTGTTCATGGGGAGGTTGACAGCAGGAGTGGGAAGAAGGTGAAAAGATGGAGTCAGTGAAAGTTTTTAGGTGGAGTTGAGTTGAAATGCAGAGATGAGTCTGAGGTCTTCTCATTTCTTGGATCTTTTCCGGACTTTTTTTTCTGGGTTTCCTTTAAACCTGCTTCACATTGTTGGTATTTGCAGAGTAAACAGATCTTTTACATTTCAGAATTAGGATTAGCCAATATTTCACTCTCTTTATGTAACTTTCTTAATGTCTGGAGTATCACAGGAGGAGGAGTGAGGGAGGAGTGAGGGAGGAGTGAGGGAGGAATGAGGGAGGAGTGAAGCCTCTGGTCTGTGGTTTGGCGTCTCGTTCCTTTTGGAAATTAAATTTGTGGCTGAATTGCATCTTAAACATCTTAAACGTTCAGATCTTATCTCTACCTGAACTCCTGTCACAGTCAGACAGTTGGGTTTTTACACAGACTGATTCCAAGTCACTGATCTTGATGTCAGTATCAAACCTTAGAGTTCTGAGGAGCAGCGAAGGAAATCAGCTTTTTTACGCCGTGGCATGAAATTAGTTGTTAAACTTCTGAATCCTCCCCTGGACCTGGTCTGGTAGAGAATGTGGGAACGTCGTGAAGAGAGTAAAACCCCAGAGAGGTCCCTGAAGACACATTCCTGTGTCTGCCTTCATTTACACAGAAGATGAACTCCACGTTACCTTCTCCAGTAAAACGGACCAGACCTCAGATTCTCTGCACACCCTTCACACCCCTGATGATTCATCACTTTCAACCCATCACTGCTTTGGTTTAAGGAGAAACGTCTCTGGTTCCTCACGGCTGTGAAGACGCTACAAGAATCAAACACAGTTACATCAGTTATTTGAAGTGATTTTTCAATTTACAATGAGAGAGATGGTCATTTTGTGGTTGGAGACTTTTGTTGCTTTCACCAAGACTAACACTGGACAAGAGAATGCAGAGGTTGAACTTTTACCTGCCACTAGAGGGCTCTTGGTTTGATAAAACCGAGTTTGAGTCACAGTCAGACACACATCCAGTCTAAAAACACTATTATTGCATTTGTGACCATTGATAAAAGTCAAAATAAGACGTTAATGTTACTAAAATATGGTATTATATATATATAAATACAAAATATACATGTGACAACACTCTTCACATTTAACCCCAAGTATTTTCCCTCTTGCAGCGTTCACATATTTCTACAAAGGCAGCAGTTACTGGAGGTTCGACAACCATCTGATGGCAGCAGACGAAGGCTACCCTCGCTCCATCCTCAGGGACTTTATGGGCTGCGTACGAGCTCCACACCCTGAACCAGACGATGAGCCTGGACAGAGACCGGAGGACAAACCTGAGAAGCCTTCAGATCGAGACAAAGAAGAGAACATCGAACCGGACCGGGACCGGAACGCCGAGTCTGACGTCACGGACGACGAGAAAGACGAAGACGTGAAGGTGGTGGTGACGGTGGCAGACAACGAATCCAAAGTCATGACCCTGATCATGGTGACAGTTCCCCTGGTGCTGATCCTCATCATCCTCGTCCTGATCTACGCCATCATCCGGACTCTGCAGAACAAGGAGACGCCCCGGTCTTTGGTGCACTGCAAGCGTTCCATGCAGGAGTGGGTGTGAGGCCTGAGGTGAAGGGATTACAGGAGGGTGGATGAATTTTATTCACCACATTCGTACTCACTCTGTGGCAAGAAAACAAGCTTTGTTGCATTTTGCAAAGCGCAAACAAGCCGCAGGAAGTAAACTTTAGTTCCAGCTTGTGTTTCTGGGGCGAAGCGATGATAAGGGGTGGATTTTTACCTGCAGTCGCCCTGAAACACCTTTCACGTGCCTTAAATCTGTTATACTCCAAACGCATGCCTTCAAAGATTATAAAGACTGTTGAGATATCTGTGCTGGGAGCTCAACCAGGGAAGGGCTTCTCTCTCTTTTGTATAATTTCAGGTTGGCCTGGAGTTAAGTCTCTGTAAACATAGAAAACATCAATCCTGATGTTGGTTCTTCAACCAGTTCAGAAATTTACGCTCAGTCCCCGACAGGTTATTTGCACTTTTGCGTTGTTTCTGTGCCCTGTTTTGTTTTGCTTCACTGCAGATGTGTGTGAGTGTGTGACTGTGGAAAATTGACTGATGTGTTGATTGAACACACACACACACACGGGAAGGATAGGCTTGGAATGTCAGACAGCTGTGTGTGTGTGTGTGTGTGTGTGTGTGTCCATGTCTGCCTGACTCCCACTGAGACCATAATGTTTTGCCACTTCCCACAATAACACACACACACACACACACCCAAAGGCACCGCAGGTTTGGCCACGTTCAGTGGTGTAAAAACACCTGAGGTCCAGGACTTTATGAAGTGTCAGACACATACACCACGTTAACACACACACACCTTTGTTTAAAACCCCGGGCCACCTGGGAGTAGTTTATATTTGTGGAGTTAAAACAAATTTACAACAACGTGAACAGTGACGAATATTTAACCACAACAAGAAATCACTGAAAACTATGGTCTGGAGGATAAATAAAAAGGATTTATTGATATGAGCAAAGTCTCAACGGGAATAAGTTTGATAAATAAAACAAAGATTAAACTCAATAAAATGACAAACACAAGTTTCAAACTTGCAGAATAATTAAGGTAAAAAGGTTATTGAAGGTTAACAGTTACAGTTAGATCTGTAATAATTAAGAATGTCTGATAATATCAGCATTACTGTGTTTGAACCATGAAGCTCGTCACCGTTTTTCCCTCCTCTATTGAACATGTAACATCATTGATCCTGGACTTTGTCAAATTTACTGGAATTGGACATTGGGTCCTGAGACGTTTACCTCAGTTTTGGGGACAAATGGCTGCAAATATCAGTTGATATGGGAATCGGAAATGAACTGTTTGGACAATATAGGCAGAAGTTAACATTAAGTAAATATTGGAAATCCCTAATAATAGTCTTAAAAAGGCTTTAAAAATTCATGTTAATGTTACATGTAAATGATAAAATAACATAAAATGTTTTGAAATGTAACTTGAAAATTAGGATAAGTTAAAAAACAGAAAAACAAAAATGATCACATCATAAAAATGATGTTTAGGACTCAAACCTGGACCACATAAGAATCTGGTTCACATAAAAACCTGGACCACATAAAAACCTGGTCTGTAGCCTGGCTGTGTCAGGACTGGGCCGACACTTCTCTGTTAATTAACCACAACCAGGTGACACTTAACCTGGACTTCACCTCTAACCACAGCTGCAAGTGTGATGGAGCCACACTGGACTGTCGGTTCTGTGTCTTTAGAACCAGGTTTAACTCCTAACGCAGACTAGCAGTCCTAGACAAAGACTCGGAGACACTCACTCACTCACTCACTCACAGTCGGAGTATTTGCCCAGACAAAGGCCCATATGAGTCCTTCTGCCCACAGACTCCCAGGCTCCGACCTTCCCTCCTCCACCCACCAGAACCACAGTCCCCGCTCAGACCACACCATTATAAATAAAATATCACCGTCCCAGTGGAGACGTATTGATATATGACTGGTGCTGGGGCTGGAAGCCCAAACCAGGCCGCGCTGCAGCCTCTCTGTGTGAGCTGTGAAAACTCTGCAGCGTTTTTCTGTTTTTCTGCATCTGCAGTTCGTTCTTTTCTCTCTTTCCGTGTCTTTTCCTTGGCCCTCGGTGCTGGAGCCTGGAGGAATCGGAGAGAATTCAAGTGAACGAAGGCTGCAGGCAAGAGAAGGAAGAATGGGTCAGGGTCTGGTTTCCATTAAAGCCACATGTTGCTGATTTAGTGTCAGGGTGAGGAGGGGGAGGAGGGAGCTGAGTTTAGAAAAATGCACAGGAAAAGAGAAGAAGAGGTGCTGGGGAGCTTAGGAAAGAAAGGGAAGACGGTGGGACGTAGGGGACGGAGATAGGAATGATTTTGTCCTGTATTTCCTTTCTACGGACACAGAAAAGGAAGGGAACAGAGGCGTTCCGGGGAGGAGCGACGCTGGCGTTGCACCTCCTGACCCAGATTGAGCTGCAGTTTCGACTCCTTCCTTTTAACTCTTGGCTCTGCTTGTTTTCATGAGCCACAGAGATGACTTCCTCTCTGACACCCACCCTCAGAACCATCTGTTTACTCTGTTCTCCTCCTTGTCCAGCTCGTCCTGTTGGATTTCTGTTCACAAATGTACAGAAAGTTTTCATTAGTCTCCTCGTTTTTTTACTTTAACCACTTAACTTTAGTTCTCCCCAACCCTTTGTGAATATTTCTGTTTTTAACCTTTTTCATTGTAATATTGGCATTAAATAGTTTTTTCCCTCCTTTTTAATGAACTTTTGCAGTACGTTTTGTAATTTTGTACATATTGAACATCAGTAGATTGCTCCTAGGATGTGAATGCATGCAGGGCATGTTAGACTAGACCTGTGTGGAGATTACAGTCAAAACTGAAATAAAACCATGAGAAAAAACAACACAAACGGTGCAGTCCTTTATTGTTATCGCCAGACAAGTTCAGGGAGGTTGTTTTACTCATGGCCACTAGAAGAAGGTGTTGTTTGTAGAATCAATCAATTAAAAAAAAATAAACAATTATATATAATTAAGAAAAATACATGTTATTGCATTACATTGTTTTTAATTTATTATTTGTAAATATCTTTAATGTATTTTAAATTAATTAGATATATCATTTTAATATAAATAACTCATGTGAAATTTCCTTATAAATCATGTACTGTATATTAGCTATTATGTCATAAATGATAAAAACGTACTGGTAAAACGTAAATATATTATTTTTCTGCATAGTACTTTAATCCATAATCCGATTTCGGAATACAATCCTTTCAATTTCTATAGGTGTATGTAGTAGATGATCGATACTTCCTGTCTTCCTCTCTTTTGGGCTGTTTGGTCCAAACCCTTTTTAACACAACAGTGCCCTCTGGAGGAGCAGATAAGCAGCACAAATAGCTTCAAGTTCAAACAACTACAACCAGGTGAATAACTTTACCCTCCGTTTCTACCTGGTTAGATTTGCTGTAGTTTTTCGATTAAATCTAAATCGTTGCACAAATCTCTGGTTTGTTTCCCAGCTCCTCTGTGAAAGACTGGGTCGGATGTGGAATAATGGCGGTGAATCTGTGTCACTGACGTGTTTCTCCGGCTCATCCTCTGAGCCGTTAATGGGATTCACCGCCCGCAGCGGCACCTGCGCGGGAAAACTAAGGCTTTTTTCTCGGGAACAACCCTACACTACACGGCCAAATCATGTAAAATATTTCGTATTAACCCCCAACAAAGTTTCTATCGTGAGATTTTATTTGTTTTATTGAGGAATAACAGAACCGTAGATACAGTTTAGCGGCACGTTAGCATGCTACGTTAGCATGACGTTTTATAGCTAAAAAGCTTTTTAAGGCCCAAGAGATTTGCAAAATCGGATCTTTTATTTAGTTAAAATAATTTATGGAAAATTAAAATGCGAAGCTACTGGGCGAATGTTTTCTTTTCCGAATGTTTTCTCGGAATTTCCCGATATATTCCCTCTGTGTTTGCATTTGTTTTTTTTCGATTTCTTTTGTATCAGCATTTATTTGCCTTAATATTTTAGGAACTCTAATAATCTGTTTCTTTGTGTGTTTGGCTGCCTGTTAGGCAACTTCCTTTAATTGACATTTGATTTCATTTCCAGGTAGAAGCCTGTAGAGCTCTGCCTGCCTCTGCTGGGCTTTAATCTGTCAGGAAAAAATAAGAAAGTAAAAAGAAAAACCAGCTTCTGTTTCCTGTGCTGTTAATCTGTGATGGCTCACAGATTGGATCGGATTGTGTCTTGACCTTCAGGTGGTGCTGCTTAATCTCATTAGTCTCGTTTAGTCACTGTGTAAGTCTGGGCCTACAGCACTCTGGAGGTCTGTGGCAGTGGGATGAGGAGCCGCCCGTAGACACACAGGTGAGTAAAACAAACTCTTCTTATTTATTCACCTCACTAACACGACAGTGCACATATATATTATATAAACCATTCATTATGTATGAGGTGTACTCTATGGTACTGCAGAACACAGGTGTACCTTTTTTTTGTTGGATGCTTGCAAATAGGCCACAGCAGACGGGTTTATTAGGGATGAATGTAAAGGTGACAACATTCCTGTCAAACTTATTCTGCCTTTTAGTTTGACGGTGTATATTGGCTGTACTTTTGTAACTGTGAAATTGATTTGATGGTAAAGTCTTCTTTAAACTTGTGTCTGTGAAGATTTTCCATCAACTGCTGGACTGGGGCTTGAAAGACTTTTGGTTCCTCAACTGAGGAACGTCATCAGTGATTCTGCTTGATGTAATGTCAGCAGCCATAGATGGATGTGCATGATTTTGTCTGGAGGTGATCCAGGCTGATGGTGTCAGGAGGCAGGAAGGAACAACAACGTTGTACCTAATACTGTACTGGCGATGAGATTAACCTGCCGTGATCTGTGCTGACTGGGACAGAGGTTCAAGTGTGAGAAGGAAATCACATCAACAGATCAGTCGGTTCTGTAGTGAACTTTGATTTGGCATCTTAATCTGTCTCAACCTCCCGTCCACCACAGGTTTGAATGATTTCTTTGCAGTTTGGAGGATCGTGGTCAAATATGACAGGTTCTAGCGCTGACTCATGATAAACACAACTGCAAAGACAAACTGAAAACACATTTCCCTTCAAACAAATGGCATTTGTTTGTTACAAATATGATATATGAGCTCATACATTCATATGACATATACAGTATATAATACGGTAAAATAGATAATATAGTGAAACAAGTTGAGAGCATAACATTGAGAACAAACTTAAATTATTATCAACATCTAGTTTTCTTTAGCCACATGTGTTTAGGGATGTGTGGACTATGAGAAGCCCCATGGACCAGGAGTTGTAACCCCCTGTATTACAGAGTCATTTAGAAATACAAGTGATTGACCATCAGTGCCTCCTCTTCTAATTGTCCTTGATTAGTTTGTTCTGAGGACAGTGAAAGGGCAGTTCCAGTGGCTCTCTGTCCTGCAGCTGAAGTAGATTAACTGAATTAACTGACGTTTCTGAGTGATTTGCACCTTAGGGATTAAGTCAAACAAGGCTCACTGCAGTCGTCTGAGCATCTCTGGGCTCAGTGGAGAGTGAGGTGCCACCTGCTGGTACCCAAGGACATTGTTGGTTAATGCTAAGAGTCTGATAGTAATTTAAAGATGATAGAGAAAAGAGTTAAGGCCAATTATCGTGGCGTCTCTGTCCAACAGGATGTTTAACTGGGTGGTGAAAGTGGTCCCCCAACCTCCTGAAGTTCCTGAGACTCAAGAACCTGTCAAGACTTCAGCTTCAGTACGAACACTCACACACAAAACACACTTCAACCTCAGAGGACCTTCTCATTCCGTGGACCTGCAGAATTTCCCTACATTGACAGTTTCCCAACTGTAAAGTCATCTGTAAACATTATGATCTCAGAAGATTTTAAGACTCTTTTACAATAGTTCACATACAACAAGGCCAGGGTTCTGCAACCTCAGTATACTATACAATATTTTCTTAAGAGTTTTTAAGTGTTACTAAATCTTCAGCTTTCTTGCTAACAACAAATCAATGTTTTTCTCTGTCTCTTTGACTTTAAGGTTCCTGCAAAACCAAAACCCAGGGAAGGTGAGGATGCATTAGTGTGACGCATTGCTTGTACTTGAGTGAATTTTAACTTTTTTTTTTTTTTTCAAACATGTCTGACAGTGAAGAGTCCCTCACAGAAAAACACAAATGACTCCTCAGAAGACAGGTAAGAACTTTAGAGTCTCTACTTATGTGTGGAAAAGAGGGCAGGTGTTTGCCAACCTATTTTAGACACAGCTGACAGCCCAACACCAAACACAAATCTGACAAATATTAGATGTAATGATAGGTAATAATTTTTGTTTTGTTGCCATACTGCTTTTATACTTTGACCAGCAAAGAAAACAAACTTGTATTCAATAAAGCATAGTTTGCAGTCAAATGCAGTGAAATGGAATCATTCTCCACAGCACACCTACAGGGTGAGAGAAGGAATATGTTCACTGTACTGATCATGTGTGGCCAAAGTCAGATCACTATTTAGTTTTTTTCACGATTGTTTTGCAGCCAATCCCAGACTGGAGTGTTAAGCTGGTTGTCCAATGGGTTCGCCAGTGCCCTGCCACAGCCGGCTGGTTCTCCTCAGACTAACACAGTGAGTGGGTCTTTGGGGCAGAATGGATAAAATATCCGTACAAGCACATTTAGTGGCCGAGCTACGTCAGGAATAATTTCCCGATTGGTTGTTTTAGCTTTGAGCTGCTTTTATGTAGAGACGTCTGTTAAATCCATTCATTATTAGTTTGTTAAGCCCAGCCACTAGGGGGCACAAGCCAGTGTTTTTTTAGTGCCGGTCCCAAGCCCGGATAAATGGTGAGTGTTGTGTCAGGAAGGGCATCTGGCGTAAAAACATTTTGCCAAATCTATGATGCGAGACAAAAAGATTTCCATACAGGATCGGTCTGGGGGTAAGATGGAAATTGTTGACTCGCTGTGGCAACCCCTGAAAAACGGGATAAGGCGAAAGAAGAAGAAGAATTAGTTTGTTATATGATATTCTCATAGAATTGTTTTTAATACTCTTTTATAATTAAAACCAGATATTGTGGCTAAACGGCTGTATATTAATGTAAATGTAAATTATTATAAATATTACTAGGACTGAATTAGTATGGCTTGATATTGAAATCAGAAGTTGCTTGGAGAATATTGGCATATCAGATATCAGCAAACAATTAATATTGAACTTTTATACTATTGATGTGTTTCATTTAACTTCATTTGTTTGTTCCTCACTTCTGCATAGTTTTTTTGTAGAACATAGATAGAAAGAACTGTATTAATCCCAGGGGAGTATCCTTTGGGAAATTATGGAAATAATTTATACAGACACAAACTGAAATTATTTTCTCCTTTCAAAATCAATCAGTCAGAAGATGGTGAAAGGTAGGATGAAATTAAAAAATTAGAAAATATTCAGATTCAGTTTTTCAAAGATCACATGCACAACTTGAAACAAAACAATAAGAATACTGTTGGTCTTCCAGGCCTGGAGTGATCAGCTGGGTGGCCCAAGGTCTGACCAAAGTCCTGCCTCAGCCTCAAGAGAAGTACAAAGAGACTGAAGAGGAGGAGGAACACACTGAGGTCAGACCTAGAACAGACCAAAGAAGTCTGTGCTCTGATGTTTTTGAAGTATAGTATTATGAAGTAAAAATTAAGGTATACATTAACTCAAAAGTCCTGGGTTCTATTCCCCGTAAAACAAAAGATTGGTGCTTGTCAGGGGCAATAATTTCTAAAAAATTAGTAAATTAGTAGATGTTTTACTGTATACACCTAACATTATTGTTAATTAAAGAAAAGGCCTGAATCTCAAATTCTGAAAAATGATCTTAGCAACAAAAGCATTTATCGGGTTTAACTCCATTATAAGACACTTTAATCCATACTCACCTTATGGTGCTTTTCCCTCTGCTCCTCCAGATCTATGAAGTAGCCACGATGCCAGGTCGGTACCTTCTCCTTATTATGGAGCTGTTCCTGATTACATGCTGTGTGTTGATTGTCATTGTAACAGAAGTTTCTGATTGTTCAGATTATGACCCACTGCCCCACATCCCAGTGGTGGAGATGGTGTCGGAAGACGAGGAGGAGGAAAACCCCAGTCAACAGTTTCCTCCAAAGTAAACCTTACCCTTTGCTAATAATTTAGCTAATAATTAAGAAACCTACTGATTTCTTAATTATTTATTGAGTCACTTGTGTCAAACTCAAGGCCTGCAGGCCAAATGTGGCCCTGTTGTCAGTTTACAAAATGATTTATTTGCCTTGCCAGGATTGGATACAGTATCTATATATTATTATTTATCTATTACTATAGATAGTTCAAAGGCATTTAAAAAGAGCAACCAAGATGCTAACGTTAATGGTCTCTGTTTTCCACAGCGTGGTGAACTGGGTTAGGAACATGGTGCCACAGCCCGTCATACGACCTTCTGGAGCCGTCTTTGTGGACTCATCAAAATCCACCCGTTCAACTCGTTCCTCTCTGGATAAAGGTAAACAACCGTGTGCACAAATGTAAACATACAAACAAACTTAATAAAGGTTGAGGAACACTGATGTTTTTTCTTTTCTGTTCAACAGTTCTGTCTCCACCTCCTGAGTCTCTCAGTGGAATCTCTCTTGACACTGACAGTAAGGTCTCAGGGTACGTGTGACCTGTGGAGGAGGCAGTTTGATGATGCAGTCGGCCGCTGCTGGGATTTAATTCATCTCCTTGCCTTCATCCCTCTTTGTAGGGTGGTTGGCTGGTTTGTGTCAGGACTGGGTCTGAAGATGCCTCAACCTGTGGTTCCACCCAAAGATGATGTTGTGGTGAGTTGTTGTCACAGCATTTTTTTTACACAAGTTTGCATAAATACTTAAGTAACCTGTTCACTTTGTTTTGTTATTTCCAGGGTGCTGTTGAGGTTCTTCAAAAAGGTAAGTCTCTTTTTCTTTTACCATACTTCTGATACTGTACATTCAAACAGTGTTTGCCAACATCAGGGGACATATATGTCCAATGATGACTTGTTTGAAACTGTTTAGTAGAAAATTAGTACACCATGCTTTACACACCAACAACAAACAATGATGGTGATCAAATCCCATCCCAGTGATCAAATCCCATCACAAATAGGAGAGTTTTTGTTCTGCAATTTTTTTTTTTATTCTTGGATGATGTAGTATGGCAGTCCAATCCAGATTTGCAGTTTTGTGAAAAAATGTATTCATTTATTCATCAGGTGGAATATATGTTGGCCCAACTGCTCTCATTGGCATAGTTATGTCACAACTTTGTTTTCTTCACATAATTAAAACATAATTCTTACATGTCAGCAAATGACACGATTATGGTCACTAGATGGCAGCATTGCAGTGGTTTTTGCCGATACATATTTCCAGGCTTACATCAGAATCAGAAAGTGTTTGGACAATTTTGGCAAAAAAGTTACTATTGGACGTCATCAACTAAACTGTCTTCTTTTTCCATGGCAGTAGAATTGCAGCCTAGTTTTTGCAGAGGTGTTGTGGTCGGCTGGTCGGAGCCTAACTCAGTCCTCTTCTCCTTCTGTTTCAGGGGGGAAGTCGCTCCGAGCCCCTTAAACAGCAGGAGGAGAAGACTGGGTGGGGGGGGCTCTGACTCCACCACAGGGATAGACCATGTATCACTACATGTATTTCACTGTGCAGAAACTACAGTATAGGCAGCTGTTGTAAGATAAAGAACCTACAGATATGAAACCAACCTGACTCACTGTCATATGAATGTATGAGCTCAATAGACCTGTTTGTGTCTTTGCTTTATTTATTTATTTAATTTGCACATCAACTGTAGTTTTTAACACTCTAGGAAGAGCAAACCTCACATTACTTTGTGACTAATGTGCTTTAATGTTCCACTTATTCATTTTTGTTTTATTTTGAAGTTTAGCACAATAAGTATAACATAATTCTTATCAGTAATATTTATGAAGTGGCAGCTATTTGATCAAAACTATCATGTTTAATGCCATTATTATTTTTTTTTTTAGAAAAGTGTTTAAAGCTTTATATTTTTGTCAGATTTAAATGCTTCAAAGATATATATTTTCGGAATAAAGTTAGGCTCTGTTTATATTTTTCACGCTGATGTGGAATGTATATACTTGCAATAATGGCTCTGAAAGAAATAAATGCTTGAAAAAAGCCAACTGCAACACCTTTAATTTTGGTCAAGTGTTTTTTTTTTTTTTTCATTCAGCTTATTGAGCCTTTACATATGGGTCATGCTATTACAACATTGTGACATTCACTAGAACAAAGTGCTAACAAGTTTGATAAGAATAAATAAAGTTTAAAGTCACTTGTCATATCAAATGTGTGTGTGTGTGTGTGTATATATATTTTATCCTTTTACAGCTTCAACAAAACTGGACCCTGACATGGTCCTAGAAGACGTGGAGTCTGACAACGAGTGCCATCATCATGGATGTGAAGATTATTGTGAGGTTCCAGGACCGACCGCATCATTGACTCTTCCGTCAACGTCACTGTGTGAGAGGACAGAGAACGAGAGTAAACAGTTTCAGGAGGACGCTGAGACTCAGACGGGACGCTGGACGCCTTTCATACAGAGCATCAAGATGGAGGCAGAAGGTGTAGCACTGGCTACAATGGAGGAGCGGTAAGAGAGATGGAGAACAACTGTTGGAGTTTATCCATGTATCTGACCAAAGAGTCACGTGTGTCATGGTTCTCCTCAGACTCCTGCAGGAGCGCGTGGAGGTGGCTCGTATGGCTGAAGAAGTGGCCAGACAGACTGCAGAGATGGCTGTCAGACAGATGACCTGTGAGGGACAGTCCATCAAACTCTCACTGGGCAGTGAGGAGCTGCTGGAGGAGCCTGATGCTGAGTAAGGGACAACACACTGAGGCAATGTTAGCATTATTATTAGTAATAATACTGCACTCCTGTGTCTCCTAAACACTAAATAATTAATGCAATAGAAATTCCCCATCTCAACATACTACACTTATATTTATAAAATATTTTGTATGTCATATAAAATACAAAAAAAATAAATTAAGAAACATTTTATGTTATTGTTACAAACATGGGACAGAGAGAAACGTCTGAGTTAAACTTCCATCAAACACTTCAGGCTATGGTCACGTCTCATCTTTAACCAACACTAGAGGGCGCATCGAACTGCCTTAACAACTAATATTTTACAAATTCACTTTCTCTTCTTCTTCGTACTCTACAGTTTATTTATTTTTCTATTAAGATATTATTGTTTATTTTGACTGTACATTACTGTGACGTTGTAATAGGTTAGCTGGTTTCTAGAAGCCACTTTAAAAAACACAATACTTGACTTGAAAGTTGAATTGACTTCAGGTAGTTTTTCTAGTGAGCTGTGAAACTTTACTGAAAATGGTCTCAGTCTCCTCTGTCTCCACTCCACTGTGACCAGTAAGATCTTCCATTGGAAACTGTTACATCCACTGACTGCCGTCTGCAGCCCAGTTAAACCAGTTAATCCCTAATCCCGAGGGTTCTTGTTCGGCTCTCTCTCTCTGCTGCGTGCTGATTCAGCATCACATCATTGCCTCTTGTCATAGCAACCAAAGCTTCCCCTAGCAACAGCTGCTGCGTCCCCTCCTCCCCTCTGTTGTTCTGGCAACGCTCCTGCATAGGACTCAGAGGAAGAAAATGATGGACGCTTTGGAGAGACAACATTTTTCTCCTTTTTATTTTGTTCAAAATATCTAAGTTCTCCTGAAGTTTAACCTTTGAACACCTGAGGGCAGTGTTTTTGGAGTGATATCGTGTGAATGAAGGGACCGTGAAGGACAGATGTGTTTGAATGTTGACATGACCCAAGGTGAGAACAACATGCTAACACTGTTGTGGATTTGGAGACACTGAGGAGTGGACCAGGATTCAGCCTCTGATTCTGTGTTTTTCCTGACACTTAAAAAATAAGGAGAGTGTGTTATTGTGTGTTTGTGTGTGTTTTCATTTCAGTTTTTTATTTTAATAAAACAGGTTGGATGATTGAGTTGGTCTTTGCGCAAAGAAGTCAGAAAAAAAAAACAATTAGGTTTTTTGTTTTTTGTTTTTTCCTACTTTCACTCATCCAAAACTGAAGTGAATCCACAGTCATTGTTTTCTTATGCTCTGTTGACTGTTGACAGGAATTTCTGTAATGGAAAGAAATGTAAAAGTGTTAAAATTTGACATAATTTTAGACATAATTTAGAACATTTACAGTGATGTGTTATTTATTTGGGCTTTCATAAACTGACATTGCTATGTTTAAGGCTATTTCTTATTTATTTGCAAGGGAACTTTTAAAGTCTGATCTTCATTTTTAAATCATTTTCACCTCCATCTGCAATTGTGATCTTTTATCTGTGCATTTTTGTGGAATTTTTACCTCAGAAATCAGTTTCAAAATGTATTAGCCCTTTTGAGTAAACTGCCTTTCTTTTCCTATTTCACATTTGTTTTTGTTTTTTTGCTCACTCGTAGAGATCTTCAGACTTGTAGTTAAAACTGACTCTTCTCTCTTCTCCTGTAGAAATAAAGTGAGTCTTCCTGAGGAGACGTTGAAGGAGGAGGTAGTGGTCTCCAGCACTGCTGTTTTAGGTAAACACCAAACACTAGAACTGACTCATACAGAAACAGCTACTGTTTTTCTTTATCAAAGTAAAGTCCCTTGTTCCTACTAATTAATATCCTGGACTCATCAGCAGACAGAGCAGAGCAGCAGACCCCTCCTCCATGTACAAGTTCTGGACCACTGCAGACCTCTGAGACTGAGACCAAACCTGAACCCAGACCTGAACCTGAAGCTGAAGCTGAACTTGAACTTGAATCTGAAACAGAAATTGAAGGAGAGGTTGAACCTGAAACAAAACCTCCATCTGAACCAACCCGTGAACCTGAACCTGAACCTGAAGGCCCTGCTGTTGATCTAACTTCTCCTCCTGAACCAGAGACCAGAGAAGCTCAGCCTGTAACACTACAACCACAGAGAGCAGAGGAAGAACGTCCAGGCACCAGCACTGAGCACACAGTTCAAAAAGTAAGGCTTAAAGTTAAAATAAACTCAACACTGTTCCTTCTCTTCATCACAGTTCTCAGTACGTCGCAACATTTTTTGGAACCAAGAAAACATTACAAATCCTACCAGAAACACCCATCTCTCTGCTCCTGACACAGCCACGTGTCCAGTTGTTTGACCCCCTGTAGGCCAGGAGTCAAAATATTTCACTCATGATAGTTTATCGCAGAATAGTTAGTCAAAATAGTTTATCACAGCTCTGCTCTTACATCTTGTTGTGTTTCTTACCAGGAAGAAGCCACTGAGGATGGTTGTGGAGGTTGGTACACGTCTTTTTTCATAAAGAAAACTCCAGAAATAATTCCCCATCCTTCTGTCCTGCTCCTGTAATGCTGCCTGTCTGTCTGCCCAACTGTCTCCTCACCTGTCTCCTCACCTGTCTCCTCACCTGTCTCCTCACCTGTCTCCTCACCTGTCTCCTCTGTAGCTCCCGTCAGCTGTGATGCGTTTAAGAGCTGCCTGATGCGCCTGCCTCAAACCTCAGAGTGCTTTGGCAACATCAACGCTTTCTTCAAAGAGAACGGCTTCTCCACCCTTAAAATTCCCTCCAGGCCCAGGCTGCCCACCCGCCTCTCTGACCTGAGCAACCTCCTGCCCTCGCTGCCCCCTGAATTACGCCAAGAATTCTCTCAGATCAGACTGACTCAGGTTCCTCGGAACATTGCCCAGACCCTGACTGAGCTGTTGCCCAAGAGCTCAGAGGGTTCAGTCACCCCGAGTCTGTCCAGCCTTTCCCAGAGCTTTTCAGCAATCCCACAGAAGCTCTCTCAGGTTCCCATCCAGACGCAGCAGTACTTCAACAACGTTCGTCAACGCCTTAACAGCCTCATGCCCCAGGATGCCTAAGAAACAACAGCCACAGCAGAAGCAGAACCAGAACCAGCAGGATGTAGAACTCAACCCACTTGCCAGACACTCCCCTCTAACCTCCCCCCTTCACCCTCATCTACGGTCCCGCTCCCCTTCTCCGTGCTCGCTCAACGGCAGCACCTTGGAGTTGCCCAACGTGCCGTCCTATCCACGCCTGCCACCAATAGTCAGCCCCCCAAAACAGTTCCAGTCGCCCTCCCGTCAGCTGTCAGGCCACTCTAACCCCGCCTTCTTCATCGAAGATGATCCAGATGTTTCATCAACAAGACCTGCAGGTGAATCTGTGAGCCGTCCAGGCTGCAGTCCAGTGGTAGAATACCAGCTTTCAGCTGACAGGCTGAATTTCTTATTTTTTACATAAAAGAGTGACTTCAGATTAGCTCAGAGAAACTAAAAGCAAGATGATAATCAATATATTATTAGAAATAGATGAAAATTTGTCATAAAATGTAAAAGCAGAAATGACTTTATATATATATATATATATATATACACACATACATACATACATACATACATACACACACACACACAAACATGAAACATAGACTTTATACCATTTTAATCCATTTCACAGCAGCACTCCTGTCTGTTCACTCCTATCCAGATTCCATTTTGCCCATTAGTTAACATCCACTACATCAGGTGACGGTGGAGACTTAGTGGTTAAGGAGGTGAACTTAACCGCTGCCCTGTGAACCATTAATGTAGAAGTGGATGAAGATGAATGAATAAAAATCCTTTGCATCTACACATTAATAACATAGAAATAAGCAAATATGTTATTGATATCAAATAGTAATAAATAAGAAAGAAGTGAGAGGAAACACTCCACAAATAACACTGTCCTGCTCTTCTGCTGCTTAGACCCCAGAATTTTATCAACTATGAATGGGTCTTAACTCTGTCTGTCAAACCTTTCAGAAAGCTCCAGCCTCAGCCTCCACCCAGCTGTCAATGTGGAGGACGTGGACTCCGACAAGGAGCCAAAGGGATCAGGAGAGGAGCGACAAATCCTGGCTCCACAGGATCCCAAACTCACCACCCTGACTGTCCCTGTTACTCCCTCTGGAGGGCGCCAGAGGTGAGGACTGAAACAGCATTCACCTTTGGAGCAAATCACATACTGTACTATAACCGTACTGTTGGTCAACATCACGCAGACAATTTACTAAAAAATAAAACCTGGAAAATTCCATTTCCATTCCATTCAGGTTTAGAAACTTTGTTCACCTTAAAGTGTAGTGATCTGTTGTCATTTAATTGTGCCTTGTACACAGTGATTATATGGAATTAAATTCATGCATTTTCTTTCTCTCTCTTCATTATTTGCTTCTGCAGTAAAGGAGACAAAGAGTAAGAACGCATCACGATGTGCAGTCTGGTTCTTCTTTTCATTTTTTCATTTTTATTAAAATGTTACAGTTAATCAAAACCAGTAAGTCTTACATACATAGTCTTACATCCTGTGTCTGTTAGTGAAGCCTTTAGTCCAAAAATTATGAAAATAATGCAGAAAATGTAATGAATGTAATCCGATGTACATTTATATGTTTTGGACTGAACGGCCTCACAGTTGAACTATTTATGTAAAAATATAAAATAGTTTTACTACTACTTTTTAAGGTTAACTTTTGTTCCATTTTGTACTTTGCACAAAATGAACCAAAAAAGTCAACACCATGAGTCCTGCAGGCATTTGGTTTGTTGCCTCTTTTCATATATTTTTCATCATTCTTCTCATCATCATCATCATCATCATCATCGTCATGAGGTTTTTTTAAATTCTCAAACACAGACACAATTAAATTCCTCTCTGTCTTGTTTCTCACCTTCTTCTGAACAGTGGGAGGAATCGTACGACTGTCTGGACCAAGATGTAAGATGATCAATCTTAGAGACACCGTCTTTTCTTCATCTTCATCTGTTTATTTCCTTTCACTCTTGGTTTTTCCATAACTCGGAGATTTACCTCTGCAGACACACTCGTCCAAGTGTCAAAGATTTTATTTATTTTTTTCTCTAAATCCCGATTGTTTGTCTCTTTGATAGGCGAAGGTTCCATTCCCAGAGTGAGGATGACGATGATGAAGCCAGTCTCCCGGTCAGAGCCTGGCCCAGCCAGTCCAGTTTACACAGCAACGATGACAGGTGATGATGACACTTGAACGTTTGTACATCTTTACTCTGAGTGATTTACTAATTGTATAACTTTTTATTTCTCCCAGTTTGAAGGAGCGTCCGACTTCTTCAGCCAGTCAGACCAGCACAGCAGTCAATGAGCGTCTGCAGGAGTTGGTCAAGATGTTTAAACACAGGACGGAGAAGGCCAAGGAGAAACTCATCGACCCTGACAGTTCAGATGAAGACAGCATCGTGCCCTGTGAGTGAGGGTGTGGTCTGATTGTCCTTGGATTGTCTGTGATTCTGGTTCAGCTCTAGGGTCTGAAACCAGGTGACAGTTTGACACTGTTGGAGATCCATAGGCCTCCACCAAGCACTGTCAACAGTTTTCCATAAGTGTCTTGTTAACAAACATTCTTCAATATGACTGAAGAATGTAAAAAAGAACACATTGGACTGTTTATGCTCAAAATAACAAGATTGGCTCTGATTTTTATTTGTAGATTTATTTATTTTTATTTTTTCTTGACCTTGACTCTGAAACTATTCCAGCTCCTCCTCAGCCGCCTGCAGCAGTGCAGCCGCAGGACAAAAAAGACACGGAGCCACAGGCAGGTCCTTCTGCTGGAGGAGGTGGAGAAGGAGGAAGAGAAGATGGCGAAGGAGCAGAGAGTGATGCAGAGGTGGAGCAGGCCGGAAGGTGCTGCAAGGTGAAATCTCCACGGTGGATACGAGCCTGTCTGAACTACCGCTTCCCTGCCAGCATCGACCCCTTCACTAGTGAGAACCTGCCCGTAAACATTAGCTCCTGTCACAGCCTCCAAACTCCATGTTCCTCTGACTCTGGTGTATCTTCTTTTTTAGAAAAAGAAAACATTCAGTCCTGCATGTCAGTGCTCCACAACCCTTGATCCACAGACCTGTTAAATGTCTAAACAGATCAGCCTTTATTAAATGACACAATGTCAAAAAACATTAATTTTTAGATAAAATAATCAACATCATCTCGTCATTAACTGAACTCGTTGTTGCCAGTTGTTGGAGCAGTTCTGAAGGCTTCATTATCCGTTTAGTGAGCTTGGTGTGTGGGAATAACCTGTCTATGGATCCATATTTCAGTACAGATGCCTGTCTCTCTGTCTGTCTCCTCTCTGGAATTTGGACCCTGAGCTCAGAAACCTTCCTTGACCTTGGTTTTCTCTTTTTGAGCTCAGACCTTTGGAGATGGTAGTAATTTTCTTAATAAAACATTGTTCAGTGTCAGTTAATAAATGTGCAGCCGGTACCAATTGACCCATTGACCAGTGCTGGTCCGTGGCCTGGAAGTTGTGGACCACTGCTCTAAGGATGATATTAATATTGGTAATAACCACTTTCCTCTGTGTTTCCCCTTCACTTCCTGCAGCTCTTCTCTGTCCTCCACGGTTGTCTTTGATTTTCTATTCCATCCAGATCACATTCTGATAGTTTGTCCACTAGTCCACTAGTCCACTGTAGCAGCTCAAGCTTGTGCAGCAGTGATAGACCAAGGTGCCCTCAGCTCTTCTCCATCACTGACCCTCTGTCCACTCACCCTGCAGATCTGATGTATGTTCTCTGGATGTTCTTGGTGACACTTGCCTGGAACTGGAATGTGTGGTTCATCCCGGTGCGTTGGGCTTTCCCTTATCAGACCCCAGACAATATTTACTACTGGCTGCTGACTGACTACCTGTGTGACCTCATTTACATCCTGGACATCACCATCTTCCAGCCACGTCTGCAGTTTGTCCGTGGGGGAGACATTGTGGTAAGTAGGACGTTGGGATTTACAATTCTTGTGCAGAGAAAGAGAAAAACTGAACAAGATGAGGAATCATCACTTTTTCCGACAGAGTGACAAAAAGGACATGAGGAAGAATTACATGAAGACCAAACGCTTCAAGGTCAGTGGTGAAACCTGAACTTCTGCTTCATAAATGGATGTTTGTCTGTGGTGGTCACACTCTTCCCTGGATGTTCTTCAGTTTGACGTAGCCAGCCTTGTTCCCTTGGAGCTCTTCTACTTCAAAACCGGCATCAACCCTCTGCTGCGGTTGCCCCGGCTGCTGAAGGTAGAGATGGACGGGTTTCTTTTAAAAGTCCTGATAATGTCTCAGTGTGTCCTTTGGTTTAGACAAAAATAGATACTTATTTGTACTAATATACATTGTTCCCTCATCTTTCAAGGGGGGGTGGTTGCATTCCAAGAGAATTAACCATAAAGTAGAGACACAAAAGTTATTATATTATCTTTTATCAACCCTTAAAGACGTATCATAGTGCATGAAATATGGAAAAGAAGTGAATGAAACTTTCACAAATCTTGTTAACTTGAACCTAAAGGTTATTTTCTTGTAAGTATTTATTACAAAATGTCTTTTATTTTATTTTGCTTGATTGTCTGACTATTTCTTTGTAGTCTAGAAAAAGCTAAATGTTCTCAAGAATAATGAAAAAATTGGAAGATTTAAGAAATCTGATGTACTGCAAAAAAACTGTGAAAAATGTATTGATTGTGTTTTAATGATTAGGTTTAAGGGAACGTCTGTTTGAAGACCAAAAATCACTAGTTAAATGTGCATCACTGTGAGGACATTTTGATGGAAGTTCTTCCTGAACAGGATATTTTCTCTCACTTTCTCCAGATCAACTCCTTCTTTGAATTTAATGAACGGCTGGAGGCCATTCTGACCAAAGCCTACATCTACAGGTCAGTGTGTGACCCCTGTTATAACACATGAGCTTTAATATACAGGCGTGGAGTGTATTGACTTGGTGTGTGTCCTCACAGAGTGATCCGCACCACCACCTACCTGCTGTACTGTCTCCACTGTAACGCCTGTCTCTACTACTGGGGCTCTGCTTTCAATGGACTGGGGTCAACAAAGTGGGTCTACAATGGCAAAGGCAACAGGTGGGTGAGACAAAGACAGTTGGACAGTAGTTTGGATTTTCTTTTTCTTTGAGTTAATGTCATGGCTCTATTCTACGGTGAAATGCTGTGAAGACCTTATTACCATGGTCTTTTTTTTAAGTATCTATTTATTGTCTTTGTTCAGTTACATCCGCTGTTACTACTTTGCGGTGAAGTCTCTGATCACCATCGGGGGACTTCCAGACCCCACCACCCTGTTTGAGATAGTCTTCCAGCTGATCAACTACTTTGTTGGAGTCTTTGCCTTCTCTATTATGATTGGACAGGTACAAATGTCCAGAGCTTTTAAGGCCAGGACAAATGTCCTCTTCAAGTAGGTCTTTGCAGACATAACCTTTTCAGTCAATTTTCTTTTTTTCCAGATGCGTGACGTTGTCGGCGCAGCTACCGCAGGTCAGACCTACTACCGCAACTGCATGGACAGTACTATTAAATACATGTCCTCGTATCGCATCCCAAAAGACGTCCAGAACCGTGTGAAAACCTGGTATAATTACACCTGGCAGTCTCAAGGCATGCTGGGTAGGGACCTCGTCATCTGACAGGGGTTAAAGATGGAGAATCAACATTGAAGCTGATGTGTAGCTGTGATTCTGCTCCCTCTCTGCAGATGAGCAGGAGCTGCTGAACCAGTTACCAGACAAAATGCGTTTGGACATCGCAATAGACGTCAACTACTCCATTGTGAGCAAAGTCCCACTTTTCCAGGTAGGAAGAAGTAACAGGGTTTTAAAGTTTATTTGCCCGCTGATCAATTCCTGAACATCTGGTGGTTAAATGTTGTGCATTGAAGTCCAACTTGTCTCCAATTCTGCAGGGCTGTGACAGACAGATGATCTTTGACATGCTGAAAAGTCTCCGCTCTGTTGTCTACCTGCCTGGTGACTATGTCTGCAAAAAGGTAGGAAAGTGTCCTTAGGCAGATGCCTTCTGTTTCCATAGAAGACTCAGGAGGTAAGTTGTAATTCTTCTGATGTACCTGAACCTCCATCTCTGTTGAACAGGGCGAGGTGGGTCGGGAGATGTACATCATCAAGGCTGGTGAAGTGCAAGTGGTCGGGGGACCAGATGGGAAGACCGTGTTTGTCACGCTCAGAGCTGGATCGGTCTTTGGAGAGATCAGGTGACGAGGCTTGACTTAAAATACTCAATATTTTTGTGCTTTTAAATTCTATCATGTAACAACCAAGGTCTACAATTTGCAAGGAATAAAAACAACAGAGTCAACATTGTTGGTGTTTGTGCATCTTCCCTGGGATGAAAACTGCTATTATTTATTTTATATAGTTTGTCTTTGCTCCTCAAAACATAGAATCCTCCCGCTAGGTGGCAGCAGATGGCTATAAAAATGAGAATCCAAGCTCTGCCAGTTCATCAGCATTGTCTTCTACCAAACAGGGTGATCTTAGTCAATTATGATGTCATTTCAACTAGAAGAATATTATGTTTATGTTTAAATTTGATGCTTTCCTGTGGGTTTTCACTGATAATGTATATGCTGTGGCTATACCACGGTTGGGAAATAGATAATGGAGTCTGTGATCCAGTATGGAAGTCTCATGTAAAGTCTGAGGAGGGAGGTGACGCTCTGTGCTGTCACTGTGTGTTCAGTTCTAGTAATGGTACTTTTTTTGTGGACAGTCTGCTTGCAGTTGGTGGAGGTAACAGGCGTACAGCTAATGTGATCGCTCACGGTTTTGCCAACCTCTTCATCCTGGACAAGAAAGACCTGAATGAGATCCTGGTCCACTATCCTGAGTCTAAGAAACTGCTCCGCAAGAAGGCCAGGTAAAACATGAGTGACATTACACACAAGAGTGACACGGTCAAGTCTGTCAGTGTTGTGTGTAGGACTTTCTTCTCCAAAGATCTTTGTCTGAATCACAGGAAGATGCTGAACAAAGGAAAGAAACCAGAGCCTAAAGAAGAGGCCAAAGATCCCCCACCACCGGCCCCAGCTGCCACTGTGAGACCGGAGACCCCCAAACTGCTCAGAGCTGCTCTGGAGATGACAGAGAAGTCGTCTGGACTCCGAAGAGCACTGGCTGAGGTCAAAGAGAAGACGAGCAAGTCCTTCATCTCCTCACAGGTAGAAATGCAGCTGAAATTCAGTCTCCATAACAAACACATTATCTGTATTAAAGCAGCTGTGAGTGGATGGACAGAGAATCTATTGGAGTTTTTTTAATTTGTTTAATTGCAGCTTTACAACTGACAAGACCATATTTCATAAAGTCTAAAAGATTTTTTTTTCTCCAATAATTAAAACCAGATAATGTCTTGATTTTACCAAATGATGTTTGCCCTATGAATAGTTAACTGCCTCAGTGACGGACCAGTCAGGAGCCTCAGTGCTCTGAAGAACTTTTACTGTAACACATTTGCATTAATGTGTTCTAAACTCTTTTATTTCCATCATTCCTGCTTCTCTTCCTCAAACACTCACACTCTATACAAACCCCACGTCACTAGTTTTTAATCTACGGTATAAGAATTATAATCAGATGATTGTATGCAGAATTCCATAGGTAAAAACACTTTACCTACACCTTGTGGTTTGCACAGTTTAATAAATAGATAGAATAGAATATTATCAGGGGTTCAATAGTATTTTAATGTTGTCCTCTAGGGGGCAGAAAAAAATTGAGAAACACATATAACCCATCAGAGAGCAGCTCCCAAGTGTTTGGACAATATCAGATACCAGCAAAAAAGTCCATTTTGGACATCCTTAATCTTGGTTATGTCGTTCACTACTTCCAAACCATCTCTAAGAGCTTCTTCTCTCCTCTTTCAGCCCTCCTTCTCCTCCTCCCGACATCCGCATTCTCCCAGCCTCAGCTCTGGGCTGGAGAGGGAAGGTGACACTCCCTCACCCATCTTTGCCAGTTCAATGACACTTTGTTCTCCTTCCCGCTGTCAGAGTAAGAGCTCGTTAGCCCCTCCATCGAGGAGCTGCAGTGATGCAGATGAACTGTTAGTCATGGACCAAAAACAGGAGGAGGCCGTTGATGACAGGAGGAGTGAGAGTGAGTCCAGGAGAGGTCTAAGAAGTCGTGAAGGAAGGAAAGAGAGGTGAAAAATACCCAGAGGAAAGAACGATGACTCAGCTGGGCTAAGTGCAATGAATAGATGAACCTTTTTTGAATCTTTGTCAACACACAGCTGTTCACATGACACACTGGTTTATTACATCTGCAGAATTAAGAAAAGTCAAACCAAAAGTTTCCTGACATCTCAGCAGTACCCTTGTGAACCACTAGAGGTTTGTGACCTACTGGTTGTGGACTGATGCTCTGTCTGTTTTGCTGTTGTTATCTGCTTAATGTTTACAGGTTGTTTTGCAAACCTTCACGTGCCTCAAGTTTTAATGATGTATGAATCTGTGACAGGATTAGATGAAGACGAGGGATGTCTGATATTATTTTGGAAAAATTATTGTTTTACCGATATCTGCAGCTGTTTGCCTCCAAAACTGAGGAGAATGTCTCAGGATCCCACGTACGAAATCGGTAACCCAGTCATTGTGTTACTGGATGATTATTGATGGAGGACAACAATCGGTAAAATAACAATCTTACAAAACTACATGATTTATACTACTGTCTGGGAGACCGATATTATCAGACATCCCAAAAACACAATTTAGTTATTTGTTGTAGCATTTATTTACTTCGAAGATGAGTCAGAAATATTGTGAATACTATCGCGACGGTTTCTTTATCAGAGACTTTCTTTAACTTTTTAATCCACACTCAGATGCAGAACTGCCTTTTTATGCTGTACAGAGTCGATTGGTGCTTCTCATCACCAGGATTATTTTCAGTGGTTTTCACCAGACTGAGACTGCTCATGGAATCAGGCAGCGATCCTTGAAAATTGTTCCTTGTACTTAAAGTTTCAGGTACTTCAGATGAAAACTGTCTGTAGGAAAACACTGAGGAGAATCTCATGACATAGAAACGAAAAGTATTAAAGGATCAAATTAAGGTTGATGACATTAACACTGTGTTGTTGTGTGTGAGTTCCTGTGTAGAACAATGAGAACATTTCAAATAATGTAATTTAGTCCTGACAAAACTCTAGTTCATATGAAAGAGCACAACAGTCAACCACAAGTAAAATTATTATTTTAAATATAGTTTGTGTATAAAATAATATATTCACCCTTAACATATATCACGGTGTCAAATTAAAATTATGTTTTGGTTTTTTTTAAATAAAAAAATGTCTTTCGGTTTTTCAGATCAGCTTTGTTAACCAGTTTTGACACAGCTCACAACAACAGGAACAATGGAGATCAGTAAGAGATAAAACAAAGACAAAACATACGATAATGAAATTATTCTTTTCTCATTTCAAAGGATACATGTGATGTTATTAGTATTATTATTATTGCAATAAAACATAGGAAATCCATACATCTCACTGATCTCCAAACTTTTGTTCTATCCTCTGGAGGAAAAGAGTCCATTACCTCTCAGGTCTCGAGGTGTTGGTCCTTCTCCTTCTCTTCTATGTCTTTGACTCTTTGACAGTGTGTATGCACCTGTGGTAGAAGATGACTGTAGAGATGACGGGCGTTAAAGTCTGCAGGTGGATGACCAGACTGATCCTCAGTTTGCCAGAGGAGCTGTGGAGGATTCAAAGTCGTGTTCACTTTCATCAGTGTTGTTACTGGTATGTGTACATTTTTATCTATAAGGAACAACAGGTGAGGACATCTGAGAAAACAACTGAGTTTGAGGTAAATCACACTAAGTAAGAAAAAGAGAGAAGAACCCTCCATATATCTAAAAGCTAACTTTTAGTGTCTTGTAATAAGTTTGGTGTCCAGTGGAGTCCTCTCCATTGATTCATTATTTGTTAATGCAGTAAAATCCTGAAACACTGGTGGTTATTGGTAAATCAAGGTGTTTTTATTAAGGGCAAAACAGACTGAAAATACAGTGTTAAAAATATTGAAATTGACAAAATATTTTATTTTAGCTCTAGCTGTGAATGTTTTAATTGTATTGTTTAAGTTAGATTTAAATAATTCGATTTCAGCTTATCTTAACCCTAACGTTATATGACAATATGTACAAGTATTAAAAATACAAAGCATCTAAAATGGCGTTAACTTCCAACTGGTTGTTTATGAATCATGTTGACCAAATAAACAGATCGACAAATATGGACTATAATCAGAGTGTGAATAATGGTAAATACACCAGCTGTGTGATGACTGGAGTGTGATATTTTTATTTATTCAGTTTTGTTTATTCAGTTCGCCATTTTTTAAACGCTCCCACTTAAACGTTGCGGTTAATAGAGAAGAACGGTGCGGGGTTTTTTTTTAGTTTCGGCGGCAAAGAAAATCGTGACGCAGTGTGTGACGTGACAGATCCCCCCTCAACCCCCGTTCGGTTCCTTGATACTGTGACAAGTCTTTAAACCGCTGTAGTTCTACGCAGGCGCAGTTGTAACTCACAGAATTAAGTAAATAGAGCTCGGACAGCTGTCAAAAGAGTTTTTGTCGTAAGATGATAGACCTGACATCGATATTTCCAGTACTTTTTGGCTGTGTGTTTATTAAATGTTTTCTATAGTTTACGTTTGTGAAATGAGGAATGAGAGAAAGCTAACGGCTAAGTAGCTCTTAGCTCAGGAACGCCGTGGATTCTGACCGGCGTCCCTTCTGTGTTCGGCCGTTTGTGATGGCGAGGAGACGCCTTTAATACTGGAGGTTGGAGACACTGAGATGGCTGACGATGTTGCTGATGATGGAGGGAAAGAAAATGAAATCCCGGAGCTTCCGCTGGAGGTGAGTGACACAGCGACCTGACAGGTGTCTCCCTCCATGGACATTATTGGAGAGGGTTTAAAATATTATTAAAATGAGCGAAGAAACGAACGTTTTCCGAAATACTATTATATTGTTGTATAATAATTTGTTTAAATATATTATTCGATAAGATAAAACAATCAGAGTTAGAGACTGTACAGTTACAACATATAAACAAATTGATGACAGGTTAAAGCAGTGGTTACAAAATTGAGGAGCGCCCCCTTTAGGGTGTAGGTAAACCATCTAAGTGTCTTAACTTTAATTAATTTTATTTTTTTACATTCACAAAGATAGTACTACACTAATTGTGGTATTTTCACAAGGGGGCGCTGCTGAAGTGGTTCAGTTTCCAATGGATTAAATGAACTCCATGATGTTTCTCTCTCCCCTGCTGTAGATTATAGTTCACATCCTGAGCTTCCTCCATGCCTCAGACAGGAAGGAGGCCTCCATGGTCTGCCACAGCTGGTACACAGCCAGTCTGGACTCCTCTTTTCAGGTGATTGGTCCAGGACAAACCTCACCACACTGTAGGGTCATACTCTACCTCTTATTGGCCAATATTCATCAATATTTGTGCAAAAACTTAAGTTTGTGTCTACATTACAGATGTGAAGAGCAGGGAAAATAGGACGTCAGTTCTTTAACAAATATTCAGTTTGGCTGAAATTTTGCCCAGTTTTTAATTTTTTGCCCAGTGTTGATTTGATTGTGACGCCTTTGTCGTACTTGATCCTGACTTTTTGTTCAGTCACAGACACAGTTCTAAAGATTGTTGCTGCCTGTGTTCTTGTCCTTGTGTAGAAGAACATCACATTCTGTTTTCCAGTCTCTTCCTCGTCCTTGAAGTTAGTGAAGGGTCTGAGCAGAAGATCCAGGTGCAGCCTGGTCATCAGTCAGCTGGATGGCTTCAGTCTGTCAAGATCACTCCTGTTGGAGGTGAGGGTTTACGTCATGCTGACATCATCTCTATCTGACACATGCATGTGACACCAGGATACTCATTAACTCAGCTGTTTGAAATTACATACAGCCCTTCAACAAACTCAGATTTACATGAATACACAAATAGACATTATCCTTTTAACTAATGCATAGACTGTTAGTTGAAACAACACAGTCTGGATGGACATTAAAGATTTAGTCACATGTATTTAAACTTTCTCATATCATCATTCTGTTTGACAGTTCCCAGCAATGTATTATCTCCAAAGGTCAGGGCTGTTACAGAATTGACTTTTAAATTACACCTTAGAGGTGAGAGACTAGTTGCAATAACAGAACTGTAAGTCATAAATTAAAAAAATAATTCACCAAATATCCATAGGCTATTTGGTGGAGCATTTTAGTTTTATTGACTACAGTTTCATCTAAAAATCTAATTAATTAACTACGGAATATTTTATTTAAGGATTAACCAGTCATTCAGACTGGTACAAACAAAACAAAGAATAAAAGATGTTTTATTTAGGAAATGGAATGATTCTCCAACAATGTTGTTGTACAGAAAATGTTGGGGACGATTTGTGTTTTAAGATGGCAGCTGGCATCACAAGGTTGGACAGAGTCACCAGTGTCTCACATGCTCATAATACTTTTAATTTCCTTCCTCAGTATCCACCCTGGGCCTGTTCAGCTAAAGCACTTTTTTTGCTCCTTTTTCTTATAGCCAACAGCTGCTCACTGGTGGGATACTTTAGAATTCTTCTTCCTGTGCCTGTTGTATTATTTAACAAAGATATATTTTTAGGTAAAACAAAAAATGTGTTTAAAATTAAGTGAAATTAAGACAGTTGTCTTCTTCTCAGGTTGGATTGTGTCTGGGCTCTAAACTGGTCAGTTTGGCTTTGCCTGGTAGCAGCATCACAGAGGCCTCCCTGCTGGCCCTCCTTCCTTGCCTCACCTCCCTGCGCCGACTGGACCTCCATGGCCTGGACAGCCTGTTCATGTCTGGAGCCTTCCTCTCCAGGGAGGAGCACAGGCAGCAGGTATTACATTTGACAAAATCTTAGAAAATAAAGCTTGGTGATAAAATGGTATTCCAATCACAGCAAGTCCAAAGACCTGAGGGTTTAACTATGTTGTTAAAGGTCAATCCTGCCTCTCGCTGCAGGTCAGGTCGGCTCTTGTCGATCTGGAGGAACTGGACCTGTCCAATCTGCGCTACCTCTCTGATCTCACCTTCAGTCGGCTCACCAGCTGCACACCCCGCCTCCACCGCCTTTCACTGGCCGGAAACCACATCGCTTTCGAGTTCGATCCCTACCGCGGGTGTCCAGTGGGGAGGGTCGAGCACTCGTCCGCACTGCTGTCTTTAAGAAACCTGAGGAGGCTGTTAACAGAGCAGAAAACCACCCTCAGAGCTCTGGACCTCAGCAGGACCTCCATCACCCCGGAGTCCCTGCGCACTATTGCACAGGTTTGATTGTGACCTTTTTTTTAAGCTGCTTTTATATCAGATGATCTGGACATTTACTGAAGAAGGTAAAATCTATTTCAGGTTCAAGGTTTAGTCTTGGAGGAAGTGCGTCTCCATGGCTGTAAGGAACTGACCGACTACTCCATAGAGGTTCTTATAAAACACCAGCCGAGCCTCCAAAGACTGGACATCAGCTCCTGCACTGAACTGACCAGCCGGACAGTGGACGCTGTGGCTCATGGTCTGAAGTCACTAACCCACATTTCTCTGTCCAACGACTGGAGAATCACTGAAAAAGGTATTTCTTTATAATATAGAATACACTTGGTTACATACCCAGTATTAACTAAGGAGCAAAACAACTAGATGTTGCTAAAGATCATTCAGTAGAAGATCTGAAATTCTCCATGTCCCTGTGATGATCACACTTTGTTCACTTTCACTAAACACCTGGTGCAAACAGACACAAACAGACATTGGTTCTTCTCACATTATTGAATTTAGGCTCCTTTGTTTGCTCACAGTCCTTTTTGCATGGTGAGAACTACAAACAAAAACTTGGCTCCTGAACTTTTGAAATATATCATTTTCAAGTTGCTGAGTTAATGTCATTGGAAACAAATGAGATATTTTATATCCTATAACCTTTTACAAGGAAACACTAGAAAGTGCACATCTGATGTTTTCCACAGGCCTGGCTGACCTCGCGTCGTTGCCGTTCCTGAGGCGGTTGGATCTGTCCTACTGTCTGCACGTCAGTGGAGCTGAGATGGTGAAAGGCCTGAAGGAGTCAGCTGTGTCCAGGCCACGTCTGGAGATACTGAGCCTGAAGAGTTGTACCTACATCGGGGTCAGTCAGTGCTTTAATTCTACAGATGGAGGGAAATACAGTGAAACAGTAGTAGATTTGTTGGTTGTATGTAGTTTTATGATATTTAGAAACGGACTCTGATACACTGTGACTGTAGAGCTTCAGTCAGGTGACCAAAAGCTGTGTCATCAGTCTTTGAAAAAAAAAAACACTTGCTTTTTTTGTTCACGCTGGAAATTCCTCCTTTAGCCTTCACCATGTGCTGTCATTATAATCATGCAGTGTGTTTTAAATTTTATATTGGTTGGCAAATGTGGAGAGAATTTGAATTATTAGAAATATTTTTTTTGTTTGTTTGTTTTTCCAGGATCTGGTGGTTTTATCTCTTGGGCAGCTTCTAGGAAGTACTTTACAGGAGCTGGACCTCACCTCCTGTGTCAACGTGACTGACCTGTCAGTGCTCAACATTTCCACCTACCTGCTGAGGCTGGTCATTCTACGCCTGGGTTGGTGCAAAGAAATCAGCGACAGAGGTTTGCTGGGACGGGTGGAAAGAAACAAGTGTGATCTTGACGAGAAGTTGGTGAGAACCTCCGATGTTTTCTGTGTGTTTGCGTTGAGATGTTTTGAGGAACTTTGTTCCTAAAGATCTGCTTCTCCTCACAGGAGGAGAAAGGTCCAATGTTTACCCGCACTTTTGGCAACATGGGCTTCTTCAAGCCTCCAAACATAGAGGAGCAACCAAAGCCGGTGACAGAGGAAGAAATGCAGCAGCTGACGTCATCAGCCGGAGCTTCACTTCTAGCTCTGAGCAGGCTGCAGGAGCTGGACCTCACTGCCTGTTCCAAACTCACCGACAACAGCATCACACAGGTGAGAGGCTCAGAGTCACCAGGTCATCATCTGGTTCTACACCATTGTTGTTCTGTCTGCTCAGGTGGTGAAACATCAGGATCTCCATCGCCTCTCCCTCGCCTGTCTTCCAAGCATCACTGATGACAGCCTAGTGTCCGTAGCCTGGCACTGCAGAAGCCTCACCAGCCTGTCTCTCAGCCACTGTCCTGGCATCAGTGACCGTGGCATTTCTCAGGCCGCGCCGCACCTTCCCCGGCTGCAGCATCTCAACCTCTCCTGCTGTGATAACATCACAGACAGGTGAAGACAAACTGTCACCAAAGTTTGATGTTTTTACAGGTTCCTCTGTAAAAACATGCCATGTAATATATATATATATATATATATATATATATATATATATATATATAAATGTTCTCCTCCCAGATCCTTAGAGGCTGTGGCCAAACACTGTAAACGCCTGAGGACTCTGGACGTCTCCCGATGCAAAAACACCTCCATCGCAACAATTGATCTCCTACAATCACAGCTGCCATTCCTGGAGAACGTCCAGTCCATAGGAGGAGCCGACTCCACCTTTATAATGTGACTGGACGCATCAAGAGCTTCTGACCAAAGGTGGGTCCAGCTCCTGTACACCTCACAATGGTTTATAGTCAAGGATCTAAACACTGTACATATATAGTGGAGTGAATGTAATGTATGTCAGCAACATAAAAACCCAGAGACAGGACAATATACTTGTTCAGTACAAAAACACAAAAATCCAATCAGTTTATTCACGTGAATTCAACAAAGAAACATCATGGTTTAAAGTGAGAAGCGTCAGAGTCAGAGTCAGGTGTTGACTGTCCTCAAATCAAAGAACCAGATAAAGCCTGAAACCACGCCCAGCACTGACCATTGGTCAGGTTGGTTGGTCAGTGAGTTTCTCCAACTAAACTGTTTATTACCTCATGGAGAAGCAGGAAATCTGAGTAAATTGGAAGGTAACTGGTACCTGGATAAACCATCAATAGTGGTGTCGTACCTTCACCTGGTACCGTGTGCATCTTTAAAAATGGGTCATAAAAACATCACTACATGAGGAATACAGTATAAACCACGGAACAATAACAATGTAAAAATGTTAGAAAAGGCCTTTAAATGTAGTTTTTTTTTCTTATTTCTTAAATATATTTAAATTGTAGTAAGGAAGTACCAGTCCTTCAGCCTGTCCTTGTTCAATGTCAGTTTTTCATTTTCAGTACCGTAGTATTTGGAGATTTTACAGATGATCGTGAGGTCAAGGGAGCAGAGCGGGGTTTAGTTTAATGGCACGTTTCTTAATCTACTTCTGTGAAGAGTATTGCACCACAAACTGTAGACTGTAGACCAATGAGACTGTAGACCACTGAGACTGTAGACCACTGAGACTGTAGACCACTGAGACTGTAGACCACCTGTCACTATGAAGACAATGTAAACCTCACACAATGTGTTGTATCTGGGATTGGTTTCCTCCCAGGACTGGGCCAGATTATTGAGGAGTGATGTCAGGATTAAAGACTGGTAATAAGTGCATCAATGCACATGGAGAACTAAACACACATGCTCACAAATATATATATATGTATATTTACACATTTACTGGTAGGTGCACTCTCTACTGCTCAGTCTGACTGAAGTCGTAGCAGAAGTTGTAGTTGCTGGGAGGTTTGGGAACCACTGGTGCGCTGTCAGGGATTGGTACGTTCTCCAGGTCCAGGAGACGGAGCTTAATCTCCATGGAGAGAAGGATTTCCAGCTCACTGCGCATGGCTTCACTACTCATCTCCCGACCCAGGAGGACGCTGAGTCCATCTGTCCACAAACAGAACTGAGAGGGAAGCGAGAAGAAGAGATCAGTCTGCCGTAGTATTCACCCAACACACAGGCTTCAGAGCAGGTTCTCACTCACATCAGTCCGTGAAGGTGCGATGAAGTTCAGGCTGTACTCCTCTACGTCATATGTGATGCTGAATGCTAGATCCAGCACCTCCTGCAGGGAAGAAGGAGAAATGCAGTTAGGCTACTTTTCCATGGATGGCCCAGAGATTTTACTGACTGAGTCAATCAGAGAACAAAAGAGCCTGGACAGTTAGACAGTGGTACAGGGGTTGGGACACTGAGCAGTGGAGACTGTGGAACAGATGAGAAGCAAAAAGTCAGGAGTGATCTGTGATAGAAGAGAGTCAGCTGAGGTGAAGGGAAAGGTTCACAGGACGGTGGTGAGACCAGCCATGATGGAGACACTAGGAATAGACAGAAGACAGAGCTGGAGGTGGAGGAGTTAAAGATGCTGCTGAGATTCTCTTTAGGAGAGACAAGGTTGGACAGGATCAGGAATGAGGGACATTAGAGGGACAACACAGACAGGAAGGATTGGAGAAAAAGATGGTTTGGACATGTTCAGAGGAGGGACAGTGGAGACACGTTTTACAAGATGGGATTACAATAAAAAGAAGAATTGTGATTAAAAATCCATAAAGATAAGAGGTGCGACTGACCTTGGTTTGTTTGCCTTTGTTTTCTTTCATGTGTGGACAGTCTTTTCCAGTCAACAGTCCCTTTATATCAGCCACAGGTACTGAAGAAAAAAAGAGCAGATAAGAAAATGATTAAGTTCTAAAAAAAACCCTAAAAAGGGAGGAGCTTGACAGGGAAGGACCAATTATAAATAAACTCACTCTTCTCCTGGAGGGTTTCTATTGGTGGATTGTCCGTGTCTTCCTCCACGTCGCCATAATGAAGCATTTTGTGATTGGGTGACAGTCGACAGTACCAAAGTTTATCTAAGGGACAAAAGACCCATCGTGAAAGTTGGACAACAACATCTCTCTGAAGGTCTGTGGGAGTTTGCTCCGTTTCAGTGTCTGACCTTGTCTACGTCGGCTGCTGATTTTCTTGAACATCGTCCCGTGACACAGTCGGTTCAGTCTCTGCTGGCGGATCAGTTCCAGGAGCTCAGGCTTGAGACGTTCTTTGAGTTCACTGGGAAAAAGACAGGAGATCAGGGATCAGTCAAATAGATGATCCAACAAACGGCTTCATCGTCATGACAATGATACAAACAGTTTAAAATTGTATTATAATTTAATTCACACAAAGCACTGATGTTCAGGCACCTGTTGTAAATCTTGTGAATAAACATAAGTGTGTAGATAACGTTTATATTTTTTCCTGGAACTCACAGTACAGGAGGAGCCAGGATCTCCTCCTGGTGCAGCCGCTCCGTCTGCCTCAGTTTGAGGATCTCGCTGTAGTTGAGGACATGGACTTTATTCTTGAAGAGCTCCAGAGAGGTGGGCTTGCTGGCCAACGTCCTGGTGATCTGCTCTCTGACCACCTGCATCACCTGCAGATGGGAAACATGGACATGGACATGAACATGGACATGGCCTGGATCTTGAACTGTTGACTGTTCGTTAGAGACGTGGAAACTGTGTGAGTTTACTGTGGGTGGAGGAAGACGAGGAGTTAGGAGGTGGAGGTTCTCTGAGACTTGGTGCTTTCAGCTGATGTTTGCACCAGTTTACATTAAATCTACAGTTCCTAAAAAACGTACAACTAGTGGTGCTGAAGCGCCCTCTGTTGGTATGAAGGGGAATCAGCTATAATTTGTCTGCAGATTTTTTTTTTTTTAATTCTCTGCTTGTTTGTCATTTTGTGAGTTGAGTTTATTCTTTCATCCCGAGGGTTTAGATTTGCCTGAGGTGATGAATAGTGTTTTTTAAAACATGTCTTTCCTGCTCCCCTGACACACCTACTGACAACAACACAATGCAACACAAAAATTCTCAAAATAAAGCAAACACCAGGTGTACTTTTGATTATAGCTCTCAGTTGTGGTGTATAGTAATCCTTAATCCTTGTCGCCCTCACAGGACAACAGTCCACTTCCTCTCCTCCATTCATTCCTTCATTCCTTCCTCAGTCCCAGTCACACCCATCCACTCAGGTCTATTCATCTGTTTTCCTGCTTTTTACAACCAACCACCAATACTTGGCTTCACAGTGTGGGATTAAATCTCTTCTCTACGTCGGTTCTGTCACTGCAACAGCAGCAGCATCAGAGGACAGGTCTGCTCACATGTAGACACCTCTACTGTGTCTCTGTCCCAGCTGGGACTGACAGCAAATCTATGTAAAAATCAATAATCCATAGTCCTACCACGAGGAATTATTGGTTCCAGACATGCAGTTCAGCTGACCTACATTAGTGGTTCACACCCTCTGACTGTGATCTGTCCTCACCACTTATACATATAACGTTATATGTATTAACAGTTGTTATGTCTGTAGAACCAGTGTAGACACTGTTAACAGCTAGATCTTCCTAGATCGTCAAACTCAGGAGATCATGTCAGACAGGTACTACAGTTGACTAGATGTGACCCCCCCCCCGGTGCAGGTACCCATTTGCGGCGTTTTACCACATCAATACAACTGATGTGGGTTTTATTTCTACTTTAATTTCTCACCTGGTTTAACATTAACCTTCTGTTGTTGCAGATTCAATGTTTTGGTTTGTTTCTATAAGAACAAATTCAGATCATAAGAGAAAATGGACATTTGACGACAGTTTTTCAATAAACATTAAGTTTTGCTGAAATTCTGTTGCAGTTTTTAATTTTGGCCAAGTGTGAAGTTCAGTTTGAAGGTCCAGTTTACATCAAGGCTCAAGTTCAGGTGTTGATCAATCCTGTCTGTAACTTTACTACAACGACACAAAACAACTGACTTGTGTCACATCCTGCAGCAGCTGATCCAGAGTGAACACGGTATTTGACAGACCCACAAAAAAAACAAGCAACTACGTCAGGAGCAGATTGTGGTGGAAGCTACTGATGTCAAAAAGAATCCAAATCCTACCTCCATTCTGTTCCTTAAATCCATGTGGAGACAATAGTTTGAATCCTGTCAAATCAAACCTCTTCTTTTCAAGGAAACAAAACTGAGCTGAAGAGAAACATCATCATCACTGACATGGCAGCAGCACCGGCGTCCGTCGACCTCTGACTGTTTTGTAAACAGACACCCTGATTTTCCTCTCTCCTTTGCCGCCACCCACCACACCGGTTCAGCCTCTCTGATACTCAGCTCAACTGGCCAATGAGAGCAGTGAGTGTCACCTGCTCCTGTTCCCATCAGCCCAGCAGTCTGGGTGTGTGAAGGACAATCGTGTTCAGAGAGGAAAGAAAACCTTTTCTTTTAACTGTTTATCCATAACACACCACCCACAGGACGTTAGGCTACGGTGTGATTTTGTGGAGCAGTCTCACCCACTGGTAGACCCAAACCTCTGCTCCAGACCTTCTGGTTCTCACCCTCTCATATTGTTTCCGGAGGTTTTACATTCCTTCTGTTGTTGTGTAATTACGGCCGATGCTCCGGGCCCTTTGTTTCCCCCTTGTTTCCTTCCCTCTCCTCCTTCTGCCCCTCACCACACTTCTCTTTGTCCAAACTAATGCAACAGCCACCCTGAAAGCACCCTGGGTAGAAGACAGCGGGTAAAAACAAAAGGCCGTCCTACCGATAGGTCAAAGGGTCTCTGGGTTTTATGAGTATCAGGGGAGAAGGATGTGGCTGATGGTGTCAGGACTGTGGTTCAGGACAAAGACTCGCTCGTTCTTTCTTCAAGAACCAAACTCAGCTCAGGTTTTTTCCAAACTGGATCTTAACCAGGACTTGGTAAAAAAACAAACCTTCAGTAACAACTCACGGCTAACGATTTGACAAGAGTTTGAACTTTCTTCATGACTTTGACAATTATTTTTTTGGATGGAATATAAGAGAGATGGATTAAAGGTAAATTAGGCATCAAGGACGATGAGAGAAGACTGAGCCAATCAGAGAGAGGAACCAGAGCAGGACCAGTGAGACAACAGGACACTTACTACTATTTTTTATGACCCCTGACATGGGTGCTAGAACAGAATCCCACATTTCATCTACGGTACCTTGTCGAAGTCCTCTTGCGTGGCTCTCATCTCCTTCCAGGTTTTGTTGAGCAGCTGAATACAAACGCAGAAAAGCTCCTCCAGGAGTCTGTCCTGACTGAAGAAGATGGGATGGTAGTCGGACCTGGTCTCTGAGGCTGTGGAAACCAGTTGTTAATGAAGGACAAGGAAAGAGCTGAATATGATACTGGAGGGTGAAGGTGGAAGTTCTACTCACGTGGCTCCCCGATGCGAAGAATCTCACACAGGATGAGCGTGAGCTGAATGCTGCTCCTGGCAAATGGACACTCGTGTTTGTCCTCCCTGCTGCTGTTCTCCAGGACAAACTGCAGATGAAGAGGTAGAAGTAAAATCATACACACAGTCACACTGAAACCACCAGATAAATCCTGGATCAAAGTTTTTAGAAGAAGCCGTGCTCACCCTGCTGTAGGCGTCAGGATAACGAGAGGCAAAATAAAACATGGTGTCCAACGCCAACAGACCCGGAGGCGTCCGTACCAGGTCCTGACCAGGGTTACTGTTGTTCTGTGAGCATCGCACACGTGAGAATAAACAAAGGTTCCAACAGGGAACAACTGACGTCACATGACTGTGGAGACTCACAGAAAAACCCAGTTTCTTGAACTCTTTGGCGCAGAGCGAGCGCCGTCTCTCGTGGCTCAGACTGCTCTCGCTCTCCGTCTCGAACGCTGCCTGACGCAGACCGTGAAGGATGTCTCTCTGATCCTGGTGTAGTGAGAGGATGAAGTCAAATCAGAAATGTTCTCAGACTGGTGGAGCTGATGTTCTCACTGCTGTAGCAAACCTGGCTGTAGAAGTCCAGCGGCGTTCTCATGCGAGGCTCCAGGTGATTCAGAGTAACTGACTGTAGGACGTACAGGTAGTGGGCCATCTCATCCTGGACTGAACCAGAACTGTGGATGATGTTCTGTGGAATTAACACATTTTATTTTCTCTTTGTTTACATCTGTCTTGCTTGACCTTAGAAACAGCAGGTCATCAAAGAGTTAATATCAGTCATCCATAACATAAATACATCAATATATTTACCTTGTAAATATACTGGCGCAGATTCTTCTTATTCAAGAATGAAAATATCTCCTGAAATACAGAGGAAAAAAGTTCTCACTGGTGTAGTTGCACTTTCCTAACACTGGGTGGCAGTATAGTGTCAGTAAGGGATCAGTGGGTGGGACTGAGGTAGAGACTGAGTCTGAGTGGGACTTTGACCTCTGTGACGAAACCATCGCCTGCTGGTACTTGTCTCTGACTCAGCCTCATTGTATTCCACATGAATCTGCTCATGGTTTGGTGGAGCTGATAGGAAGACTGTATGAGCTGATTAGGAGAGAAAGTGTGTGTGTGTGAGTGTGTGTGTGTGAGTGAGTGTGAAAACACAAGGAGCTGAATGAACCAAGTGTTTCTGAACAATGAGAGAGAAACAGAAGAGACAAGACTTTGGACTGAGGGACAGGACAGAAAAGAAGGACGATATCAACCTGACAGTTGAAAATAAACTCAACTCCATCGTTTAAAAATTCACAGTTTGACGCATCACTGTTTCCTGTCTGTCCCCAAACTGACGACAGAAAGTGAAAGACACAAAGATGAAAGTGTCTTTAAATTTCGGGTTTCAGGTCAGGAAATGGAAACTAGGTGGTCACGTGACGAGAGTGTGAGTTGACAAGACGACAGAAGTGAGAAGACGGTTCCAGCACCTGTCTATCTGACTCTCCAGCTGTCTGCAGCACGGCCATGAGCAGGGCCATAGCTTTGGTCTGGATCTGCTGGTTGGTCCTGAAAGCAGACAAAGGAAGTGAGACGAGACAAACACGGCTCAGTTTCAAGTCTTTATCAACTGCTGTGAGAGGTGGTGGGAGTCAGCGGCGCCCCCTGTATGTGTGATTGGAGTTGACACTGATGGTACTTACACCTGGAGATGAGCGATGAGCCTCTCCATGGTGACTTCCTGTTTGACCTGCAGGAAGAGGCTCTGACTGCTCAGCACCATGCTCTCCAGGATGTCCAGGCACACCTGCTGTATAGAGGCGTCGGTCGGCTTAGCGTTGACGAAGCTCGCGATCTGAGAAGATAGACCGAGTGATGGATGTCAGAGTGTCAGAAGGTGGAGAAGGTCGGGAGTGTTGTTGATGATGAGCAAGAACCTTCTTGATGAAGACGGTGGACAGGTTTTCCCAGGAGACTATCCCATGATCCATCAGTTCCATGAAGGCCGTCAGTGTGTGGGTCATGATCATGTTGTTCCTGAGTGACACACGATGACAGTGAAGGGATAAATGTCTTGCATGAAGACAAAAAGAGACAGACAGACAGACAGGTGGTTCAGATTTGTAATTAGTCTGTTCTAATGGCACCATCCTCACACTCTCCAGCCCTGTAGGTGGCAGTAATACTGCTGAGATGGTGATGGGACACCAAGACCACAAGGCTTTGTGTTTTGTTCTTTTATTGTGACAGTCTTCAGTAGAACTATGGAGTGGACCAAAGTGGTCCAAAGTCCAGAGGTTGGAACAGTCTCCTCTTTCGCAGCAGCAGCAGCGATGATGAAGAGCAGTTTTTTTAAACCACACAGGTCAAGTGTCAGCGGCGTTGCCTACGTACTCGTTAGAGTCCTCGACTATCTTGACCAGCAGGAGGTGTCCGTCTCGGCTGATGAACTCCTGAGCGAAGGTCACGTCCGTGGAAACGCTGGCCAGTTCCTTCAGAGAGTCACAGCGGACGCCTGAGTCGGAGCTCTGGATGCCTTTGAACAAGTCCTCTGCACAGCGGCCCTGGGGACATTCACATTAGAGACAGTGTGACATAGTACCATAGTACTGTTGGCAGGAACAGTCACATTCAACTGTCCCTCAGCTTTGTTTTTGCATCGTTTGTCCAGTTGAAGACACTTTTTCTTCATGGTATTTCTGACCGGACCTCCTTCCTGAACTAATGTTTGGACTTAAGTGTCTTAGAGTTGACTTTATTTGTCTCAGTCACTGCTTGTTTTTTTAATCCAAACCAAACTTTAGGCAGTGTCTCTGAAACCAGAGTGGGGGAAGTGAGTTGTCCCCAGCCCAGGGCACTAGGGGGTGTTGACATGAGGTCAGCTGCAGAGCTTTTGTGGAAACAACAGGATTAAAACTGATTTCAGTTCAGTGTGAAAACTTCTTCTTCTTTCTGCTTGTCCCTTTTCTCAGGTGTTTCCACAGCAAGTTAACATTTTCCATGTCCCCTTGTCCTCTGTATCCTCAACTCTGACTCCAACTACCTCCATGTCCTCCCTTACTGCATCTATCAATCTCCACTGTCCCTCCTCTGGACATGTCCAAACCATCTCAATCTGTCTTCTCTAGTTTATTCTCCAAACCTTTCTGTCTGTGTTGTCCCTCTAATCACCTCAGTCCTGATCCTGTCCATCCTTGTCTCTCCTAAAGAGAACCTCAGCAGCATCTTTACCTCCTCCACCTCCAGCTGTGTCTCCTGTCTTCTGACTGGTGGCTGGTCTCACCACCGTCCTGTGACAGTTCAGTGTTAAAACACCTTCTATAAAAGTTCTGGAACCACAGTCTTCAACTAATACGACTACGTTTGTTAAAATGTATTTGTTTTTTTTTTTCCAAAAATCTTTCGTTCTTTTTCAGTTTGTTTTAATCAGAAATATCTTGAGTGAAGAAGAACCTCCACAGAAAGGTTCTTCCTCTCGGAGGAGGTTCTGGTGAAAAATACAGAGAACTCAGACGTATTTGTACATTGGTGGACACTTCATTGGTGGACAGAGACTGGACTTGTGGCGGTTCAGACTCACCGGTGCCTTGGTCAGACGCAGAATGCAGCCGTTCTTAATGTCCAGACGGTTCTAAGTCAGACAAACACAGAGACGCAGAAGAAAATAGAAGTTTAAGAGCTGTCAAAAACCTTTACTGCTCAGTGGCACTTCAACCACAGCACAACGTCACACTGGCTGTTTTTACACATTTACAACAAGAGTCGGTCTGTGAGTTCAAACAACTTCAAGTACAAACAGATCTGGTAAAATCACAGTTTGTAATGTTGTGATTGGAAAACCTTAGTTTTAGTCGTTTCTTTATTTCACTGTGTGTAATTGAGCTGTGTGTAATGAACACACACACACACACACACACACACACACACACACACACACACACACACACACACACACACACACACACACACACACACACACACACACACACACACACACACACACACACACACACACACACACACACACACACACACACACACACACACACACACACACACACACCATCCAGCAGTGCAAACATCTGTGTTTAACTTAAAAAACTCAGCAACTTCATAGTCTGGACTTGGCATCGAGCGACTGACTCTTACATAACAACAACACGACTTGATATTTTCACTTCATTAAAATGAAAGAAAAAAGCTGTTGTTTCAGGATGGAGGAGGGATCGACCACTAGTTTTTCTTTTTGTGCAACAGTGAAATCCCAACTATCAGCATTAATCTTGATTAACTTAAGTTTAAATATTCACCAGACTGTAAGTCACACTTTTTTCATCCTTTAACTGGGTTTTAACATCTTTTACCCAGGTGTGACCGACTGGTGCGACTTATATTCCAGTCTGTACATCAGGATTCATAGTACAGTACAGTGTAACCCAGACCTGGGCCACAGTTTTGACTCATGGGCCACAGTTGATCCTAAAATTTGACGTGTTGGGATAGAAATAGATGGAGCGTCAAGGTGAACAAAGATGAATGACATGTACATTTCCGGAGAACAGGAAAGCTCAAATATTTTAGCCTTATCTCTATGGAACCAGAATAGTCTCGAAAAAAACAAACACGTAAGCACGGAAACAACGCTTCACGCATCAAAACATGTTTGTGAATTGTCAAACGCACACAAAAATCGTGTTTTTACTTTGTGAAACTGTGCACACACTAATGTGTATTTTTGAGACTCTTACTCTGAAGAATTCTTGCTTGTTTGCAGCCACTAACACGGCGCAGTTTCACAAATTAAAAGCACGATTAGCGAGCGTGTACCACAATTCACAAACATAGTTTGAAGAATTCACAAACATATTCCGATGAGTGTAGCATTGTTTCTGTGCTTACGCGCCTGTTCTTTTTGAGACTATTCTGGCTCCATACACCTGTGCCATCTATAGGTCAAACGTGGGCATTGCAGGGAAAATGCAGAAGTTTAATCACAATACAAACCAATTGTATAATTTGGAGAAGTTTGTCAGATTACGAAGCTGAACCATCACTGGTTCAACCAGTTCTTGAATCTCTCCAACAAACACCAGCTGTAAATGCTGAAATTCTGTGTTTAGAACCTGATTTGGTTCCTAATAAATAATGTTTTAGCTTTGACTTCAGTGTGATCTCCTGGTCATGTTCTCCTGGTCATGTTCTCCTGGTCATGTTCTCCTGGTTCTGATCAATCGTCCTGTTCGTGTGGGTGGATGTAACTCACTGATTCAGTGATGTAGGTCTGGACTCCATCAGCGTACTGCAGAGCGTAGTTGTCTGGACCAGGGAGATTCCAGCTTCACACACAGACACACACAGACACACACACAGGGATATCAAGTGTCACAACAACAGGCTGATGTTGGTGAGGAGATAATGATGTCAAGTGTTTCTCACCCGTCACACACTTCCTTTATCACAGCCGACAGAGGCTTTTTCTGTTTGGACACACAACATTTTACAGTCAATCATTTACACAAACACACACACGTTCAGACTGTAATGAGCGGAAACAACACGTTGTTATGGGATGGTGGTTCCACAGCTCTTCTGGCTGGTTGGGAAAAGAGGAAATCCAGGAGCTTTCTCAACGAGGCTGCCCTCACTTCCCAAATCCCTCCACGGACATAAATAAAATCCAGGCTTCATCCACGTCTGACTCTCAGCTATCCTGCCATTAGTGGTCAGCCCCGCGGTCAACCAATGAAAATGTCTCTGGGTTGTGTGGTAGACCCACTGGACAGTCTGTCATTAGTGGCAGCCAGGAAGGCTTGACTGATCAGATGTGTGAAGTCAAGTCAGTCAGCCAATAGGAAGCTCAGGGGGATTCCTCTGGACCAACTGGAAAAATACACACTTTTGGATTTTTCTAGAAGTTGCTTTCAACCATAATAGAAATATTTCTACTGTTACAGTAGAATCCTGTTCCATGTGGAACATGTACTTGTTGTTTGCTAATGTGCTGCTGTAAATTCTAATTATACCAGAAGACCAGTGTAATGGACCATGGGTCTCGAACACTGGTTTATGGTCCTGGTGTCGACAGTGGAACGTTGTTCCTGACAAACACGGTGAAATATCCCATCTGTCCCAGTGAGTTCAGTTGGGAATCATCTTCAGGGTGTGAGGAAGTGGAAGACATTCTCAGGGACGTCCAACCACAGCAGCCGCCCCAGTGTGGGAACAGTGGCAGATCCTGTCTATATCTATCAGATCTATTTACACTTCACACACAGTAAATATATACTGGGATGAATGTCTATATTTTCCTGTTCTTTAATTCAGTCTGTCTCTTTATCTGTCTGTCTGCCTGTCTGTCTGTCTGTCTCCGTGTGTCTGTGTGTGTTTTACCTGGTCCAGCTGGATGAGCTGTGGATAGGCTCCAGGCATCTGGATGGCTATCTTCACTATGTCCTTCTGCTGAGGCATGTTTCCTCCCCTTGACTCCTCCACTCTCCACCTGTGAGTGACAACAGAACACAGGACATGAACTCACTGTGCAGGGTTGCAGGTCCGATAACTTTACGCTGCTGTGACTATAATTCAAATGTAATGTTTGTTGTTTTCACTCTGATCGTCCAGAAAGTTTCGATTGAAAGATCTGAAGTTGAACTGTTGAACTTCTTGACTCTCCCATCAATGACTCACAGCCTCAGTATCATCTACTGTATGAAGTCGTCCCAGTTTGTTCCTCTTCCTCATTGAACTAACTTTTGACCTTGAACAGTCAAATATACTGTCCACACATGCGCGGTGGATCCTCGGTCCACTCTGCTTTCCCAATTGCCCGCTCAGCCTCCGTCCCTGAGGACACAGAGGACGCTGTTGTTGTGGTTCCGTCCCTTCCCCCTCTTTCCTTGTTTGAATCTGTCTCTCCTCAATTTTGGGCACATGGAAACAATACTGTAGAATGTCTACTCCTCAGTGAGTATGACTGAGAAGAGTATACTCAGGGAGCAGACGGGGGTGGGTGGGGGGAGGACTAACTTGTGCGTACTTGTGTTTGCTCAGATTAAACCCCAGCAGCCTGGGGGGTGGGGTGGGGGTGGAGGTGGGCGTGTGTGACAGGGAGGCAGCTCAGAGTTTATGGCAGGTTTCAAAGCAATTCTCCTGTCAAAACAACCGCGTGTCTTCACTGCTGTCTCACCTTCCTCACCCTGAGGGACTGTCTTTCCTGATGCAGAAAGAATGAGATGTTGGAGACCGGAGAAGCTGATTGGCTCATGAAACCCATGCAAATCCTACTGTTTATAATGAAAACCAAAAAAAATCATTTTTGATTGGTACTTGTGCTGAAGATCAAGAAAGTTCAGCAGCAGCAGTTTGAGTTCTTCTCTTCCAGGGGTTTAGAGAAAGTATGATGTTGATGGAGCATTTCTTCCACTAGGCTCTGGGGGCAGTGCTGAGTTTAGCGATGATGGAGGAGGCAGTGATTATGTTCTAGAACGTTTTCAGTAACATCGCAAATTATGCTGGAATTTACTAAGAAGACAGAAACAAAGCTCTGTATAAATAACACTAAGGATGGACAGGGGGCGCTGGGGGTCAATTCATGTAAAAACCAATTGAATCGATTCACACAAAGAGTTATCTGTCTGAGTATAGATTATATGGATTATATTTATCAGTCAATAACATTATTATACGTACACCAGTGTTGTAAAAGACTAATTTTGGCAAAACATTAAAATCACAAGTGAGACTCTGTTATCTTTTCTCCAGGATTTTAAAAACTATTTTTGATCTAATTTTCCCACTGGACCAAAGGGTTGAAGGACAGATGAACACAGATAAACTCTCCAATGGGTCACTGCGTTATAAAAGCTGAAATAAGGAACCAACCACTGCCCATACTGACCATGTGTGACAGTAAAGGAAATAAACTCCCTTTTATTAGTCACTTCTCTCGGCCAACTTCTCTACTGGACGATGATTAGAAACACCACTGAGAGGGAGAATGTGCTGCAGAGCTGCACCATGTGCAACACTGGGCAGAACAACGTTGTGCAAAATTTGACCACAGTTTTGGACTCTTCACCTTCACCTTTGACAGCAGCACTTCAGTCTGTATGGAAATGTAAAACTCCTGTCTATGGAACTCGATAAATCTAATGACGGTTGAATGAAACTAAATCCAAAGAGGAGCTTAGCACAGATTTAAAAACCTCTGGTCACATCTGTGTGATGCCCCTGAGCTGAGAAGCTGCTGATCTGGTTAAATAAAATGACAAAGTGGTTTTGCTGTTTCACTTTCCAAACTCAGCAGAACACAGAAGGGAGATTTTCATCTCAGTCATGGTGGAGGTTAACCACAGTCAGTGTCTCAACTTGTCTGTGGACGATGAAACCATCACCGCCGTCGCTGTATGTGCCTTTGTGCCGCCCTCCACTAAACTCACGTCGCAGCAGCAGGAATTTTCCCTTTTGATCAAATAAAACTCTGCTACATCCAGTCAACACAAGCAACACAGAGTCCAGGACTAGTCATCAGGTGGTGAAAGTTCTTCTCCACTTGATTAAAACAGCTGAATCACCTCATTAACTACTTTAAACTTGCATTGTCATAAAACCACAACACCTCATTAATACCACTGACAGATACATGAGTATAAATACTTCCTAAGTTAGAGATTCAACAAATACAGATACGTTATAGAGTATGAATGTAGGATCATTTTAGCACATTGACATTTTGTTACACAACACCACAGCAGTTTACTTTAACACAGAATCATTTAGTTTTACTTTTATTTCTTCTCTTGCCATAAGATTTGTTGGCGCCTCTGCCTCAGTTTTACTAACCTTATGTTGGTTTTCGTACAGAAAAATCATTTAAAAAATTTACCTGTTTATAAACCTGTGATAAATTAAAATTATACTAGAAAAATCAACATATTTACAGTTTAAAGCAGTGTTTCCCAACCTTTTTTTGTGCCACAGACCAGTTAAATGTCTCGTACTATTTTCACGGACCGGACTTTAAGTTGTGGCAGATAAATAGCCCTTTATGAAATTTAATTTCTGAAATATTGTCCTACCTATAAAATCTCCCTACCCTAATAAACCGTGCACACAGGTGCACACAGCCTATAATTTTCTCCTACCAGACCAGTATAAAGGTTAGAATCTTGTATTAATGACTGCGTCATTTTCAGTTCAGTTCAGTTCAGTTCAGTTTTCAATTGTTGTCTTCACTGAGAAAATATTTCCTTATCAATCACCAATTCACCCACGGACCGGTACCGGACCCTGACCCAGTGGTTGGGGACCACTGGTCTAAGGCACAGATTGACCATCCTTGTTAATCACTGGCCACGAAATTACTTTTACGGCCACGTGCGGTGGAGGAACTCCAGCTTCATCCTCCCACTGATACAAAGTGATGGTAAAAATGTCTGAATGCAGGGAATTGAACCCTGAACCTTCAGTCAGACGTCCTTTTCAGCAGCTGTCAGTGTCAGTCTTTGGGGCAGTTTGCTTCATTACGCCTAAAACCACAATCACGCCCAGACCTTTTGTTGGCCTCGCCGTCCCAGACCCCCCAGACTGACAGGGGGGTGAGAGTGAAGTCATGTGATTGAGGTTGTGTACTTTCTACACACTCAGTGTGTAAATGGACAGTTGGTGTGAGATGTGATTGGTTTGACATCACAGTTGACGACACCATAGATATCAGCTCCATGACTTACTACATCTCCATGCTTGTCCTTCAGGACGAGTGGCAAGTTCTGACGCCAGACGGGTGGAGATAAACACAAACTTTATTCCCAGACTTTCTGTCCCCTCAAAAGTTAACAACTACTTCCTGTGTCCCACTGGTCATTTCATTTGCCTGAGAAATAGTTAAAATTGTAATTTTATTAGGAATTCCACCTTCACTGTCGACTTTGTGAGCGTGAGCCAGGTTGGTCCAAATGAATGGAAATGATTGTGGTTGGGTGGAGTACCATGGAGAATAGTTCAACAAGTGTGAGTGTGAGAGAGAGAGAGGGTTGGGGGTTCACAGCTGCCTGAAATTCCAAACCTGACAGGGTACCACGCACACACGCACACACACACACACACACACACACACACACACACACACACCATAAAGTACAGAAATAATGACCATTAACACAAAGTTCCGTCTCATTTACTCCATACTGTATAATAACACAGTTGATTTTTACCTAAAACAGATGATGCTAAACAACTAGCCTGAGTTGGTGAAGGATTATCCAACACCATCGACTTTCATTCCCAACTTAAACCTGTCTCTTATACACATCTAGATGTGTATAAGAGACAGAACTACCTCCATGTCCTCCCTCACTGCATCCATCAATCTCCTCTTTGTCTCATACCTGGTAGCTCCATCTCTAAGTTCATTCTTCTACCAATGTATCCACTGTCCCTCTTCTGGACATGTCCAAACCCTGTCTCTTATACACATCTGACTCACACACACACACACACACACACACACACACACACACACACACACACACACACCATAAAGTACAGAAATAATGACCATTAACACAGAGTTCCGTCTCATTTACTCCATACTGTATAATAACACAGATGAGTTTAACCTAAAACAGATGATGCTAAACAACTAGCCTGAGTTGGTGAAGGATTATCCAACACCATCGACTTTCATTCCCAACTTAAACAACGTGATTGGATGAATAAACGTGTTAATAAAAACAACAGTGGCGGCGTTTATTTTGAAAAACCCACAGAAAATATGATAAAACAAGGTGTTGAATGATGTCCCTACAGTTTGGGGGAAATTGTTAATAGTTTACAGCAGTGTTTTTTTTACCTGGTTTGAAAAGACGAGTCGAGGTTACAGTCCTGCAGGAACCGACGCAGCCAGAAACATTTGCAACGGTCCTTTTTTTTTTTTTTTTAAGGATTATTTCCCTGGGCCGAGGCGGAAAACGTCACGTCTCATGGAAGTCTTTGTTAGTCCGTCAGGAAAACATCTGAACTCTGTGGAAAAACTCCTCCGAAGAAGTTTTTCGGGATTGATTTGTTAACTTTTAAAGTTCCGGGTTGGTCTGAGCAGCTCAGGCGAAGTATTCACACAAGTGAGAGAGAAAAATACCTGCGACTTCCGATTCGGACTTTCTGAATAAAAGCCTTCGGAGATTTTGTAGGTGAAAATCAATTTATCGGTTAAACTAGACAACTAGTTTATCGATTTATATGTTTACCAGAGGTATCTCACATTACTACCATTGAATACATCTAAATTTACATTGTGTTGGTGTTAATTTCGGCCGATGAAATAACTAAGGGACTTTAATTTTGAAAGGAACATCGCAATTGTTCCGGATCTGCGATTGCATTTTATACTTAACTTCACATCGGTTTCCTCCATATTTTTCAAACTAGTTTATGTATTAATTCCAAGCTGTACAGTGGACAGTAGGTGACAGTCGCCCCCTGCCGTCTCATTTTGTAACTGCTTTTGTCAAACACTTGTTAATTAAATGCCAGCAGTTTTGTTCCATTTATGAAATGAAGTTTTATGTAAAACATGACCACACACAGTTTAAGGAATACAGAACAGTTTATTGTGTCTTTTAATGAAACTTGGTCTTCACAAACAGTGAGCCTGTGAAAAACAGTCTGTAGTTTTACATCTTGAACATATGTAAAGTGGATGTGATTTGTTCTTCCTTCACCTGTTCTGCCCAACAACATCGTAGAAATGTAGCTCTGGATGATGACGGAGCAGCAGCAGGCCTTACCACAGTGACGTAAAGTGCAATGATGAGACACTTTTTCAGGAAGAAAACAATAGTTTCTAAATTGTCCTTTTTTTTAAACTGCACATATAGCTGTAAAGCAATGAACAACCATTATGTATTATTGTATAATATTGTATAAAAAATAAATGCTATTCTATACAAGCAGTGGTGAAGGATATACACAGTACATAACTGTACAAACATACATTTTATCCTGGGAGGAAATAACAGGATCTTTAACAAACAGTCACTTTACAGAAGCACCGTAGAAAAACTGAAAAGTAAAACTGTGTCGTTTTTTCATTGGAAACATTTGTGCTCTGAACTTGGACAGAAATGTTTAGAAAATGTTTAGGAGAGAACGGGCAAAACAAAACTCAACCTTGAATTGTGCCAAATATACAAAACAGAATTATATTTATTGACATGCTGACAATATGTCCTGATACTTAAAACAAAACAAATGTTCTTTTTACATACAGATAAACTAAATTCAACATTATTCACACAAATACAACATGGTGAGAAACTAAAATTCCTTTTAAAATGGGAGGAAACAGGGGGTCAAAGTGACTCCCTGGTAACAGCACAGACTGAAGCTAAAATAATTCTGGGGGCGAACGTGGATTCAGTGAAGGTCCAAACGTCTTCACATAAACAGAACCTTGCTTTGATAATGTAATGAGCCTAAACTCCATGACGTTGTTAAAGCTGTGGTAGTCGACCGATTTTTGGTATCATTGTAGACAATGTTTGCAGCGTTCAATCAGTTAAAGAGCAACGCTCCCTGTTTCAACACTTTGACTTTTCAAATAAGAATCTATAAGGAAGAAAGTCATTGTTTACAAGCAGCAACGGACAAAAAATAGAAACATGTTTAATAAAAAAAAAAAAAGGATCTTGATCGAGGCAGGTTGTTCCAATGTGGGGGGCGGGGGCTCGACAATAGCATCAAAAGTGTGAGAGCTGCAGAGAGCATTTATAACAACTAACTTAGGTAAATATATTTTAAACGTCATGTATATTAGAAGATCAGATCCTGACAGAGCCAGTGTTCAAAGATTTAGGTAGACTACCCCCTCCTCCCACACTCACCCCCCAACACTCACCCTCAGTTGTAAATTTTAACAATTTCCTTTCTTGTTCTTGTGTTTTCATTTGGTCCATGACTTTTTTTTGTTTATACATTATTGGTTTGAAGAGCTGAGTATGAAGATCATGACTTCACCTAAACAAGTCTGCACCTCCAGCCTGACTTGTGACCACAAAGACACAGGTGTCTTCTCTGTCTCCAGTGACTTTTGTCTGTGTTGAAATTAGAAAATATATTCTCTCTATTTACATGAAGACAGTGCAGTTTGAACCAGCCACCCTAACATGCCCGGGTGATAAAAGCAATATTCTGAGAGTTTTTTTTTTAGGGATCTCAAACATCCAAACACTTGAGCTCCAATGTAGACATGTAGCCGTTTGCCTCGAAATCTGGGGTTAGCGTCCAAGGAAACTACATAGAATTTCAGCAAATTTAGTTGGATTGTGTTCCCAGATTTTCAGGAGGAAAAAGACATAATTCTGCTTATTTCAATCTGATAAAATTGGCCGAACGACAATATTGGACATAAAACCTTTTTTCTTCTTATTGCTGGAGACGTTAAACACTACAGATTTTTTGGACAAAAAAAAAGATATCAGAGACAGACCGGTGTGGAGTGAACTGCTGACAGACAAACAGGATCTATACATAGAGTCCAAAACAGAGAAGATTTCCTTTGACTTAGTTCTCTTGTAAAAGCAGATGTTAGTGATTCTCCTTCTGATCTGAGTCTCTTGGTGAGGCTGTACATGGAGCTGCCGTCTGACCAGTGCTCAAACTGAGGCCCTCGGTGCAGACGTGTCCTCCTGCTTCCTCGCACGTGTCCTTACCTTGCTTGTATCAGCGTGTGAGAACTAAACGTTTGCTGCTCTGGTGTCAAAGTCGTGGGTCAGAGGTTTAGAATGGGGATGTCGAAGAGGTCACACAGGCCTTCCGTCTCATCCAAGTTGTATATGTAGTCGTGATCGCTGGGTGGAGGAGACAGGCGGAGGAGGGGCGAGAACACTGGAGCGGGAACGTAGCAATGAAAGGACAATGTAAGACCTGGTGTTTGTCTTGTTTTTTTTAGTTAAAATAAAAATTATATACATTGTAAAAGAGACAAACAACAAATGTATTTAACTGAAGAGGAGAAACATATTGAATGTTTTCACGTACCTTCTGATGACATCAGGTCTTCCAACAGGTCTCCACTCATGATTTCTGGCAGGAAGAGAACAGGAAACAACTTTAAACTGAAAACAAACCTTTTATCCAGTGACTTTTTATAAGTAAGTTTTATATCAGGTTTTTATCCAAAATGCATGGAAACATGAATGAATAGTGTGAATAACTATTATTATTTTTTGTCAATTGTCAGTTTTATTGCTGTAGCAACATGTATTAAATGCTCTGTTGGTGCTGAGCTGTGAGCAGCTGAGGCCACAGCCTGGTGTCCATGTCTCATCAGAGCTGATTCACCCATAATTCAAACTTAGTCCAAAGTTTTATACAATCCTGAATCCTGAAGTTGAGACTAATGAACCAGAAATATTTACCTTTCGTTGGATCGAACATTTCTGACAGCTCTTTGGGAAACTCCAGCACTAGAAAATAATACATTGGACGCCGATTACTAATAGGTGAGAACACACACCTGTCGTATCCAACTGACTGTCTGAAATGTATAACTCACGTTCAGAAGGGTTGGACTTTATGGGTTCGAACACAGCAGAGGAGGACGTGGACGTGGACACGGATCCGTCCAAGGAGGCAGAAGACTGGAGCTGCTGAGTGGCTTCTGTTGCGGTTGGCGTAGTGCTCGTCACTTCTGAAGTACAACAAGTTCAAGACAACAAACTGTTCAGGTGTAATACAACAAAAACACGCAGCACATTTCTACCTCAGCAGAAATCAAATACAACGATTCAGACAACAGTTCACCAACCGTTGACTGAGGCTGCGGTCATGGCAGGACCAGGTTTTGTCGGAGATGTTTGAACCACTTTGGAAAACTGTGAAGACACAGAGGTGAAGAGATCATCATACTGTTGGTGTGCTGAAGTAAATCAGCAAATTCAAGAAGGACCATCAATGGATTGAATCTCCAAGGTCCTCACTGACTGATGTTACATCTTAATCAATTTGTTTGCAAAGATCAAATACAGTAAGTCCTTTCTTCTCAAAGTAAAACCACAGAGCAGAGATGGTTGTTGTATAATTTCCATAGATATTGTCACTTGTCAGTCACTGTATACGATGAGTTCATTGTCCTTAAGGTGAAGTTAGCTGCATTTTTTCTATCATTTTCAGGTTTGAAAGCATAAACAAGGCAAGAACTGTAAAAATAATTCCACAAGATTTGAATTTTAAAAACATTTGTGTAATGATGGTGTGAAAGGAGGCCGATGAAGAAGAGAAGGAATCACTGTTTCTCCTCATGAAAGATCAGGTAAGACAACGTTTCTGTACCTGTGAGGCAGCTGTGGCTGGCAGGGAGGTAGGCGCCGGTGCTGGGAGGTTCTGGAGAACGTCTTCCGGAGGAGGGACGGGCACAACCACAGGAGAGGCACAAGACGGGTCTTTGTTGACTAGCAAAACCTCAATAGGACCAGAGGAACTTTTGAGGCGGATCTGGTATTTTCTCTGTCCCTTGAGGAGCTGGATGTGGACGGAGACAAGGTCAGATCTCACACACAGTCACAGTTAGTTGTTCTGTCCTACTGCTGGACCTACAGTTTCTGGTATGGGCACCTCCAGTTGTGTTCCCATGGGAGCGCGGATCGCTAGAAGTGTTTCATCTGTAAAATAAAAAAAAAAGAACACAATTAGTCACAAGACAAACAAAGAGCAACAGTCAAACTGATGGACAAACAAGGTGTAAATCATTTTAAATACCTTTGAACGCTCCACACAGGTCATCGTGTTTAACAAATGCCATAGTAGACCAGGTGTTAAGGCTCACATGGTTTCCACATTAGGAACACACACAGTGATTATGTACAATAGAAAAAACTTACAGGTTTTTTACTCCAACATCGGTGAAGTATAACACAGTTACATGCAGTGCCTTCACCACAAGACTCATTCATGGGCAGGTAACACGTCTTAACTAGTGATGTTCGACATAAGATAACCTTTATCATCCAAAACACTTAATTTGTGATGCTGTTATAGACCTGATACTATTAACCTCTCGTAGAAACCACTGTTAGAGATTAATTAATTTAGCTGCAATGCTGCCATCTAGTGACTTTCACTTTAATAATCAGCCAATTAAAAAATATATTTTTATGACATCATTTGGCAAAACTCTGGAATTGTGTTATCACGCTTTTTTTAATCAGGGAAAAACATTTATAATAATTCATTCTTAATTTCCGGAATAATCGGATACACTTGAAGGAATGTTTGATGGGATTGTAATGTTCCATTCTTACTCATGCGCAGTGTGTGGCATATTGTTTATATCTACTTAACAAAACAAAATATCGAGTCTCAAAATAGAGGGTAGGCCACCTTCCGGGGGCACAAAGAAAACATGGGGGACACAGGAATCAGAAGTAGGAATAGATTTTTTTGTATTTCACTGTAGGTTCGTCCCACTTTGGTGACTTTGAAGAATGATAATAACAAGGATATGGACTGTTGTTGGAGTCATCGGTGACGTTCTTGATGCTCTGCTGAACCCAGACCCTCTGCTGGTCCAGCTCCTTTTCCCTGAGTGCCAGGTCTGCCAGCTCTGCCTTCAGATCAATGAGCTTATCTGCAATCTCTCTGGTGTTACAACCTGGACCTACACCCCTGAGCACGGTGTTAAGGAGAAAGTTAAAATATAAAAATATATACGTATAAGTTTGCTAACTATATTCTGATTGACATGACACAAATTTTAAATGTAAGTAACCAAAGTGTCAACTTACTTCCACTGAATACTGTTCTTGGACTTTTTCTCAATCAGTCCTATTCCTTCCAGCACGTTGGTGATGTCATAAATCCGTCGCTTCTGTCTCACCGCCAAGGTGTCGGCAGCCTGGGTGACAGGACAAAGGCATTGGACAATACAATGGAGAAGAATTTCTGCTTCCACTGGCCATTGTCCCTTGTGAGTTCAACAGGTTCAACCATTTACCAAAAACTGTGAAGTTTACCCACCCCTGATACAGTAGCACCGTTTTAACGCTCTCGCCAGCCCAATGTCCCGTTTTATAAAACTAATGATAACCATATGGCTGATGCTGATAAGTCAGCCCAAACAGCAGGCAGCGAAGATGAAGAGGAGGCAGAGAGCCGGTGAATGACAGCTAACTGTAAGGGCTTCTATTGCAAAGTTGACACAACAAAGATCTATTAATAATTAATGCAAAAAATGCAGACTTCCAGTATGGCCAGGCAGTGGGAGGAGGGGGGCAGGAAAGAAAGAGATGCAGTGTCAGGATGTTGTCTACCTACATTTCAAAATAAATTAACTTCACATGCTACTAAATATTGTCACTAAATATCAGAGGCTCTTGTCGAAAAAATGATAAATAAATGGTTGCATTCTGAATGCATTTACAAGTCTGTGAGGTCACCGTGGAAATGAGCCTGTTCTGTTGTATCAAGTAATGCTTGGCCGGTCAAGCTGCCATCTGGTTCACTGGTCCAGATACAGAGATTCACCCAGGTGCCAGTGTTTAAGAGTTTCTATTTATACTGCAATATGGTGAGTCACTCAAAGTCAGAACTTAGATGCAACCAAAATCTATCCAGATATAAGTTTTAGCTGAATGTAAAAAGTATCAGATACACAATTTAGTTATGCTTTAAACTACGAGTAGCTGTGGATTAGCAAATATATTAGGTAAGTCAAAAAGTAAACAACAGTTGGCAAAGACAGAGCTGAAGACAAGACTGGAGTAAAAGCTATGACTGATCCTAAGACAGAACTTATTTCAGGGTAGACCGTAAAGACTTGACATACACAGACAACTGGCCTTTCAATACAACAATGGCAAACTGAACAAAAATACATGATTAATATTCTTAGACAAAATATTGTAACAATCACCATGACAGCTACAGGGCATTACGAGACCAACACTAACAGGTTTTCTGGTTCTGCAGGTCATGTCATAAAACTTAAACCCTCTAAACACATCTAACACCAATGATCTTCTACTCTTTACAAGAGAAAACAGGGTTTTGAATGCCTGCAGTCACATGGGAACAACAAAAGATGGTCCACTTTAGGACCTGCAGGGGGCAGAGTCCTGAACAGTTGATCGTTAATTTCAAAATTCATTTTTTACGGCTTAGTTTTTTTTACCAATCTAAAGCTACAACTTTCCCATCAACTCAGACTGACAGACAGCGAAGCTAGCGGCTAACGGGAGCTAACGAAAGTAAATGGAGCCTAAAGTGACATGTGCTAAGAGCTAACAACAAAGACTGGTCTTTTCATACTCACAGCCTTTAGGTCCAAAACTCCATCCTTCGCCTCCTGTAATAAAGTCACAAACTTGGTGGTGAGAAGCCCCAGGCTCTTCTCGTGCCTGCTCGGAGTCGGCGGTTGCAGCGAGTCCCCCACTGCTCCCAGTTCTCCTCGGTTAGTGACCGATTCTAGGTCCATCATCGCTCGGGACCAGTCCCCGTACTTTCCCGTTGCCTACCCGACCAGACCCGGCCACCGAGCCCAAGAAGGCACTCCGCACCGCCACAGTCAAATATAGAATAAACTGGGCTGTGTAGCGAACGCGCGCCGTGAATAACGAGCGGCTTCTACGGCTACGTGCTATAAAAATTGAGCCAGAATCGAGCTCAACAGCCGCGGTTCAATATTTCAATGAGCCTCTTCCCGTGCTGAGAGCCGTTGGCCACGCGAGGTATGACGGGACTATTCAATCGTGAAAGGGACCGTCTACAAGTTATCTCATCGCTTCATGTCCCCGAATTCAGCATGTAAGTGTCGAAGTTAATTACAACAACCAACCCTGTGTTATATCCCTTTTTTTCCAACCATTTCCAACTTTATTGAGTGTAAATTAAGTGCAAAAACTGGGATTTCATTGTTTCTGCGTCAATGAACACTGAGCTTATCCCTTAACTCAAAAGTTGAACACGAGCGCGCCCCCGTGAACGCGCACAAAATACGTTTGAATTTTACATATATTCGTTAAAATAGGAGAGTAATAGTAATGTTTTATTTTATTTCTTGTATTATTTAAGACCTTTTTATATACACTTTATCAATATTTATATATTCAAGTAAAAGTAGTAGGTGGCAATAAACCAATAACACCGCTTCCTCGCGATTTTAGTACATTATTTATTTTTTATAATATTTTTAACCTGTTAAAAAGTGCAGGTGTTGAAAGTAACTAAAAAACAACAATAATGATAAAAAATAACATAATAACAATATTGTTTCAATAAAAAAAAGAACCTGTTTGTCACATAATAACAAAGTATAATGGTATATTTTACCAGTGAAGTATTTTCACACGTAATATTTTGTTACACTTTACAAATGGCACAATCATTAATAATATAAACAAATCTTTAAAACTTACTCTAGCTAAACAAGCCACTTGGGAGCACAAGCCTGTGTTTTTTAGTGTCGGTCCTTATAGTAATAATAATAGTCTTAAACAAATATATCTACTTGTATACATAAGTTGACTATTACTATGTTATTTAATCTAATATTCTTTTCTTTCTGTCTTTTTTATTCGAGAAGTCTTCGAACTTAAAGGCTCATACGGTATATACACCCCAATGCTCGATAGAGGGCGATAGTGTCCACCGAAAGATTCGTGTAAATTGTTCTCGAGCTCAACTCAGTAGATTCGTGCCACTGTAAGACAACATTGTTTGGTAAACGACCGATATTTTTCACTGTATGCATGCATATGTATACACATACACTTTAAAAGTAGTTTTAGGTTCGAAAAGCGATATGATATAACTGACATAATACATCCAGATTATAAAATATGAAGAAAGTGCGGTAGAGATCGTAAAGTTCTCTGTTGTGTGAGGAGCCAGTCAGCTGATTTAGCCCGAGAGCAGCGCTGGACTCACAACAGGAAACAACTTCATTCATTGCTAGGCAAGTGGGACATTTGTAATATTCACATAGGACGAGAAGTGTAATTATAAACGCGTGAAATCTCGATATCTCATAAATTTACATTAGTTATTATCCTTGACATTTGGCTTGGACTCAAGCAAACGCTAGGCTAATGTAAACAGACCTGGAGCAGCTCACAATGAGCACTGACTGCAGCATTAAAATAAACCCAAAACATAATAAACATGAGTATTTAAATTTTATACACATGGTTTTTTAGCCAAATGATGATTGAACTTGTTCAATGGTTAGTAACGAGGTGGCGTGATATTCACAACTGATATTGTCTGCTGTCTGTATAAATGTGCATGGAGTACAGACATAGAAGGTCTGTATTCGTGACTTCTATAGAAGTAACCAATGTTCAAATATTTCTGTGCAAAATGTTGCCTACGCAGACACGAAAGAGACATCGGGGAAATAATAAATCGTCGCATCGGGTGTCTGACTATTAGGTTCAGGTTCAAATGGAAAACGTTGTGTTGTATAATTTAACCTTTAAGAAAGATTAGATAGAAGGACAAAGATTTTTATTTCACCTAAAATAATGCCTTCTTATCTGGCAGCATAGTCTTATTCTATTTCCGTAGTCATCCACCAGGGGGAACCTGTTGTCTTCTAAACTATATACGCGGGGATCAACGCAAACAATGGGAGAAGGTGAATGTGGATGAGAGGTTTTAACTGAAGTAGCCTGTTAACTTGACCATGAACTGATGCACTTCGAAGAAAAAGAAGATTATTTGGATCTTCGATGTCTTTATTACATTTCTGCTCTTTTTTAGAGGTAACCATGAAGAAGAGCAAAGGCAGGTCAGGAGAAGCCGATGAAAAGGAGTTTGTGTTTGAGTTCCGGGCAGGAAAACACAACTGTGTCCTAAAGGTGCCGCTGAAGTTTCCTGTTCAAGAGAATGTCAGCGATCTCCACGGACGTCTGATGTTGCTGCATAAAATACCCTGCTACATAGAAAATGGTAGGAATGAAGCTGTTTTTAAGCCTGACATACTCTGTTGTATCTCTAATCTGATTGGCTTTTGGTTTCACTAAGTTCTTTTTGCAGGAAAGTAAAAACAAGCAACATGCATTATTTAGAATACTTTACACAGTCTGACTAAAAAGCATGCATCCCTTTTGTCCCCAGAGCTCAAACACTCACTGTCCAACTTTATTGAAAGCGAGACCATTTTGGATTATGACAGAGAGGCAGAGTTGGCGTTACAGAAACTAACCACCGGGGATGTGGATGTCAACCAGCTCACCAACGCCTGGAGCCGCTCCTACATGGAGGTGAACCCAGGTTTTATATTTCACCTGACAGTAGTGATTCCAAAATCCTTATGCATTTTACGGGAGAACAAAACTTCCATCAAATATAAGAGAAAACATACAATAATATGAATACTCTAGATGTGTTACATTGCAGTATATCATATACTGCTCTACTGTCCACTAAGGTCTTTCCCTGAATTCTCAATGGAATCCCTGCTACAAACCATTATATTGATTTACCATGAGAAGGCAGCATTGCCTTCGTTTGTGTTCCTGCAATGATACAGTGTTAATGTGAAAAATGTCTATTAATAAAGTGGAAAGAAGATTTTATTCTTGGCAGCTGTTCCACTAAGTTAATTTCAGACTCTGGCCTCTCATCACACCCTGATCGTATATCCACTACTCTGTGTCCCGGAAGTGTCCTGGAGTGCTCCTGCTCGCCTTTAGTCTTTAATTAGGAAAGGAATAAATAACAGTAAATTAATTTTATATATGTACAAAACACTAAACCTCATGAAACTATTATCATATTTATGTTCCCTCTTTTCTCTGTCACTTTTCTAGACAACATTGGAACACGCTCGGCCTGAAGAACCCAGCTGGGACGAGGACTTTGCTGATGTTTACCACGAGTTGATCCACTCTCCGGCCTCGGAAACTCTTCTCAACCTGGAGCACAACTACTTTGTGAGCATATCTGAGCTCATCAGTGAGAAAGACATGGAGATTAAGAAGCTTCTGGAGAGGTGAGTTTATATATTTTATTTAATTACATACATTAAGTTTATTTCATTTGTTGCGTTTTCTTTTTAATCATAGACAAGCTGCCGAGATGAAAAAAGTGATGAATGAGCTAGGGAACACGCTGAGTGACCAGGATGTCAATGCAGTGGCGTCGCAGCATTTTGATGCTCAGCAGGTAAAGAGCATCTCTGACCTTGAACACTTTGACAAAAAGCCTGATAAATATCTGATCAAATCAAATCCTCTCTGTTTATTCAGGTTCTCGACAGCAAGTGGGCCAGTGAGCTGAAGCAGGTCACCTGCATCCAGAAGCAAGAGTACCAGGAATGGGTGGTCAAGCTGCACCAGGACCTTCAGAAGTCCAACAACAGCAGCAAAATTAAGTGAGATTCTGTCTGTGTTTGATTCTGTGTCAGAGAATGTAGATTATTGTCCTTGTTTATCTTCAATCTGCCTGTACACACATGCACACAAATAGACAATTCTGTGACAGTGTCACTGGGGCCAAAAAAAATAGTTGATTCAGCAGAATAAATGCTGCAGTCAGATGTTTAAGGCACTATTCCTGTCAGGCAAGAAAAATACAAACTGCATTGTGGACGTGGATGATTGAAATCTGCAGAAGCAGCAACTTTGGCTGTAAAAGACGGCAGTGACAGAGAAGCGTGTCTTTGACAATGTAGCTGCTTGGACTTGTCCAGGCTCTGAGGTTTGGGTCCAGACACAGTTGATTTACTCTGTAAAGACACTTGGAACCATAGAGCATAAAATAGAACAAATCCACTGACAGAGCTGAGGAGGTGTTTAAAAACATCTGACAGGTGATGGAGAATATATATTTTTTAATCAGTCCAAATACTCAAAACATAAGAAGACCTAAAGAAAACCATTGCATCAGCTGCAACAGATTCAACAGGAAATGACAAAATAAGAACCTTCTGGAAAGTTAAGGTTTTCTGACCAGTCTAACCCTAGTTACTGGTTATTCCATCAACGTCATGCAACAAAAACCACACCAGGAAAATAGCTGCTCTGACTGATGCAATAGCTGCACTGTCACATGGGTACAGTGAACACTGGCCTTTATTTTGAAGGGATATTTAACAGTTTAATCCTTATTCCATTGGTTTGTTCAAAAACATAAGAAGTGGGTCATAGGGATACATTGGGCTCCGTCCAACCCATGAGTCTGAAAATAGGGCAGGAGAATAATAACAAAAAATTAATGAATTTATTCTGGTATCAACCCATACCAATATATACGACAATACTTAAATGAGCTCCAATGCTGCCATCTACTGACTTTCACTTGAATGTACAACCATTTAACCACAGAACTGTTTTTACAATGCACAACATTTGGTGATACCCTGGTATTGGATTATCAGGTTTTCATTATCAAAAAACAAAAATAATTTCTACAGATGTGACATAATACGCTAATATCAGGCTGATATTATCTGACTTTCTTAGAAAGTCATTTAAAAATATATAATTGATCGTATGTTCTGTGCAGTTACTTGATAGAAATAACAATGTCTCAAACAATATTGTCTCTGCATTAAAGCATTTTTAGGACATATTATCAGTGGCTCTGAGTCAAACTTTCTCTGTGAATCAAGCATTATTTTTCTGATGCTCCATTTCTCCATGTTTTAAATTTATATGTAGTGAAGAGATTAAGGTGCAGACCAGTCAGCTGTCAGAACCCACGGATTCTGGTTCCAGGATGTTTGAGGAACAGCCTCAGTTGGAGGAGAGCTTCACCATACACTTAGGTAACGGAGAGACAAAGCTAACTATTTATTCCTGCCGTTATATCAGAGTTTTTGAATGATAATCGACTGGACTGGATCAGCTGGTAATCTTGTCTTTTTTAACAGGGGCACAGCTAAAAACGATGCACAACCTACGTCTGGTTCGGGCGGATGTGCTCAACTTCTGTAAGCATCGGCGACACGGCAGCGGTGGAGAGAAGCTCCGTCGGCTGCAGACGGCCCTCTCGCTCTACTCCTCCTCCCTCTGCGGTCTGGTGCTGTTGGTGGACAACAGGGTCACCTCCTACAGCGGCATCAAGAGAGGTCACTGGACGTTCCCAGTTTAAAATGCATTTGATGGAGTTGGGCAGAAACATAATACTTTTATTTTGGCAGCACATCCTGGTTTCTACACAGCTTGTACTTTTGTTTTGGCCACGGTGAGTTTTTATTTTGGTCGTGGCGATGACCCACCCGTCCCAGGAATGTGGTGCTGTGACCAGTGAAATGATTCAGATGCAGTAATAAGTTAACATTAATCTGTGGTCATAGAAACCTTTTCATCTATCATTTCCATTCTATTCCTTTTTGTCCCATTTGGTAGATTTTGCCATCGTGGCAAAGGAGTGCACAGACTTCCACTTCCCCAGCCTGGAGGAGCAGCTGGAGGAGGTGCAGCAGGTGGTGCTGTATGCCAGAGCACAACACAGCAGCAAGCAGAAGGAGCAGCCTGGTCAGGGTAAGACCTGGACCGCAGTCCAAGTTTTTCTAGGACATTTAAAGATTTAGGAGAACATTAGCCAGAGGTTTCCTCCTTTTCTTCCATGTCTTTGATCATTTATGATCAGGTATAGTCTTGAATTTCTTTACCTACAGTAAAGGTGTTGGATAAATATAGTGGAAAACCTACGTACACATTTGTTCCTCACCTGTGTCTTCAAAGTAACTAAAAGATAATCTATTGGTTCCAGCCCCCAGGAATAAACGATTAATTAAGTAAATTCCTTTTACTGATAAATTTAATTATTGTTTATTTGAACATTCATCTCCTTGTTTCTTACTTTTCTGGTATCCAGCTGGAGGCTGCACCATAGTTCTATTTTGTGATAATATACTTAAACATATACTCTATATGTAAACTTACGTGTCTACATTGAAACTTCTAAAACTCCTCAAACTCTTCTGGACAGAGTTTTCTTTCCTGCATTTATATTTTTTATGCAAACTCTAATATAACATTGACTTGGATGAAGGAAACTATTCTATTGAGTATATTTTATTTTTATTCTTTTGTTGAAAGAATGGACCTGCAGTATGTTTTACACCATGATGAAGTGCTCACACAGTTTGTTGCTGCTCAGAATGACCCTCCAGGCTTAAGAGATTAGGAATTAGGAAACATGAACATGGAAAATACATGCAACGTGTGTGTGTGTGTGTGTGCGAGAGAGATGGTTCCAGAGTCTGACAAATTTGGACTCCGTTAGTGTCGTGCCAACAGTGTGAGGCCAGATTTAAACAGACAGGAAATGGAAAACTCATTACATCACCACTAATGCAGTGACAAAAGACAGTGTCCAGATCTTTATCGCAGCAGAGAGGGGTTTGAGCAGAACTGTCGAACGGTCCACAATATAGAAGAAAAAGAACCTTAGTAAATAATATATAATAAAATATATACATTAACTTGTTTCTTGTTATATTATATTTTCAGAGATTCCCAAGAATGGAGGTGATGAGAAGAACAAAAATGTAGAAAGAAACCCTTCCAACATCTTACCAGGTAGAACTATAATATTAATCATAATTTTATAGCATCATTCATTACTGCTATTGTTAGTAATTATACTTAATAATTTAGTTGCAATTTTCTGGGACAGCGAATGCATCTCGATCATTACTGCAGTGATTATTATTAGATTGATCACAGCTCCTGTGGATTATCATCACCATAGTAATTATCATAAATTTGTCCTGTTAATCTTTTATTGTTTAATATTTGAGATTTTCATAAACAACATCACAGAGGAGACAAAACTGTCTCAACATTTCATCCAATGGTACCAGCAGGTTCTCTGTCTTTGAGCTGTAAACACCATAAAAAGTAAAACACTAATAATTCTTAACTAGTCGTAGAGTGAGACCTTTTCTACGTCAGTGCGTCCAACAGCTGCCCCTCCCCCATCTTGTCCAGGTGAGTTCTACATCTCCCGTCATTCCAACCTGTCAGAGGTCCACGCCGTCTTCCACCTGTGTGTGGACGACAACGTGCGATTGGGCAACATCACCGCCCGGGACCCGGCCATCATGGGCCTGAGGAACATCCTGAAAGTCTGCTGTACACATGACATCACCACCATCACCATCCCCCTGCTGCTGGTCCATGACATGTCAGAGGTGAGAACGCACGTCAAAGCCACTCCCCCCTGACCTTCCTGCTTTAAAACCACGGGAGCAAAGTCGACTCAGGCCGTAAAGGTTGGTGTTTACACACGGCCTCAGAGTGAGTGCAGCCATCAATGCTCACACAGTCTTCAGGAAGAGAGCAAAAAAAATCCCTCCACGGCCAGATTTAGGCTAAAGTCTCGTTCAGACCACGGTTAGTCAAAAAGTTCTAGGACAGATCATTTCTCTCACACGTACAGTTTTGATCAAATGAACATTTTTGAAGTCAAATCTTACAGTTACTCACATTATTCGATTCTCGTCTCATCAGTTCTGATCAGTCACCGTCTGATATTTCCCCCCAAAATTGAAAGAACATCTTAAAGAAAGGTAGAGACCTGGTGCTTTGGAATTCTATCAAGAATTCTATCAATTGGATGAAGAATATTAGTTGTTGGTCTGAAGCAGTCAAAGATTTTTGAACTATTGTTTTACTTTGACACTTTTTCAAATGCCAGCTTGTACCTGGACCAAGTTTTTAACCACAACGTGTTGTCAACATTGATGGAATGGCCTCTGCTCATTCTGAGAAAAATCCTGATATTTCTTCTAATCTTTCTACCCTAATTATTAACAATATGAAACGGGCCAAGAATCACACCACTCTGAGAATCCCAGAGGATGAAGAGCAGATTCTCACCAAAGCTCTGGCTCCTGCTGCAACATGTCTAATCAAGTAGCCATTGTTTACATAACCGAGGTCTTCAACCCTCTGAAGCTCTGGGAAGCGGAGGATCTTTAATTGATAGCTTCTAGTTTCCAAACTCTCCGTCTTTTTTCAGCTCAGTAAACACGTTTGCCTGTTTTCTACAAGCCCCTTCTTGTGTTCTGGCTTAAGAACCAGCAGCAGAGTTAGTTCATCTGAACTGTACTTTGAGCTCAGGACATGAGTGACTTCTTATTTTAGATGTTTTTGTCAAGAAAAAGCACAAACGCAGGAGGGTTTCTGACTGAAAACTTCCAAACTTTGAGGACTTCCAATGGTTTTCCCACTAATTCCGACCTCTTTAGGGAATGTTGTTGTCCCTGTTTTGCAGTTATTTGGCCAATAATCTGGTTTAATCTGTGAAACATCCATTAGATCTCTGGTGCTTATGACATCTGTACGATATCTGTCCTCTCTCAACAGGAGATGACCATACCATGGTGTCTGAAGAGAGCAGAGCTGGTTTTCAAATGTGTCAAAGGTGATGTTACCTTAGGACAAGTACTGTGTTTTGGACCCATTCTGATCCAGTCTTGGATTTTGTCCTGATGTCTTCCATCATTCCTGTCTGATTCACAGGCTTCATGATGGAGATGGCCTCCTGGGACGGAGGAATATCTCGCACCGTTCAGTTTCTGGTTCCTAAGGTGAGATTAATGATTAAGCAACACATCATGTGTTGATTGTTTACAGATGCCTTTGTCCAAAGCGTATTTCATGGGCAGCGATGCTCCGACCCTGTCTGTCAGGCAGCTGTTAACGTCCCAGCTGTCACAACTGAGATCATTTCACTGTCACTAACAACCGTTCCCTCGGGAGAAGAAGATGAGTTGATGCAGAGCAAACGTCCGGCTGGAGACACAGTCCAAGAGACGTTCTTGGTGCAGAGGCTGCCCTGTGTTGTTCTTTTAATAAGCAGCAGAATGGAGAGGGATGTTCAAGAGTAATGATGGAGCTTCATCTTCTCACCTCAGTTTCAGTTTTTCTGTGTTTTGTGTTCATGCTTTAAGCTGTTTAGTTAGTTGTTTCTGCTGACCAGGAGGACAAACTCATGTTAATGAGAAAATAAATGTTTATTCTGATCATATGCATTACCAGGGTTGCATAAGGTAGAGTGAGACATTTGATCAGGGCTAAGTTCTACCAGTTCTACCAACTCTTCACTGACTTCTTCTACCGTCCTGAGAACATTATGGTATTGTGTGAGTTGCGTTCTTGTTTGGAGACACAAGTTTAATGAATAATAATTATTATTTGCAGTAATATTTATTTATTGGTTTGTTAAACCAAATGTTCCTACAGTTAGAAGAGACAACAATGAAACCAAAATGACAGGATTTTCATTAAAATGTCAGTTTACTGGTTTCTTTGAGTTTTCATTTTGTCACTGGGGACAAGAGATAAATGGAATTTTTGCTCCAGACTTATTTGGTATTTTAAAGCGTCTTTATCTTCCTTTTGTTCATTAAGATTTGGTCACAGGACAAACAGTAACAGTTTTTTGTATTGGACTTTTAAAAAAAATTGATGAGTGGGTTTTAAAATGTTTAATTCATTCTGTCTTTCTCTTCCTCCTCTGACTGACTGACTGCTGCTCTCCGTCTGTTTTTCTGCACAGACTATTTCTGAGGAAATGTTCTACCAGCTGAGCACCCTGCTGCCTCAGATCTTCCGCGTCTCCTCCACCCTGACTCTCACCTCAAAGCACTGATGGGTGAAGATGTTGACAGAACGCCGGCTTTATGTTCAACCACAGTGACCAGTTGTGTTTCTTTTCTCCTGTCAGTTGCGGACTGAAGGAGAGAACGTTCATGAAAGAACCACGGGTGAAGAAGGAGGTAGAATATTCTGAGGGTCTCGCAGTACTTTTATATATATAGATACATGTGCTATGAATACTTCTAAGCAGTAGTGTTGAGAGAAGGACTGGAATCCGTGGGTCACGCAGAAAAATATCTGCCTGCAGTTATTACACCAAACTTCCAGGGTGTGGTTCTGGTGACAGGCTTTATGACTTCAGCCACCAGTGCAACTATATAAAAAACTTTCCAGTTTTTCCTTCAAAGCAGCAATTTGTGACTTTCCTCAGCAGCAAACGCCTCCTGCTGCTGCTGCTGCTGCTGCTGCTGCAGCTGAGGCTGTTAAAAATAAGTGTTTGTTTTTTTTCAGATGGGGACAAAAAAGTTTTGTTTACTGATGATGCACTGACCGGTGGACCTGGTCAACATGTACTGATTACAGCACTGAAAGGCCAAAAAAGAATTACTGTTTGCATTTATTATATTTTTCTTTTGAGTTTTGACAACAGGTCTGTCCACAAAAGACAAAACCAAACACACAAAAATGTGATTGTTAATAAATTATTCACATGCATATATACAATTCTTTAGAAGACATAGTGTGATGTAACAAAAATCCTGTTTACCTGTACATACAGTTTATTTTATTACAACACAGTGTTACAAAATTGTATTCATTGCTTGAAAATGTTTCTATAACATAAATACTAAAAATATGAGAATGTGTTTTACACCAAAAGATTACAAGACAAGAATACATTTAATTATTCAAAACCTGTGGAGCACTAAGGACACGACGGCCAAAAGGACGACTGTGTAGACCAGGCGTGGACAAACCTCTAGACTCATGCTGCACAACTGGTCCTAAAATATGACCAGGCATTAGGAGGGTTAGAAGCAGAAGGACGGAGCGTTCAGATCACATGGAAAGATCGTGCACAGAGGCTGAAATGTTAAAACTTAAAGCCTCGGCAGAGAAGACACGGACGTGACACGTATAGGACAGAAGTCAAATCACAATACAAAACAGTGACATCATTCAGACAGGTTTGGTGGGCCGCATCTAGCCCCCGGGCCTTAGTTTGCTCCTGCCTGCTACAGACCAATGTTAGTGACCAACTTGACTCTTGTTCCTCGTTTGATTCCAACAGGCAGTGAACCCAACACCGCGCTCTGACCCAGCTGTTGTGTTTGTGTGGCCTCAGAGTGTTGGCACTGTTGTCAGTGGTGACGCACATTTCATGCAAGTCCCAGCTGGACGACACCTCATGAAACAGGAGAACTGTTTTCATTAGTTTCACCACAAAATACACTTAAACATGGGTGGACAGTTGTTGGGTCTTCACCTTGGAAATAAACTGATGAACCCCTGAAGAACTCTTAGTTTTTTAAGTTCATCAAAGCTGCAGAAAAACTTTGTAAACTCTGCATGGGCTCCAAGAGATTCCAACCACTGGTCCTCGGACCAGCACTGAGCCATAAGTATTGTGGTAGTGGTCATCAGAAACAAGAAAGAGGTTCACTTTTTTTTAAGTATCTCCTGATTACAAACTCTTGGCACAAAAAAAACCTGTCCAAATGGAGAGAAATTAGACTCCAGTCATCAGCCACCAATGTGCAACAAAGTATATAAAAAAACACCCCAAAATGCTGAAATTAACAATGTAGCGTGTGAAGACGTGCACTTCTTCCCTTCTACCCCCATTGACAGCAGGTGGCACTGTTTCTAAAGACCAGCACGTGTCAGAAGTCCAGTCAACTCATTCTGGAAGATGGTTGGACGGTTATTCTGTTCAGCCAACACTTGCATCTCCATTTGTGGCGCAATTAAAAACAGAAATTGATGTAAATTCCTTGTGAAAGCCACAACCAGCGTGACATGTTTCTTCCCTCAGTCGCCCACGGCCCAACACATGCTGTGCCATTTGGTGCGTTGTTTTATTTACTGCTGCTGGGCCGTCCTGCAGGAATATAATCTCTCTGATGCTGATAATCCTTGTCAGTCATTCCAATTACATTCCTGGGGGCTAACGGTGGCCTGTGAGCCACGTCAGGCTCATCAGTTCAGCCTGTCAGAGTGTTCATGGCAGACATGTTCACTGGATGATGGTATTAGGCTGATTTAAAAATTGTTAACTGGCCTTCTCACCTTACAAGAACCTCGGGAGAGTTCTGAGGATTCCTAATGAAGTCGCGTTGAAACCTGTAACTGTTTATATCGCGCTGTCATGCTGTGAAGCCTCAAAATGGTGAGAATACATATAGCAGAGTGTTTGGCATTATTAAAATTGGTCTCCACGACAACTGCAGTGTTGGGTTTCTGTAGGGACTGAAGGCTGCACGGTCACAAAGTCTCCATCGCTCTATCTTAAATGAAATGGTTGAGTGCAGAACACAACAGCAGACTTTGAAGTACCTGCTTTAAACTCCTTCTGTTGTTTCCACTCAGGTTCAGAAACCACTGCCAGCTGCTGTGTGTGTGTAATGAAGTTCACATGGTAGAAAAATGCTGTGTTTACCTGCCACATGTGTCTCTGAGTTAATAATTATAATAGTTTTTACTCAAAAGAACTGAGTTGGACTTAAAGGATTGTGTGCTTTATATAATTGCTAAGATGAAACACACGGTTGATAAGAACAGAGACATCGTAAGGATTTCTGGAGAAACATTAATGTCTGGCTATTTTTTTAACTCTCTCCTCTGCTCCACCAAACTAAATTTATCAAGATGGTATGTGAATTTACTGAGTCATACTTCTGTGCAGTATTGAATCTATAAATATCCTTAAGATGGTCTGGATATAATTAATTTTGTAAAGAACATTTTCCACAGTGGAACTCCAAGAACAGAAATACATCAGAGAAAATGTCAAAGTCTTTAACCATTTCACATAAAATAAATAAATAAAAATAACCAGTAGAATATATTTACCAACAACTAACTGCCAATTATAATTATTATACTAACGTAATTATAGAAGTCTAGAAAAATTCCAAAGTTGATTGAATTTACCTGGAAATTAGAAAACATTCCTCTAATAGAGAAGGTAAAACAGCTAATGTTTTATTTTATTTATTACTTTTTTTCCCTTAAAGTAATAAATTAACTTCCCGTTGGAAGTAAAATACACATCTTTGTGTTAATAGAGCAACAAAAACAAAACAGTGTGTTCTGGATGTACGTTTACGCGTTCTGGCTGTTACCGGAACTTGCTTCTTTCTAGTTAACAAAATAAAAGCATTGGCGCTGTTTCCTTACAAAACAAACATAAAATCTTTACTGTTGTTAAATTTATTGGATTGTTTTGTTACGTTATTGTTCAATGTTTTTCTCCGATGTGTTAATACATTCCGTTGTTCAAGAGAAACGCGCCCTTTGTTGCTGATAAGTGCTTTTAATTCATTAGCAGAGACCGGAAACTGTCGTAGTGGTAAAGGTTAACTTGTTAGGTTGTCACTTTTAGATAGTTGTGCTGTGGGTGAGTTGGGCAACAGTGGCGCGGCTGAGTCCTAGTTAGTTGCTGCATGGATCTATCGGAGTTACCAGTGATTTGAGGTAAAACACAAACTGTTTTATCAGTTTTTTTCTTCTGTGTCTATAAATGCGTTTTCACCAGAAAAAGCGACACCGTCGACGTGTCGCTTCAGGTTGAAGGGCTCCGTCAGTCCAACACAGCGAATGTAAGTTGTCGGTGCCTGAGAGTCTGTGCGGCTGGAAACTTGTTCATTGAATCAGTCACAACAGTCACAAAGACAGACTTCGCTGTGGAAACCGCAGACAGCGGTGTTTGGTTCCTCTGTCCTCCCGGTCTGTGAGACTCACTCGGCTCCACTGGCGCTGGACTTCAGCTGCCGTTTGGACGGAGACGAGACTGAGTGAGTGAGTTAGTGAGTGAGTTAGTGAGTGAGTGAGTGAGTGAGTTAGCTGTGGAGGTGTGTGTGTGTGTGTGGTTAAAGATAGGCTTGAGTAATGGCAGCACTGCAGCGTGGTGGTGGTGGAGTTTGTCCTGGTCCTGGTCCCGGTCCTGGTCTCGGTCCTGGTGGAAGTTTTTTCCACTAGGTTCCAATATTCGTCTCCCCTCTTTGCTGCCAATTGACTATTGAACGGTGTATGGAACATGCAGCTTTAAAGCACATGTGTCAAAATCATGGCCCGCGGGCCAGTTGTGGCCGCCGGTTCAATTTAGTGGTCCGTAGAAGCTTAACTAGTCTTGTAGTGTTGCTGATTTTTTTATAATACTCAGCAGTGAAACTTTAAAATGTTGTACTGTAAGTGCACGTGGGCCACACAAAACGGCTTGGTGGGCCACATCTGGTCCTCGGGCCTTGAGTGGTTGTGCTGCTGTTATGACACATGGATAGTCGGCAGGAGGAGGTGGTGCCGATGGAGGAGGAGGAGGAGGAGGCGTCTCAGGACACCAGGTTTAGAATGTTGGGCTCCTGGTGCAGCAGCAGACGGTGGCACAGTGGAAATGATAAGGTTGAGTTGGTCTGTTTTCCTGCCCCTGGTTAAGTATGTGGTAGCGCCTCCATGTGTTGTTGCAGCTGTGAACACAGTCCTGGGCTCCAGCACTGACCCGGTTCATGGCACTTGGCAGTTTTGTCCCTGTGTGTGTTTAGATTTTTGTTATTGTTTCTTTTTTGTATAATTTACCTTTTCACACCTCATAACCTGTGCAATAGTCCCAGAAGTGTGAGTCTCACCGGAACAAATAGGATTGCTCAAAAGCACTACAGCACATACAATGAATGTGAATGATGCTTCCCGTACTTTGGACAGTCATAACTTAGTTGCCTGGAAATGGTTAGATATGGATTCTATTATCTTAAATAAGATTATAGAAGTTTTATTATTGGGTTTCCCTGGACTCTGGAGGATTATGGTAAAGTACGAGGAAAATAGGAGGTTAAAAGTTCCACAGAACTGTTTGGTTACTTGTTGAACGGTGGTTCTTGGTCCATAGCAGGGCTGTCAAACTCCAAAGATTAAAAACTGAGTCTTTGGCCAAACTTGATATTTATTGAAAAATTGACAGCTGTTCATGTTTTTCCTTCCTTTATGATCCGTAATATATTAAATATATTCATGTGGAAACAAACTTTAGTTTTGCATAACATTGAAATCTGGAACAAACTCATTTTAATATTATAAACACGTGAGAAATTTTATTTGAAATAGAACCCACACCAGTGGAGTTTGTTTCTTATTCCGTCTCTTTGTGGATTTACATTTTTCCTGTTCCTATTTTAGAAAAAAAGGAACTGGAAAAATTTGAATCTTTTTTATCAGAGCAACAACAACAATGTTTCTGTGCTGTGACAGAGACCATACACCACCACCACCACTAATAATAATCCTGCCAGTCCACATGGTCTACATATCTGTGGACCAACACTAATGCATCCATTTGATATTGTTTCACAATATTTAATTACACTGCGAGACAGTTTCTGGGTTTTGACACATTGTCTTTGTGAAGAAAGACGTCTGTTGATTTCCAGAGTGTGTGTTGACCAGGGATGGTCAGGTGTTGTGCCCAAGGACTGCGGCTGGTTTTGGTAAACTGTCTTTTCCCATCCTTCATTCACAAACCACAAGACTTTCAGTGCGAGGCCCCCTGGCTGTTCTCTAAGGTTTTACAGCAAGATGTTGACAGTCTGCAACCAATATTCATGTTGGACTCACCAACCTTTTTCCGTCTGAGAACTTTATAAAGGAGAAAAATAAGTTCACTGTAGGGCTAAGGTTTGTATTTTTGTTCCTAAAATGGTGAGAGCAGGTCTGGTTAGAGGAGGCTGACAGATCTGAGAGGCTTTAGTGAGGAGACGGCAGCCAAACGACCAGAAACACCGGGATTTTCTGCATCTAAGTTTGTCGTGACTGCTCCGTGTCGTGACTGTTGGCCGAAGCAGGCGCCATCCGTCAAGTGGAAGTTCCAAACAATCCTGTTGTCGTGAGCCCTCCTGACCCAGACGGTCTCCCACTGCTGCGCTTTATTAAAGGAAGACAAACTCCTAGAGGATGGGATAAAATTCCAGACTTTATGTCTGTAAACATTTTATCTGTTGTTATTTTTATTATAAGCTTTTTGTTATTGTACCACAGGAGTTAAATAAAGTCTGACAAACAGACTTATGCCCTGATTGGACTTCACAGAAATGTTTGAGTTCTGGACAACTCCCATTTTTTTATTTTAACGTTGCCCTATGGTTTTAAGACTTTTTGTAAAATTATATTTTTCTTAATGTTTCCAGTGTTTTGCTTAAATACATCTTTAAAGTCTGTGTGTGGAATGTTGGACGTTGGCTGCAGTTTGACAGTTAAAATGTTGGTGCCACTTCTCCCTGGCTTTGTTCACCAGAACCTTCAAGTCTCCAAACCACATTAGGGAAGGAGAAGATCATAAGGTTAAACAGCTCGAACCCGCGACACAGGGACTTTTATTGTAACCATGGCTGTGACTCCTCCATGACACAAAGACCTCTTTCCACTCTCCATGGACCACTCAAGTGTGTTATTCATGCTGCTCCGGAAAATAGACTCTTCTCTGTGGCCCTTTGGCCCCGACAGACTCTTCTCTTCTCTTCTCTTCTCTTCTCTTCTCTTCTCTTCTCTTCTCTTCTCTTCTCTTCTCTTCTCTTCTCTTCTCTTCTCTTCTCTTCTCTTCTCTTCTCTTCTTCTCTTCTCTTCTCTTCTCTTCTCTTCTCTTCTCTTCTCTTCTCTTCTCTTCTCTTCTCTTCTCTTCTCTTCTCTTCTCTTCTCTTCTCTTCTCTTCTCTAACATACACATCAATTAATGACCTGATCCATTTTTAACTGAATTAGCTGGAGTTGTACTAACTAACACAGCTGTGAATGTATATGACACGTCATGACCGATGTAAACAGAGCGCAGTTTGTTTGTACATGTTGGTGAGAAGATGCATGGATGTTATTCACTTTTTGGTAAAAATCTAGAGTGTTATTGACAAACTTCTGCTTCAGTCATTACAAAAACAATCCAAAAACATTTGGATTAGTTTAATCCTAGAAAATTATTTGTCTTTCCTGAATTCTTTTTGTCCTGCTGGGTAATAGTGAAGCATCACCTCTAGGTCCAGGAATTCCTGGTTCAGGAATGAGTTGATTAGAGGGACATCACTGACAGGAAGGTTTGGAGAAAAAGCTAGAGAAGACAGATTGAGATGGTTTGGACATGTTCAGAGGAGGGACAGTGGAGACACGTTGGCAGAAGAAGGACAAGAAGATCATGTCTCTGTCTAGGTCCAGTGCCAAACATGAAGATCTGAGTCAATCAAACGTCCACGTTGTCCCTGATCAGCTGGTGACTGAGTGACTTTTCAGATCTGGTTCAGGGTTTCGTGACATTTTAATGGAAGAACTTTGATGGCATTAGCACAGACTCTGACACTGTTAATTATAAACTATTTTGGACCAGTGAGCAGCTGAGATGATTTTCCACAGTGGAACGGAGGTGGAGTGGATGGAGCAGAGGGTCTCACAGAGGTTCCTGTTGGTGACAGAAAGTCTTCTTCAGCCTGAACGCCACAGTTAGAAGGACCGGCTGTTCTCTAACTGCTCTCCGACAGTGTAATACACCCCCCCCAGAACCTCCACCCCCTCCACCCCCTGCAGTCGCAGGATGATCTGCCACCATCGAGGACACTGAGCTACTTACTGCAGACTGAAGGCTTTGCAGCTTTAATCACTTGGAGACAGTTTAGCTCCCACTGGGGGCGCTCTCTCTCTGCTCCACCTGGATTGACAGTGAATTGACTCTTAGCTCTCGCATATGTTTTTACCTGCTGTGAGATTGTGTAGTTGTTGAAATGTCTCCCCTTTCAGACGGGGTTTGGAGGAGGAGCACAGGGGTTAGGGTTTTAAAGAAGGAAAAACCCTTCAGCACAACACCTTCAAAGCACTGTGTGCTGCTGTGGCCTTGAGATCATGGACGGCCGTGAGCCGTCGACGAGAGCGATTGTTTTGGACTCCAGGGAAGTGCTGCAGACTTTAGTGAATAATTCATCTCTATTCTTTTCTTTTCTATTTGTTGAGTTATTCTTTTTTGCTTTTGCACATTTAAAAAAATGTCGTAGTTTTTTTTGAAGATGGATCTTTAAGGACATGTCACCCTATCTGTGCCTTGTGGGTTTTGTTGTCTTATCCCTGGAGTGTTTTTATCCAGATATTACTCCCAGTTAAGGCTCCTATTGATAACAAGTCTTTCTTCCTCGTGTGTGTGTGTGTGTGTGTGTGTGTGTGTGTGAGAGTTGTGTTTTGTTGCCCGGTCCATTCACTGCTGAGATGGATGTGTCCTTCCGTTCTAATCTCACTGCGCTCATTTGTTTTAATGGGGCGAAGGAGACAAATGGCCGCAGCAAAACAAAGTTATTGGAAAATAGATCTTCAACAACATCCACCAATCATTCACACCTGCTCCAACAAACTGCATATTATGGAACCAGCAGAAGTGGTTCCACGGAGGGACCGTTCACTAGGGTCTCCTATTGTGGAGACGATGTAGAACTCAAACGTTTTCCCCAGCTCTCCACAGACTGAAGGGTCAAAGTCCAAACAGCTTCGCCGCAAAAGTTGGCTGCGGCCAGCTGGGCTAAAGAAAAAGTCTCCTTACAGGCTCCCCTAATGGGCCAGAGCCAGAAGAAAAGATGACAGCTACCCAAGCACCAAGGAATGTCACCTCTGTGACATTGTTATTATTCAGCTCCGTCATTGTTTTTGACATTAGGGCTGCATTCTCACAGCAGCCTCTGGGAGGGTTTCACCAGTCGACAAAACCTCATGTTCAACGTCTTCAACGAAAACCAAGTTTTAAATATTTAACAATGATGACACCTTGCTGTTGTGATAAGAACTTCATTGGTCATGTGGGAAAATATGCTGAACCCAGTGGTGGGCCAGCAAGGCCTTCTCTGCTGGACTAAACATACTCAGAAAAACACATTTATTCATAAATTTTTTAAATAAAATCGTACGTTTTTTTTTTTTAATTAAAGTTTTTACTTTTAAAAAGTTAAAAAACTTTTAATTCAATCGCATTTTAAGTGAATGGACACAAACTGTTCAGTTTATCGCACTCAGACCAATCAGATTGCCAGATTGCGACATCAGGGCCTTCTAGCTGGCCCTACACTAAAGATAATGTACAGTATATGTGTGGATTCTCAGGTCCTGGTGTCACTGATGTTATTAAAAGGCGTATTAATTTGACGTTTCACTAAAGGTCAATGGTTGAAATGCACGACCGCCACTGACTGAACCTGATTCAGAAGAATGGTCCTCTCTGTTGACTTTAATTGGTGAGAAGGTAAAACATCTCGTGTAAGTTAACAGTGTTCAGTTAATGGCTGGTCTGATGGACGCTCCCTATCGTCTCTTCAGTCTAGATTGAAATCACCTTCCTGCCAAATTGTGTGGGTGGGTGTCTTTGGCAGCGGTCCATCTCTCAAGTGGCCAAATGCCTGTTTCTCGATTCCTTATCTGCTTCTCAGTGTTTTTGTCATTTTCACTGAGGTGCACAGACATGAGCCGTGTACAGCGTTTCTCCACCACAGAACATATCAAATGTAAATTCTCTTCAGGTGAACAGGGGTTCAGGTGACAAGGACCTGTTGCTCACATTTATTTTTCTTTTTTTTCTTGAGAATTTATCTGGTTTCCTTATGAGATCTTGTCTTAGTGAATTCTTTCAGCACTGTGTCCAACCCTCAAGCTGAAAGACCAGAAGTTCTCAGTATGTTGGTGTGAATAATGACTGATCTACTTTTTTCTCTCCTCTTTCTCTGTTTCTTCTTTTCCTTCGTTTTTATGCCCCTTAACCTTAACACTAAGACGCAGCGCTGTCTCTCTTTGGCTTTACATGGACTTTAAATGTTAAGCCTATATCTCCACTGCAGGCTGCTGGTATTAAGGGCTGCTACTTTATATTTGAATAAATTTGTTTCGGCTTAAGAGGGAAGCTTTTATGGTTTTTTAAAATACTCTTAAGTAAATGTTGCCTCCTTACAACTGAAGAAACTTTACAATAAAACATAGTTAGCTCTTAGCTATAGAGGTGTCTGACCAAACATACTGTTAGCTGCTTAAACATTTGATAGCGATCCGTGTTCATCAACTCTCTCCCTCTCAGTAGATCCCTCCGTCTGTTCATGCCGTTTTATTCTCACACCGCCTCCACTGGCCCTAATTTAATTCGTTCTGCCGACACAGTTCAAGTGTGGAGGGGCCTGCGTGGCATTTAAAGCAAAATAGCTTCAGGTCCAAGTCTCACGAAGAGCTGAGGACATGCAGCAGAGACAGACAGCCTATCACTTTTCTATAAATCTCCGTTAATGAGAGGCAACAACTTTCACGTAGTAGGGACGACTAAATCACAGTTTGAGTCCAGACAAGTCCTGGCCCTGCAGGGATAACACAGACATTTTCCTATGGTGATAAGGACTTGGCCAGATGTTTGCAATACTTGTCCACACACCCGTTGACTTCCTGTGTCACAGTAACCCACGTGCGTGCGTGTGTGCGTTGGCAGATCTAATAAGAGCAGATCTGGTCGGGTGGTTGACTTTGCCGACGTTAAATGGCCTCAAATCTCCTTCACAGGTGGAGAAGCTGAGATGCAGTCAAAGAAAAGTCAGTGAAAATGTCTCCAACCTGGTTCAAAGCCCTTTGATGTTTGAGAAAACAGCACATTATGAGACACCACTGTGTTCCCTTTGATGTAGCGCGCTGAAAGGGATGCTATTGAGTGTTTGAGCGAGACCTTTGATATGTGAGATACTCGCTGCTTTGTGAAAGGATCAAGCTTATGATTCCAGTCAATATGTGTGTAAAGGCTTTGAGGCCAGTTTAGCTGTTTGTCAAAACCATTTATAAATGAGGCCCAGAATAGAACGGTGCACGAGCTCGGCAAACATCTTTGTACAACCGATGAGCTGGATTAGGTTTGAAAATCTGTAGAATCAGATCTTCAATCTCAATCTCAATCCTCGGGTTGTTAGTCACTGAATGCAGTTCAAATCGTTAGTGTTTCTAGATGTGGTTTCAAAGGAAACTCCACTAAGAGGCTTCTCAAAACCACTGTCTTTATTAGGATTTGTTCAGTCTTTTGTTCAGGATCGGTTTCATTTTTGTCACAATTTTAGGGTTGTAGATTTGACAGAGCTGGAGGTGGAGGAGTTAAAGATGCTCCTGAGGTTCTCTTTAGGAGACAAGGATGGACAGGACGATGAATGAGGTGATTAGAGGGACAACACAGACAGGAAGGATTGAAGAAAAATAAGCTAGAGAAGACAGATTGAGATGGTTTGGACATGTTCAGAGGAGGGACAGTGGACAACAAGGCCATGGGACATGCTGAAAAAGATGAATTTGGCCATGAAAGTCCAACTACAGTGACCATGAAATGAGGACGTTATTATGATAAGGACACGATGAAGAATGTGAGAAACCAGACAAACACACGCAGCATAGAGGACACATATTTGGACGCGTTTCAACTTGAAGACACGGTGCTATATATAAACATATAGAAATGTGTTTTTTCTCCACCAACCTTCACATCCAACCACATCGTGCTGGAGCTCCATTGTCTTCTTCGATGAACTTGCTTTGTGGCTCAGTTTGACGCTAAGCATCACATCACATCACATCACATCACAGTATTTAGACGAGGTGATTAAAATGCAGGAAGAGAAGCTTTGTCTTGATTACAAGTTTCTTTTGTTTTACACAGGCCAGTGATTGACAATTCTCATTTTTCCCTCCGCCTTTCTGTCTGACACACAGTGATAGCAGTGATGAAACGGCCTCGTTGTTGTGTAACGGCACTTTTTCTACTGTTGCTTTTGTGTTTATTTTAGTAGAAAAATACTTCAGTTTGTGAGATAAAAACAAATCTGTGCACTCAACAACTGTAGCCAGTGGGGTTTCATCCACCCTCCAGTGTTGACACCAGATACAGCATTGGTGCCTTGGTATATTTGGGTTCATTTTTGTTAATTCTACTTATGACAAAGGCAGAGAACCAGGACTTTGCCCTTCTCCTTGAATGGCACCATCTGGTTTGTGTACTTGTTGTCTGAGGCGTTAATCACTCAGCCTCAGGGCCACAACTGCCTCCACAGCAGCTGGAACAGGGAGATGGACCTGTTGATGTCCATCTGTCCCTCTGCCTGTCAGTCGCTGACATACTGCTGTATTAACTGTATCCTTGCAGCTGTAAAGTTTATGACCTTCGTGTTTCCAGTTCCTTGGAACAACAACAACAACAGAATCGTCTTCATGCGTCTTCAGCTATTTATGCCACGAACCTTCTACGCCTGGCGTCGAGACTGAGAGTCTTCAGCTTGAACTTATTTTTAAGATCAACTGAACTTTATTGTTTAACATTGAAAGGAACGGCACAAACACTGTAACTGCTTCTTGGTACTTGGTGCATTCCTGTGGCTGCCTTGTGTGCAGAACTCTGAATTCTAGACAGTACACACTTGACTCAGCCAGAACACCACAGTGGATGATTTGTGCTTCCATCTTCTTTTGTTTAATGATTGCAAACACTGTTTCCTTTCATATGTTTTTCGTCAGAGATGGGAAGAAACACTGGTTGCTTGTGTACCTGTAGGCAGGGAAATAACCGTTGACTGTCTCCGTTAGGACGTTCCATTAAAATCCGTTATCTGAACAAACCATCCGAAAATACCAAATACACAAAAACACAAGACTTGACTGTCCAACGTCTTCTGTGTGTTGGCCTACTTTCTTGCACAGGTCAGACCAGGAGATCCTGGAAAAAAATATTCTCACAATCCAGAAACCTGGATCAAGATTTTCAAACAGGCGTCTCTACCTCTGGTTTGCAAATGAATAAATTCACTCTTCTTGTTGTTGTTTTTCACCTCGACTGAAGGACATTGAAGACACTTCCGTCTTTGTCGGGTTTCTGCTTAACCCTAACAGCTCTCTCAAGGTGTTATCTTCATTTAATAAAAAAAAAAAACTGAGTTCCATCTGTGATGTGCACATGCTGCTCTATCTGGTCAGTGTGGCTGCAGATGTTCAAGGTAACTATCAGTAAATCATTATTTATCCCACTCCATTTTGATACGTTCTCAATACACTGCTTGTAGTTTCTACGTGATCCAACAGAGGTCGCAATAAACAAGGTGTCAACCCTTTATGCCTTCATTGTGCAACACTCTGGGTCTGTTGTTTGACTCCATCAACTTCAGGTGGATTTTAACGTTTGTGAGACGTTTGTGAACAAAAACTACAACTTCAGTGAAATTAAATATATGGATATTTAACTTCTCAGTAGTTTCACACGTTTCCCACCATCAGACTCACGGCAAAAATAGATTTGACTCGTCAGTGTTTCTCAGATTAAGGAAGTTCAGAGCAGAGTTCTTTTGTCCAGTGGTTGTTCTCAGTCACACATGCATTGGTTCCAGGCTCATGATGGAAGATCTACTTATTTTGGGTAATTCCTCCTCCTCCTCCTCCTCCTCCTTCTTCTTCTTCTTCTTCTTCTTGAACTCGATCTCCTCTGTGTTTATGAGGTAAAGATGCGACAAATCAGATGCCGCAAAATGCTTATTGAGTCAAAGAGGTTGTAACGTCATCAGATTATCACAATTTGACTAAAGTACAATAGAACAGCAGCTGCTGCCGTTGAGTGTTTGCTGTGTGACAGATGGCGCTGCAGGCTTAGTTAAACTGATGGGATTTCTTAAGGATTATTTCCTGGTGTTGATAATCCCTGAGTTAATAGAAGTTGAAAGGTTAGTTGGTGTGTAAAGGTGATCTGTGTTTAAGCACTTGTTTAACATGAATCCATTCAGACTTTGGTTCATGTGGTTGGAGTTTTCTAACAACACAGTCAAACATGTTTTGGTTTTTTAACCTCTTAAAATAAACCCCAGAAATATCCATCCAGAGTAAGAACTTATGTTGTTTTTGTTTGGTTACTACATTTTTAGTAAATCTGGACAACCGTCCAACTGACGTTACTGAGGCCCAAACGTTTTCCAAACCAGGATTTGAAGGATTCTCTCAATTCCAGACAAGCCACGTTTGTTGTAACAGGGAAGTGCAGGCAGCCGTCACCGACTGATCTGCCTGTAGCCTCCAGAAACACAGTTTCCTCAAAGGCAACCGTGGTCTGAGGACATTGCTCAACACCCCCGCGTCTCCCTCTCACCCAGCTCCCCCCTCTCTCCACTTACTTTCTCTCACTCTTATCAAATTAAAAGCTTTTCTACGGAGAGCTGGTTCTTGGCCAGCAGGCATGAGGTACAACCCTGGCAGCCGTCCGAGGCTTGAGTGATTGTGTGTGTGTGTGTGTAGCCATAATGGCTTTATGACTGTGCATGTGTGTATCTGTGTGTTTCTGTTTGAGCTGGTGAGAGGTTAAAGCAGTCCAACAGTTAGAGCTTCACCAAAACTTTGCCCACAATGAGGCAGGTAGTAGGGGAGGTAGTGGGGGAGGTAGTGGGGGAGAACTGCCCCTGCTGCTGGGAGGCGGTAAATATACCTCTAAGATCAGGGGGTTAATGCAAAACTTTTGGGGAGTGGTCATAGATACCGTGGAAGAAAAGGTGGAGGAGTGGCCTCCATATGGGGTGGTTAGATGATATCAATCCAGTCTTTGTGTCCTCAGGCCTGTTGGACTCCAAGTTGACAACCCAGGTGAGTGTGTGTCTCTGATAACCCTTGTATCACATGTCAGAGTATAGCCTTGAGTCAGAATTTTCAAATTTCAAAGAAGTTCTGCATGGAGGGTGGAGTCGTGGGACGGCATGACGGGTCGTGGGTGGGTGCAGGGGTCCAGGTAAATTAGTCTCTCTGTTAGAAGCAGATGCAGGAGACAGAGAGTGAAAGGACTCGTCCAGTTCTTTGGGATTTTCCTGGTCTTGTCCCTAAACTGAGAGTCAAGGTCAGAGCAGAGAAACGAAAAAAACCAAAACTGACTCGTGACTCTTGAGCCCAAGAGTTGGTGCAGATGTTACCATGGAGGAGAATGGTCAAGATAAAGAACCATCCTCATGGGTCAGCAGTGACATCTGAACATCTCTGACTGGTGAGTCCACATTCTACCTGTCAGTTTGTAGAACCTTGATAATCTGTAGTCAGGTCAGTGAAGTTGTTCTAATAAGTGTCTATTATTATTATTATAATTACAATAATGACCTGACATGACATTTTAAAACAGCGTTCGTTCCATTTATCCACCGTCAGATGTTGTCTCGTCAACATCACGTACAGTGAGATCTTCTGTGTCTCCAAACACAACCTCAGTGACTGAGTTGTTACTGACTTGAACTCATTAAAGACGTGGATGAGCAGATGAATGAGATGCAAACAGACCTAATCATGTTTGAATGGAACCTCATTAGCCTTTGCATGGCCTTTTATTTGTCTTTTCACCCTGACACCAAAACGTCTTGGAAAGCAGAGCGCCACACTCTGGGGAAGGCCATTATCAGCCTCATTGACTCACAAGAGGCTACAACGATAAGCTCCGCTGCTCTCCGCTCTGCCATTTGCATGGGAATGATAGCAGGCGCCACCTACTGTAGAGCTGTGGCTGTTTTCATGGAGCCAAATTCTTTATCATTCATTCCACCCCTGGGACCAGGGCTGTGGTTGAGTCTCCTCCTAAGTCACTGTAGGCTTTTTTACAGTCACCACAATGGCCTCCGTGCATTAAAGTGGTCGTGCATGTAAACTTTGTTGCAGCCGTCCACTCATCACTGTTTCTATCCTGTCCTTAATCATGAAAACACCTCGACTGAACGGAAACTTTATCCACGTTAAATCACCAACTCTTTCATCTTCATCATTAGCAGCATCATCGTCTGGAAACAACTGACTTTCACAGTGAAAGACCTCATTGACCCTTGAACCACTATTATTCAATGAATTCCTCTCTATATTTACACCACACCTGTGTCTCTTTTATCATTTTAATTTTCAGTCTTATTATTAATGCATCTTAAATACGACCAAATTATAATTATTGACAACTTCATTCTACACATTTCAATAGAGTTTCTCAACCTTTTACCTTGACATAAATAGACGTGTCCCACCCACAGCAGGGGCCTCACTGGATCCTGTCCTAACACGTGGCTTGTCTTCCAGAGTGTCCTCTGTTGTTGACACGGCTGCGTCTGATCATTACTGATTAATAATGGTGAGGACAGTGGTGGTTTGGTTCCTTAGTGTAAGGGTTGGTTTGTCTGCTGCAGATACAGAGAGTCCTGAGTTCAACTCCTAGGGAGGAAACACATGCGTCTAAATCAGGGGTGGGCAAACTAAGGCCCGGGGGCCACATGCAGCCCGTTGAGCCCGCCATCCCTGTCAAAATTAAATAATTTATTTATATTATAATTAAACTTCCGACTTTTTCCTACAATGCCTGCATTTCCCCAGTAGATGACATAATAGACTATTAGAAATGTAGTATTTTGGGTTTGATACATGACTTTTACTTGCCATTTATCTTAGCTTACACGAACGCTCCATCTCTCTGCTCTTGATTCGGCCCGGTGTCCAATTTAAGGAGAAATTGTGGCCCACAGGTCAAAAAGTTTGCCCACCCCTGGTCTAAATGCTTGATGAGAAATAAAGTGGAATTAAACGATTCAATGATCTGAATAACCTCATGTATAACATACAACATATATGACATATATAATTTGAAATTGTAATATATAACTTAAAAAAAAAAATTATCTTTTGTGAATCGTTCCTGAATCAGATCGTAGCCTGTGAATCGAGATATGAATCGGATGTGAGTAAATTGTCACACCCCTAATATATATGTATATATATACTTATATAGTGGACTCATTCATTACTTGATTTGTCTTCATCTTGGTCACCACCACCGCCACCCAAATCACACTAGGAGGAGGTTTTGTGGGTTGAGATACTGTTGTGCAAGGATCCATAAAGTCCTGTGTAATTTTTAACTCACTCATATATTCGTATTTATGTTTTTATATGAATATATATACATAGATATGAATATGTAATGTTTTGTCTTGAATAAATACATGACGTCACAGCTGGACTGTGTGTTTAACAACCGTCCAAACTCGATGTGTTTAGTTGCATCAAACCGGAATTGTAGCACAGTGTTAGAGTGTGCTGTAGAACAGGTTGTTCACCTTCTCTCAAATGTTTTTTTATTGTTGCACAGTTTACATACAACGGTTGTGTTATGTAATGTCATCATTTGTGATTGGAAAAAATATAGAAAACTATTCTTTCATAAAACTTTGTTTAAAAAAAATCACAGACAGTTGTGTTCTAACCTGAAGTGCTGGTCAGCTCCTTGACATACAGTCGATAAACCCACACCCTCTAAACCGGCCTGTCATTTATGACAAGCTACACCCACAAAGTAAGTAAACACAGTGTGACACTTAACAAAGCCACCTCAGTGGACGGAGCTCAGAAGAGACTGATTTTCTGACTCCGACCACATCACTGATTTGGAATCTTGCGACTGAAAACCTAATGGATTTCACAGGTGAGCTGATTTGATGCCAGTGAAATCTTTACGTGTCTGATTTACTGGCATTGAACACATCAGACATGTGACTTTTTTTTCCTCTTGTACCTTAAAGACCACAAACGTGAAATATTAGTGATGTACATGGGTTTTCTGAATGGATGGAGGGGATTTTGTTGCATAGACAACAAGGAAGTAGGTTGATGTATCAACACATCATTATATGCTATTACTAATAATTTGTTGACTCGCTGTGGCAACCCCTGAAAGAGTGGAGATGAAGATTATTGCTTCAACTACTTTACACACTTTACCCAGAACCTGAGAGTCAATGAGGTTTAGTGACAAATCACAACAGCAAATTCCTTCACACATATTTCCTTCAGTGTTTCTGGACGTCTGACAAACTGAGTTTCTTAGATGCAGTTTTCAATCAGCCTGACAGAGAAACTTGTATAGTTTTAGAGAATCTTTCCTTTCTGTCATCTATGTTCTGATTTTTATTTATTCCTTGCTTTTCATCTGACTTTTTGCTTCCATGATGACGTCTTTGAAATGATTTTAGGCCACAGTGATACAATTCAATTTTCCTTGTCCGTACAAAGGAACTTCCTTATATTCATTCATCTCCATCCTCTTCTCCATTACCTGGTCTCATTGGCTGCAGTCTCCACCACTGCCACCCAAATCACACTGCTCCATATCGTCAGAACACCTCCCAACCTGAAGTAACGTCACCGTTAATTTTTTTTTACTAAGAATATGTTACATACGTCGTCATCAGACAGGAAAAATGATTGTCCACGTAGGTCAATGTTTGTGGAGACGTAGACTATGGGACATCATCATGTGTTGATGTCGTTGTCGACTTGTATAACTTATATAAACCTGCTGAAGTTGTGTTAGTCCTGGAGACTGAGCCAGTCATGGAAGGGAAGAGGTTCCTCACATCCTGATGGATGGTTGACTGGATGATTAAATGGGATGATTTGATGATGCCCAAAAAAAACAGACTTCAAAATAGTTGTGGACAAATGAGTGTGTGACCCAGAGAGGTCAGCTGTTTGAGAAGGAAACACTCCACCTCCACCTCCACCTCCACCTGCAGAGACGAGGAATTATAGCAATAATAATTTTTTTCATGGATTTTCATGGACTGGGATTATTGATTATTATTGAAACTCCACTTTTGGTTTATTGTAGTTTGTTTTTATCTTTTGTGAAGAAAGGCCCATAAAATGACACATTAGTTTTATTGGGTTTTTTTAATGACTTAAATAAATCTGACTCTGCTTCCGTGTTGGAGCAGCTGCTTTAGTTTGAGTTTGCCAAGGTGTTTTCATACCTGTTTCTCCTGTTTGTTCTTGGTTGTGCATCCTTTGCCCAGACTTGACTTTCCAGCTTCTTAATTACTCATCTCTACCTCCTGTGTAACGTTTAATAAATTATATCTGTACTGTACTCACTGGTGAGGTTAGGGACACACACACAAGGCTGAATGTCCAGCTTTTGTCCAAAATGTTTTTGTTTTATGGGATACACAATCTGAACACTTATGTGTTTTCACCACAGACAGTCAAGTTTGGACTCTTATTTTATTGACAATGTCAACCTTGACAATGTCTTTTACCCATTCGAACATGAGCTTTGTCTTAAAGAGAACCTGTGTTTGGGACCTTGGGTGGGAGGACATGGTGAAGTGAGACCTGTCTTTTGGCCTCCTGATAATAGGACACTATTCTTCATCACCTTTTGTTTATCAAAGATCAACCATGTGGTCCCCACAGAGGGGGTTCTGCAGGATACATGTCTTGGACCGGTCCATTAATGTGAGGGAGCTCTGAAGGAGACAGACCACACCCAGACCCCCCAGTCAGTTTGGTCTCTATTTTCTTTAGCCACTACTGTACTTCTGGTTCTGATGTCACCCCTTTCCTTCTTTCAAGCCTGGCTGACAGTCAGTGAGACCCCACAGTCCTGGCCCCCCACCTACACCAACACCCCCACCTTCTCTATGCTACAGTCATAGTCCATACATGAGCCCTGTGTCAGTGAAAAGACTTCAAATGCAATTGATTCCTCGTCGTGTCCCGTTTCTCCCTCCTACAACTTGTATAAAGGCGGTTTTGTGTGGTCAGAACAGGCCTCAACCATCAGGACCCTTTTATTGGGGGTGGGGGTGTGCAGAGGCTGAATAGGGCCTGGTAATGGAGCAACAGGGGGGGCTGTCAATAGCAGCAGACCTCCACCGTCTTCACCCACTACCCTGGCAGTTCAGCTGCAGAGATTTTTAGCATTTTTAAAATTGCAGTTTATGGTTGTGTTTCTGCAGTGACAGGTTCTAGGGCTGAACAGAACAGAACAGAGTGTGTGACTGGAATACGTTGGTTCTTATCCTTTAACACTGACCTCCTTCTGACACACCCAAACACTCAGGTCAGCCTTCAAAATAAAAGAACCTGCCATGCGTTTGACATGTGGACGAGCCACGGCTGCCGGGACAGACACATCAAATTTCCCTATTCCCGTCTTTGGGGGCCCTCCCTCTGTTTACGCTGAGAAGTTCTGACAGAGAGTCAGCTGGGGCTGAGGAAGAACGCGTTCACACCGAGTCAGAACCATGAAGGCAGGGCCCGTCTTGGCAGATATCTAGGATCTCCTCTAGGAATGCATGTCAGAGGCAACACTGACCTCAGGAGTCCAAGTGGGATAAGAAAGAAATGCCACATGGAGGGGGTGAGTGGTGGGGGCTTATGGACAGAACCAGTGTGTGGACGGTTGTAACAGTCCAGGGTCAGAGACTAAATTCTGTTTTTTAGCTCCGTCTCCCAGAGTTCTTTTACGTCTGTATGAAGGAAAAACAAACTCAAATTATTACGATTTCCCTCAAATAAATGATTGAACTACCATGTTTGCACTGGGTGGGATGGGAACTTCTCGCCAGTGTCTCCACCTGGTCATCATTAAGGACATGTTGACAGTTTATTGGTTTATTCAGGCCTATAAAGATAATGAGGAGGTCCTGTGTCCTGTCCAGGTGGAAGACCTTTGGTTCTTCTCTGGTCCAAGTGTTTCTTCAACATCTCATTATCCCTGAGTTGAGTTTGGATGATGATGATGATGACGATGATGACGATGATGACGATGACAATGATGACGATGATGACGATGACAATGATGACAATGACGACATCTATTTTGTTTGTCAAGATGAGCAGATGGCGAACATTGGCAGATAGATGTTGCACCGAATGCAAATATAGCACCTTGTTGTTTATGTGTCTGCGACTGTTCTGACTGTTCCTGCTCTTCATCTCTTCATCTCTTCATCTCTTCATCTCTTCATCTCTCTCTGCTCAGAGGGAACAGACGTATCATCAGACGTATCCTTCACATCTGATGATGCTCTTCACATAATGGGGACTGTTTTTTTTTTCTCCTTCTGCCAAAATGTGGTGAGAAAATGAAGTCAATGCTCAGACGACTCTCTCCCTCCTTCACACTCTCCTCACCATTTACTGAAAGTGAATTTGTCTTCTGATCTTCTGAAGGAAACCTGAGCCCAATATTTAACCCTTTAACCTAGTTACCCTCTTCATTCCACTGTAATCAATCCACAAATGCAGGTTAATCTGGTGAATGACTGGTAGAAGATTTAATGAAAAGAGTCTGAAGAGCTTGTTCTGGTTCTCCTTGTTTATCAGGTCTTGATTTTACAAAGACTCAGACTTGTCTGCTTGAGAAGGTCACACCTGAGGATATTTTTGGATCTCATTGCACTATTGTCAATCACAAGTCATCGTCTAAAAGCCATTTGTCGAAATCTCTGCCAAAAAGTCAATTTAAAGAAGTATTTTTGGATTTCAGAAACTTGTTGTGTTTGATTTTATCCAAACATGTCTGTGAACCGTTGGAAACTATACAATTTTCTCTGTCAGGAACAGTCTTCTCATTTGTAGCTGAATGATGCGTTGAATATTTAGTGAGGTAAATGTAAAAAATGAAACTTTTATGTCATATTTCCAGTTTTAAAGAGGCAAAGAAAAAATGCCTTGGCAACTTTTTTTTTGAGCTGCTCCAGCTGACTCCTCTCATATGTCGGCCTGTTGTTGCTGCTGGAGCAGCTCTGAGAATACATCAGTATCATATCTCTGTGACACTTCTGCTGCTGGAAGATATGTTGGTTTCTGGACCAGATTAGACTTTTTTATAGAAGCTGTTGAACTGACGTCCTTGATGCAACCTGAGACATGCAGCTGTAGACACATGGTACAGACCATGTGTCATCAGGCCTGTCCTGGTCCATATAATATAGCAGTTCTATGGGAGAAAAGAAAATCCACATTTCCTTCAAGGAATGATATATTATGACTTTTGTTTCATGCTCTTTATGTTTTTATTCTTTTATTTCAGATCAGGGGAGGGGAGGTGCGCCCCCTGTAATAATGCCCGGATGGAAGTCTCAGTGGCGTCTCGTCCTGCTGAACTCCCTGACCTGTGGCCTGGAGATCTGCGTGGCAGCTGGTTTCACGTACGTGCCTCCTCTGCTGCTGGAGGCTGGTGTGGAAGAGCGATACATGACCATGGTTCTAGGTAAAGACTCTGGTTGTTCTGTGTGACAGTGATGATGACCGCTCATCATGGACATCAGGGACATCAGGGACATCATGATCTCATTCTTCCTCCAGATTTACAGTCATGGAAAAGATTATCAGACCACTCTGCTGTTTTCTTCAATTCCTTGTTCATCTTAATGCCTTGTTCCACTAAAGGTTTATCACCTGGGGAAACAATGGACACCAAACCATACAATGACTAAAATCACTGTATTTGTCAGTACAATGTTATTGCTAGTGATGTTTGTCACTGTCAATAAAACCATGCAAAATGGCCAGAAATCAGCTCTGAAATTAAACTTAATTATGAACCTTTTTTGTTGTTATTATATTTGTCCAGATTCATGTAGATTAAGTGGAAGCAGACTTTTAAATGGACAAGAAATTAAAGAAAGAGTGGTCTAATAATTCTCCACGACTGTATGTCAGTAAACACGACTGAAGCTCCAAGATCAGACTGGTCTGTGTTGGTCTGTGTTGGTCTGTTAATTAGACAGTAATTGAAAAGCAGCAGGAGAGACAACAGGGACAGACTCACTGTGGAGGAAATTCCATCCAGTCTTTGTGAAACATTGGTAGTTTTGATGTTCTATAAAGGTTCCTCAGAGTTCCACAATATAACAATATAACATACAAAACACCAACTTAAGGTGAATGTTCCATGGTACGTTCTGTGGCAACGTCACAGAATAACCTATCTATCTATCTATCTATATTAACAGTTTTCTCAGACCTCTGTCAAGATAACTAGCTGTTTTACATCCCACTGTCATTAGGGGGCGCCTCTGAGAAGGCAGTATTATTGATATAAATAAATCTGAAGAAGGATGTTTGTGATGAAAACAGAAGGGAGACGGAAGGAAGGGTTTACCTGTTCATTTCAGTAACAGACTAATGTGTCTGAATGTGTAGTGTGTGTGTCTGTGTGTGTAGTGTGTGTCAGGTGACACCTCAGTGTCAGGTGTTACAACACCTGTGCGATTCATTCAGTCAGAAATAATGGACTTTGTCATAGGCAGAACCAGTAAAACGACTAGTGTGTTTTTAATTCAGCAGAATTCTTCAATGTCATTTTGTCAGGGTCTGTGGAGCTTCCTTATCAGTGTGGTATCTGCCTCACAACGTTCTGGTCCAAAGAAGTGGATTAAACCTGTCTCTCAGTTATTGAAAATATAAACAAGATTCATTCAGGAAATATCAGCCTTTAAAAGTTGTTTCTTTTTTATTTTAAAGGTTACGCGACATGATAATCAATCAGGGTTTTTCAGAGTTGTTGGCCTTAATTTTACCTCCATATCTGTTATATTATATCTGTTAAAATAAATGGCTTTTATGAAGAAAATATTGATTTCCTCAGAGGTGACGTCCTCACACCATCTAAAAAAACTGTCTCATGGATTGTCACCAAAACATGTCCTCCAGAGAACTTAGCTTTACCAACTGTGCAGAACCAGAGCCTGGATCCTGAAGCTTCTGGACCAGTGGCCTGTGTGTGAACACAGTTAGAATCCCACTCATACGTCTATATTTAGTCAATGTAACTGAGTTTACGTGTGATCTAATGGCGTGAGCCCAGAATGGCCTTCACATGGTTTCCGTTAAAGGCATTTTCTGTAGGAATTCGAACAAACTACAGGCTGAAAGTGGAAGAGAGAAGTAGTGAAGTGCACAGACGGAACAACTCATGCTGCATCATGGTTGGTTCTTCCACCAGATGCTTGTCATGTGAAAGAAAATGATGTGATTGCAGTGTTTTTCCTTCACAGTCTGCAGTCTATATCAGTCTATATCAGTCTATATCAGTCTATATCCGTCTATATCAGTCTATATCCGTCTATATTCCCATGTCTCCAAGTTGTAATAACGTGTCCAGAGCCCCTTGATGATGGCTGGTTCATAAAGTTAGGAATTAGGATTGGAGTCAGTGTAGGGATTGAGATTAGACGTATTTGTATTAAAGGTTAAAGTTAGGGAATGAATGACGTGTGTGTGTGTGTGTGTGTGTGTGTGTTGACTGGAAAAGACAGAATCTGTGTGATGCAGTTGTTGGTACGATCCCTGGAGGTGGAACTGCACAGCTGCAGCTGCAGCAGAAGGAAATGTGATGGAGGCTCTGACTCGCTCTCACCCATTTTTATCTTTCTCAAATATCCCACCTGTCTGTCTGTCTGTCTGTCTCTGTCTGTCTGTCTGTCTCTCTCTGTCTGTCTGTGTTTTCTCTGGCCTTTTTCATTTGATCTGATCTTCGATGTTCTTCAAAGGTCACAGATACCATCAAATGACCCAAACACAAACATTTGTTCCTCACTTCTCCTCCAGAACATGTTTTCTGGACTTTGTTCCAAAGCAAATGCTTTTTTAAGCTTACAGCTACAGCCAAACAAGGGACTTGGCGAGCCACATCCAGCCCGCAGGCCTCGAGTTTGATACACTTTCTACTTTGTCTACTTTGTCTAAAGTAAAAGGTAGAATTCTATACCTTTTTATTTCTTCTTTTCACACACTTTTCACGCACGTTGGGACTAAAGCACAGAATTTGGAATCAGTCAAACTGGTGACCATCGCGTTGTCAAACCAGGTGCTAAGGTGGTTTATTGAACATTTATTAATTTCATTAGTTAATTCCTCCAATTAAAGGCGAGAATGTAAAAATACATCTGTTTCGTAGCTTTACAGAAAATGGAAAACACCACATGTCTCAGAATCATCCACTTGCTGCTGATGACAAATCCACAGGACGCCTTGAAATGTCAGCCTCCAGGCGTCAAATCCAATCCATTGTTGACTTAACATGTGTTCCTTCCTCCATGTGACACACATTGTTTCTTGGCATGTTCCAATTAAGCAGAGCTGCCCATGTGTGGAGAATGAGCTGATAAACTGTTACCTTTAGGCATCAAACTGTGATGAGGACACGGGGACATATGACGACAGGGAGGAAACTCAGATCCACAAAAGTCTCTTTTGTCCACAACTCATCCAGTCAATAACTGGTAGTTTTTTTCTCTAGTGATGGATTAATTTGAAACTCTATAGCACATGTGTCAAACTCAAGGCCCGGGGGCCTAATGCGGCACGCCAAGACATTTTGTGTGGCCCACAAGAGATTGTCATTTCAGAATCAACTACTTTCATGGGGTCGTTACAGATAAACCACTGGTCCCCAACTGATTTTGGACTGGTCAGCTAGTACCACCAGGGTCAATTCTGTTGGTATCAAGTGACCTGGTACTTGAAGAAAGTGAACGGATATCACTGGGTTCTTCTTTCTTTCTTAGAATCCACCAAATCAGTAGAAATGAAGTGGAGTTTTTCACTGTGTCCCAGTGTGGCCCATGACAAATATCCTTTGAGCAGGTACTGGTCCACGGACCAGTGGTTTGGCTGCCCGAACCTAAACAGTTTTCCAAACAACCGGCCCTTCAAGGCGAGCTGTATTACTGATGTGGCCCCTGGTGGAGGTGGATACTGGTACCAGGTTCCAGGTTTGGTTCTGGTATGGTGTTGATCAAAACTCAGGACCAATAACTGGGAAAATGCAACAAATCTGTGTCTGGTTGAATAAACGGATAAACTGAGGCAGAAAAAACTCATGTTTGATTTACCGTCAGACAGAAATCGTAATATTCTGACAAACTGTTTTGTTTTTTTTTTTTCACAGCTGTTGGTCCGGTGCTTGGACTTTTGTTCATCCCTCTCATTGGCTCGGCCAGTGACCAATGCAACAGCAGTTATGGCAGAAGGAGACCCTTCATCTGGCTGCTGTCTGTGGGAATCCTCTTAGCACTTTTCATCATTCCCCATGCAGATTTCCTCGCTACTCATCTTTTCTGGGGGGGCCATACACTGGAGGTGACGTATCTGTTCAATGATCTTCAATGATCTGAAACCAGACGATTGTTGAAGGTGTTTTTTTATTATTTACCATGGATGTGAATGTGTCCCCCTCCCCACAGATTGGCATCCTCATCTCTGGGGTGGTGCTGCTGGATTTCTGTGGACAAGTTTGCTTCACACCCCTGGAGGCTCTTTTGTCGGACCTGTACCGGGACGTGGACGACTGCAGCCAAGTCTTCGCCTGGTTCTCCTTCATGGTCAGCCTGGGAGGATGTATCGGATATTTGTTGCCGTCCCTGGACTGGAGCCATAGTTTTCTCTCCGGCTACATTGGAGGTCAAGCTGAAAGCCTTTTCTTCGTCCTCATCCTCATCTTTATCTTCACTCTACTCACAACCATGAAGGTCTCCAGGGAGCCCTCCTGCACAACCAGCAAGTTGCCAGTCGGGTCCTTGTTGGATTCCAACGCTGGTGTCATGGAGTCCAGCCGCTGTAACCTGCCCCGCTCGTGCTTGAGTTTGTTCAAGTGTAAGTTCAGGACGCTGACGTCCACCTCCCTGGTGTGCTTGTTGAGAACGTGCTGGTCCATGACTCCGGCCATCTACAGGAGTTACTGTCATGTCCCACAAGTGATGAAGCAGCTGTGTGCAGCTCAGCTGTGCAGCTGGATTGCTGTGATGTCCTTTGTGCTTTTCTTCACCGAATTCATGGGAGAAGGTCTGTACGAAGGCGTGCCCAGCGCGTTACCAGGAAGTGCCCTCAAGCTGAGATACGAAGAAGGTCAGGTTTTCTTCTGCTGTCATTTCATTTGCCAATATAACCCAAACACACACTAAACTGACTCTAAAGTGCTGAACATGTGGCCCATAATGTTCTCCCAAAACAAACGGAGACTTTGACACCATCAGTGCCAAGTCAAATTTAATCAAGAAAAATACACAAAAAAAGTCAAACATCAGATTTATTAAAAAACCAAATGTTGACAACAACCATTTTATTTAAAATCTTTGGAGATGAAGATCTAGGGATTTTAAAATTAATTCCGTAAAGTTGATAGAAACATGCACTTGAATAAAGTAGGTGAAACAACATCAAGTCCTTGTTTTGATCTTGGCTCAACTCTCCCTCCGTACCTTCTTCTTCTTCTTCTTCTTCTTCTTCTTCTTCTTCTTCTTCTTCTTCTTCTTCCAGGTATCCGTATGGGAAGTTTAGGTCTGTTCATGCAGTGTGCTACCTCAACCATCTTCTCCCTGACCATGAGTCAACTGGTCCGTCACTTTGGCTCACGGACGGTCTACCTGAGCAGCATGGTCTGCTTCACGCTGTCTGCTCTGGTCATCTGTCTGTCCAGGAGTGTGTTTTTAACCATCGTGATGACCTCACTCACTGGCTTTGCCTACGCCATGTTACAGACTCTGCCTTACACACTCACCTGCCATTACCATGCCAAGAAAGAGGTATGTTGTCCTCCTCCTCCTCCTCCTCCTCCTCCTTCTCCTTCTCCTTCTTCTCCTCCTCCTCCTCCTCCTCCTATGTACAGTACATAGCAGAGACCACAAGCTACTAAACACATACAGCTATTGTGAGGGAAGTTCATGGCCTGACTTTATCATGATGTTGTTCCAGGTCTTTATGCCAAAGAGAAAAGTGGAGTCCAAGCATAAAAAGGGAATAAGCATCAAGAGAGACCCTTCAATTGTCTCTGACATGGATGAGGAGGAAGGACTGGTCCTCAAACCCGGGCCTCCCTACGGACACAACTTCGTAAACCAGAACGGTTCATCTCATAGCGCTGGCGCCTCAGAGCAGGAGGAGGCGGAGCTTGGCTTCGAGAAACGTGGCGTGGGTTTAGACTTTGCCCTGTTGGACAGCACCTTCCTCCTCTCTCAGGTGATCCCCTCCCTCTTCATGGGCACCGTTGTTCAGCTGGCCCAGTCCGTCACTGCCTACATCACCTGCTCTGCCGTCTTTGGTGCTCTCGCCATCTACCTGGCCAGTCGGGTTGTCTTCGACCAAAAAGACCTCACGTGCTGAGACTGAAGCAGGACAGGATGAAACATTCAGGTTAAGGTTAAGGCCGACAATGCACTACTGTTCCCAGAATGCCTTGATGAACGGTTGAGCTTTTTTTTTTTAAGCACTTGATGAAAGGGTGTGTCTGTCTGTGTCCTCCTGACGTGGACGCCCAGTGTCCAACGACAGCCGTGGAGTCAACAAACACTGTGGAGACGGTTGTGGCTCAACTCTGTGCTGGATGCAGTTGAATTGAGTTCCTGATTCATCTCACGATTTTGTTGCATTTTCTATTCTGTCCACTGTCCTCTTCTGTCCACTGTCTTTTCCTCTTCAGGTTCAGGTTCACTGTGGAATTCATTAACCTCAGATACACACTTTTATTACAGCCCTGTCTCCAGGTATTTAATTATTTTTATCTGTAAAATAACAGTTACTTTTAACAGATACTTTTAACTGATGACCTCTGTCTCTCTGTCCATTACTGATATTAGGGACGTCCCATCATGACTTTTTTGTATCTTAACATCTAAAAGCAGCATCAACTGAGACAAATATACATATGTCTAGTAATATTGACATATTTATGTGTATAGTACAAACCACTGTATACATTTCTGGCAGCAGCATTCAGCATATAATCCCAGATTATTCCAATAGATTAATTGAATAGGATGCTATGCTGCCATCTAGTGACATTTTATCCCCAAAACTATTTTAGGGCCCACACCATTTAACCCAAGTACTGAGTTATCAAAGTAAAAAACCTAGATTTGACAGAATAATTCTAATGTTGGGCCCGTGATCTTTGTTGGCTTCAGGTTCCTCCTGTGGCAACTCCTTAAAAAGAGAAGAAGAATCTACAGAACATCTTCAACAAGGATGGAACCAGTCAGTGCAGACACTGTGTCATCTCATGTGTGGAGTTAGTTAATGAAGTATTTGGTCAAACCTTTGTCAAATACTAACTCCTAACCACCTTCTTACTGTTTACGAAGGGACAACCATGAGGACTAAGGTCCAGTGTTTGTTGGTCTAATTCCCACCACAGTCATCACCTCACATCAACTTGCTTCTAGTAAAGGGTGTAAAAAAATTCCATGAAAACAGATTGTGAATCTAACAGAGCCCCCAAGTGGTCAATGTGTGTCACCAAGAACTTCCACAGGTTCATTAGCGTCTGTTCCTTATAGCAAAACACTGGACCTTAGTTCACGGTGTTGCCTTCATAAACAGTAAGAAGGTGTGAGTTAGTATTTGACCAAGGTTTGACCAAATACTTCATTAACTAACTCCACACATGAGATGAAACAGTGTCTGCACTGACCGTTTACATCCACGTCCATGTTTTAACTGTTAAAATGTTTCGTCCACTTTCGTAGTGGCCCAGTGTAACAGTCAAAAAACTAAACGTTAAATATAAATATAAAAAATTTGTTTTTCTTTATCATGGGATAATATTTTAGCTCAAAATTCTGAATTTTTTATTTTTTTTTTAATTTATTTTACCCAGGGAAAATCGGTTGCACAGAGAACCTTCCTCAGATACATAGAACCAATTATCTCCTGGTCAGTGGTCCCTCCTTCTACAGTGTCAGTCGTGATATCCAATCACATTGGCCCAATAATATCAAACTAGTTAACACCTCAGTTTTGGTGACAAAGTCGTCAATATTTACAACACTTCATATGGAACGTCTCTAATTCTTAGTCTTCATGCACTATTCCAAAAGTTCTCAATCATGAATCAACGCTATCACTTCTGTCTGCACAACCACGGCTGCTTTGCTTTGGTGTCCACTCTGTGTCCACCGTCCATCAGAGGTTCTGATGAGGTCACTTATCTCAGGTGTCACTGGTCCTCATTATATCACTTTCCCCTCTGCTTAAATATAGATGCTGTATTAAATGACCAAAAGACAATCAGTGAGAGCCGCACTGTTGTACGCTGTGGTGGCCCCATACAGGGCGGAGCAGCTGAATCACAACATCACAACATGACATAGATCATAACATGTCCAACAAAGACTTGGGAGAAACTTGTCCAAGTGTTTGCTCAGAAGGACGACCCTACACTGTTCCACTTTTCTTGTGCCTAAATTATCACTGCACGGGCATCGTAACATGAGCTGGTTTTTAACTGGTCTCAAACCTCGGTTCCCTTTCACGGTCTCTGTTCACACTTTGGTGTGAACAGAGACCCACAGGCTGATTTGGACAATGGGGGGAAAAGTTGCACTTATACTGTGTGTGTTTGTACAACATGGTGCAGTTGTGATTCTTTTGTTTTTTAAATAATTCTGCAGACCAGCATTTGTCTTTACCTGGATATTTTCTATCAGAAAGAAATGATTTTTAACTAAATTGTTGTATTTTTCCCTGATGGTCACGAAGGAAGTAAATCCAACCAGCATTAGTCTCGTGGTTGGAGTAGTCCTGGTCAAACATGATGATTATTGCTTGGCTGATGCAGAAATGCAATGGGTTCAAAACCACTATCCTCAGTGTAAGGTTCTACTCCCCTGGAGCTGCTCTGCTCTGGAGTCAGACCCTCATCATGGAGCCACTGCTCTTTCTATTTGACTTTTTTTTTTTTTTTTAAATAAAAATGCACAGGAACATTTACCAGAGCAGTAGTTGAAATGTCAGGGAGGTCAGGGATTATTCCTCAAGTGCCTGTACATTTTTGTAACATTTTTGTATATATGTATTATTTATTATGTTTTTATTTCCAAAAAGTCCATATGAATCTCGGCCTCTTTGACATTTTTCCAAGGGTGTGTTTGGAAAGTCAAAAGAAGAAGAAGAAGATTAATTATTAGTGGCGATGTGACGCAGAAGAACCTGCAACCCTCTGTTTGAACATCCTCTCAGTGTGATTCTCACATAGACTGTGCACGAGGAATGGTCGTAGCCGTGAGACAAGGACAAGGACAAGGAAAAGACCATGAGTCTCTGCTTGGTTTGTTGTTTTCTACATTTAGTTGTTCTTCAGTTGAACATAATGTCAGTTTTGCTGCTTAAAATCATATTCACAGAAATAAATATATATGAGTGTGTATATATGTGTACATACTGTATAAATGTATATTGGAGATACGTTATATTTAAATGGACAGCGATGGTGTCCATCCATCAGTACGATGGACAGTTTGTTTGTCATTGACATTATTTTCTAACAAAGAAAAACCTTAATGTTAAATTAAATAAAACAAACCGTTCTAATTATGCAGGAAGTTTCAAAGTTGGATGAAACCACATTTTTTGAGTCATGTCTACGTCCATTCCTTCTGTAGGGTCTATGCCTTCATGTCATCATGGTTTTCCAACCAGAAGATAAACTGGGTTGTTTATTATTTTTACGTTTTCTGGTGCTGGTGCCAAGAAAAAAAAAAAGACATCTTAATTGTCTTAATTTGTCAATTCTTAAACAGATGACGTCTCTGTCTGATCATCACAGGTGGAACTGGTGTTGTCTTTCAGTTAAAGGCCGAACGTCGCGTTCTGGTCTGAATAATTGGGTTTACACAACAATTCAATTCAATAATGAAAAGTCTGAATGTCATTGAATGTCATTGTCCCTCATCATGTCCTACATTTACCAAATGGACTTTTATACAAAACTGCATTTTCAAGAAATAAAAGTCTGGTCTTTGTATTGAACTTTGTCAGTTTTGATCCACAATAGAAACTATTTTTCTTTGTGAAATATCAACAAATGATAGTTTCAACGCTGGGCCTGATATATTTAGAAATGTATTTGGATTCAGAGTTTTAACTTCAGGATATTTTATCAGACATCCCTAAACACATTGATCAATCTGCATTAAAAACATGTCTAAAAAATGATCTCTGAAAAAGACTGAAGACCACAGTTGAGACCAAACATAGGAAACTCTATAGCCTGATCTGGATGGAGAGATGTTCCATATATTGATTGTATTTAATATGTAAGATTATATTGGGTTTGTCCTGTGATAATAAAGATCCAATAACATATTGTCTGGGATCCCACATAAAGTCCAGGGACGTTGACCTCAGCCTTGTGGTTGATATTGGTTTTGGACAATTAAGTGTTTGGACAATATTGGTAAAATTATGAGACATCCTTCCATGTAATGCGTTAAGGTTAAGATTCATTTAGCCTTTCTATGCCATCTATTGGGGAATTGCAGAATTGCAGGGAGAAGGCCCAGGTACAATGAAAATAGAAATGAATAACACAGATTGGACAGTTAGTTCAGTGGACCAGAGGAAGAACCATAGTGAGCTGGAGTAGTTGGTCCAGACCTGGTCCAGACCTGGTCCGGACCTGGTCCAGACCTCTAGACAACACAGACTGGAACATTTCAACCTGGTCAAACCCCAATAATAAACCTTGATTTGTTTGTGTGAACTTGAAGTAGACCAGTAGTTGATGTCAGTCTTTCCACTGATGCCATCGTGGACGGAAATGAAATTCTCCCTCCATGTTTAATAAACTCTATGGCGATGGTGCCATCCTTTGGAAGTCCTGGGGAAATGGAGTTTGCAGTGAGAGGGTGCTGCTGCGCAGCTGCATTGACCCCCAGTGACGCATGGGCCTGTCGCTGCTGCTGCTGCTGCTGGTGGTGCTGGTGGTGCTGGTGGTGCTGGTGGTGGTGGCATCATCTGTTACATGGAAAAGACGATCTGCAGTCATGTTGCAGCGGAATGGCATCCTAACAATGTGAGCCATTTCCAGACAAGTGTCTCCACTTTGTGTCTCACATTTGTCCTAAATCCAGTCAACACACACTCAGGAAAATACTTTATCAGAAGGCCAGTCTCTGGACCCTGGTTCCTGAGTGGTTCCGTGAAGCTCAGTGGAACCCGGGACACTGGTGTGCCCCTGTTCAAGTCGGCAGAGCTGGCGGGGTCTTGAACCCTGACTGTCTGTCCGTCTGAGGAGGAGGAGGAGGAGGTGGAGGAGCAGGAAATCACTGCTTTTAAGATGGAAAGTTGTCGAAGGGCGCAGCAGAACCGCGGTGTCTCCGGTGACAAGTGGGCCTGTTTTTACACCTTCCTTCTAAATAAGGAAGCTGCCTGACAGACATATGACCAGCGCAGGTCCAATTTGGGAGCAGCGCGAGTCTCCCGTCGCGTCCCACGGTGACTGAACGCCACCAATAAGCTGTCTCTCCCTGCTGTCCGGGCAGTGACAGGAGGCTGTTCCTCCGCGATCCCCACGGCCCGGGTGATATCTCCGCTGTCAGCACCTCCATCCACCCCTGTGTCGTCCCAGCGCCGGTGTCGGTGTGATGTCATGGGCTGGGATGCGACATCCCTGTCAGGACTGAAGCAGGGATTTTACGGCGGTCGCTGTAGGATTTCCTCCTGAACCCATTTAACCGAGAGAGAAGGGAGACAGAGAAGAGAGGGAGGGTGTCAGTGAGGGAGAGAGGGAGAGAGGGAGGGAGGGAGAGGGAGAGAGAGAGGCGCGGAGGAGCTGCAAAACATGGTAATCACCACCACCACCACCACCACCACCATCACCATCACCTCCAGCTCTGCCGCGCACTCTCCCGTCTCCTCTCCTCCTGCGCACCGGGGCTCGCGCTTCATGCCAGGAGCCCTGATCCGCGCTCCAAAAATAACCCGCCTGGAGCCAGCATGCCGAAGAAAGCAAAACAAGAAGAGCGGTATTTTTGGGGTCATTAATTTCGACCACGTGGTCCGAAGGTAAACCGGATGGCCGTTGCGCAGAGGTACCTCGTCAGTATGTCCTGCGAGGCCGGCGGCACGACGCACTGGACGCTGACGGCGGCGCTCCTCCTGGGCTTCGTGCTGGGACTCGTGTCAGCGTACCCGCTACCGAGCGGCGCCAGGACGAATGCCACTTCCCTGGAGCGGAGCTGGGAGACCCTCTTCTCCCGATCCGTGCTGGGGATCTCCGGGGAGAGAGCGGAGCTGAACTGGGAGAGTGACTATCTGCTGGGCATCAAGAGAGTGCGGAGGCTCTACTGCAACGTGGGCATCGGGTTTCACCTTCAGATCCTCCCCGACGGCAGGATAAACGGTGTACATAATGAAAACCAGTACAGTGAGTGGCTGCACCTGCACCGGGTTAACGACATACAGTCATAGACGGTCACACAGCGGGAGAATGAGCATGGCTGATGGGATGGGAACTGCCATAATTATCATCATCATCATCATCCTCATAATAAAAATCTTTACAACAACAATAATTATTATTATTATTATTATAATAACGACAATCACCCCCTGTATCATCACATGCATGGATTTATTCCAGCCTGAATTAGAGGAAACCAAAGATCCATCAGTTTAACTGAACACCCTGCACCTCCTCCTCCTCCTCCTCCTCCTCCTCCTACCCTCTCCTCCAACCTCAACCATGTCATGAATGTATGGACTCTTTTAGACACAACTTATTTTTACGCGGCCCCCCTCAGGGGCGGTCCACGGACCCATTACATAGTAACAAACGTCTCACGCGTCAACGCCATCGTCAGAAAATGACGGTACAATTATAACCCGCCGGCTGCAATGACGCGCCGCGGCCACCAGGCGCACCTGTGCTGAGGAGGCGCAGATGCGTGAATGATGGGTTTGACAGACGCCGAACAAAAGGCCGAGGTCTCGGCTACACCCACGGAGACAAAGCGGCGGAGACATGTCACATGATCACGGCTGTCGTCATCACCTGTGATTGAACTGATGGTTCGTTTCCTCTTCTTCTTCCTCAGGTTTGATCGAGATCTCCACGGTGGACAGAGGAGTGGTCAGTCTGCTGGGGGTCAAGAGTCACATGTTCGTCGCCATGAACAGTCGAGGGAGGTTATACGGAACGGTAGGTCAACACACACACACACACACACACACACACACACACACACATTGACACTGACACACACAGACACTGACAGTCACACACTGACACACACATACATTTTGACACAGACCAACACACACACTGACACTGACACACACACACACACAGACACACACCGACACACACTGAGACAAACTGATACACACACTGACACACACAGACTCTGACAATCACACACTGACAGACACACACCGACACACACACTGACACTGACACACACACACACAGACACACACAGACACACACCGACACACACACTGAGACAAAAGACACACACTGACGCACATGGACAAATACTGACACACACACACACACACACACGTTGATGAAGACACAGACAAATCTTGACACCCAGTGACAGACACACACTGACTCTGTCTGTCTGTCTCTCTCATCTGCACCAGCAGAGGTCAGTCTGTCTTTTTCTCCATAGACGTTGATTTCATGGCTAAATGACATGACGCTCTATTTAAAGCCAGGTCGCCTGCAGTGGCTTATGGGTAAAAAATGATGATGTTAACAGATGCAAGGTTTGGTTCACACGCCTGTGAGGTGATGGTTGTGTGTTTGTGGGAGAGAGAGGCAGAGAGACAGGGAGAGAGAGCAGGGAAACCCCACACACAGGATTCTGAAAATCAATTTTGCTGATTTAGCAGAAGTGAGAACAGACTCAGAGAGAGGAGCAGCAGGAGCAGAGTTTCACTACGGCGACAGATGAGGCTACAACTACAGAATATATATATATATATCAACATGTTCATGTATATGTATGAATATATGCATTTATATTTATATAAACATATATACATTTGTCAGACAGAGTCCTCAACTGTTTCTACTCAAACAACAAATACTGTAGTGCACATGTGTCAAACTCAAGGCTTGCAGGCCACAAATGGTCCACCAAGCCTCCTTGTGTGGCCCACAGCAGTTATTAGATCAGTGGATCAGTGGTTGTTGTAGAAGGATGGATTCTGGACTTGTTTGTTCTTGTCTCAGCCTTGGTGGACCTCCTGTTAGTACGGACACTGTAGACACAGGAAGATGTTCTAGGTTCCTGGGTCTGTGATGATGCTGAAGAAGTCAAGAGACCAGAGGTTAGAGAATTGTGGTCAGGTGGTCTCAGCATCTCCTCAGAGACACCAAGAAAAGACAGTACAGAGGTGGAACATTTCATGACCCACATCCACTTCCAGTGAGCCCCACACCTCCACTGTCCTCCAGAGATGATGTCCTGTTGTTGGTCCTCTCCATGGAGAAGATGAAAAGCTACCACATGATGACAGTTACTGGGTGAACTAGATGGTTTTAAATTCTTTTCTCTGAGGACAAACATGATCTTGTGTTTTAAAACAGATGGTTTTGGTTTTATTTTCTATAACTGTGTTTTGTTTAACTCTTTAAAAGTATTTTCAGAACATTGATAAATAGACAGACCTTCAGGTGATTGGAGCAAACAAACTTGCAGAGCAGGTGTGTCTGTAGCTTGTCATGTGACCAGGATGGCCGAGTGGTTAAGGCGTTGGACTTAAGATCCTATGGACGTTAGTCCTCGTGGGTTCGAACCCCACTCCTGGTAACCCCGCAGATCTTTTAGTCTTGGTTGAAGAAGTTGACGTCAGTCCAGAAATGTTTTCACTGTTCACATTGTGATGATTGATATTCATTGTCTTCATCAAACACGGGTAGAAATTCTAAGACTCTGGAGTCACATGACTGCCCTCTAGAGGTCAGTTTTTACACTGGTTATGAGGAACAATGAAAACCTGAGTTAGGAGCTGAGATGTTTTCACTGAAGACCATGAATCTCCTTCAGATTTGATCAGTACAGTTCATTGTTTTTAGAGATGGAGGTGAGAGAAGGAAACCACCCTCACCCTCACCCTCCCTCACCCTCCCTCACCCACCCTCCTACCCCGTCCTCTGAGACCTGGCGGCTGCTTATCAAGCTGTGGCCCAACATATTTGACAGACAGAATGTGAGCTGCTTATCTTCTCCTGAGTGATGAAGCGTTGGCCTGAGAGTTCGACCCATGATCTGATAAGAGATTGAATTTGGCCAAATGGTCTGTGTGCAGCTCTTCACTCTCTTCACTGGTCGTATCAGCAGATAGAACAGGTGGAGAACCTTCTGTTGTTCTAGTTCACCAGTGGTTCACAAACTGTGGGGCGGGACCCTGGAGGAGCAGTTGGATTATCGTGGATTATACACGGAACAGTCAGTGATTTAACAACTTTATTTTCAGACTTTCAATCAAACCATAATCATGTAAATAATAATTAATAATAATAGAGAACCGGGTCATTTTCATTTACTCATCAACTTAAAGTTAATAGAACTTTTCTTTTTTTCAGAAATATGTGCTTCAGTCTCAAATACTAACAGAATTATATCTAAGTGACGTTTTATTCCCTGTCTCCCCCTGTCTCCCCCTGTCTCTCCCTGTCCCTCTGTCCCTCCAGACAGTCTTCCATGACGAGTGCAAGTTCAAGGAGAACTTGCTCGCAAACAACTACAACGCCTACGAGTCTGTGGTCCACAGAAGCTTCTACATAGCACTCAGCAAACATGGCCGCGTAAAGAGGGGCAACCGGGCCACCACTGCCATGACTGTAACGCACTTCCTGCCCCGAATATGACGAGCGGACGTTGGCAATAAGTCACTTATTTGCACATGAGGATTATTTTCCAGGTAACACTGACACTGTATGTGTCCAGACAGGAAACATGAAAACTGGACGTTTGTCTAAAGATATTTATTCTTTATCTTTATATGTATATTTGGGAAGTTGATGGGAACGCCATCCTCTGCTGCTTTATGATTTGAAATGATTTTGTGATTTGAGGAGAGGCGTTGTCGCCCCCTGTCTTTTCTACTGGGTGTTTGCTGGAATGACTTTCTCGCCCTGTCGGAGGACAATGAACTTTTCTGGACACTTTTTCCCCTTTTACCTCAATGCCCGTATTCTGAGCTGAAGATGGAAAAGAAAAGGAGAGCATGTGTGCATGAATCTGTCTTTTCATTTCTTGGACGTTTTTCTCGTCTTTTTGCACGACGACGGCGTCCGTCTCTGTCAGGGCAACTAGAGCACTTGCAAATATGGTGGCGTGTTTTTTTCCTGCTTTGTCATGAGGTGGCGGTGCCTTGAATTCCTCTCTGGTGCCCCCACTCTTCACCCCTGCATGTTAGAAACATGGTGCTGGAGTCAGAAATAGGAATGAAACGCAAGTCATCACTGCGTCAGACACCAGCGGCCTAATTCCTCGAGGGCCAGAGATGTCTCCGCTTTATTTTCCTTCCATAATTAGATCAATTAAGTCGGACCGCGTGGAGGAGCTTTTTGTTCCTGTCACAGCTACGGACGTGACGTCCTCTCCCGGGGGAGACTTTGACAATCCCAGGTGGTGTTTGGGAAATTTTGTAGCTGTGCGGACACGTACTGTATGTGTGGACGTGTGAAGGTTTTCAGAAGATACTGACTTGGTTGGAGAGCTGCTGGATGTTATTTTGTTTTTGAGGCAGCGAGGAGTGAATATGGCAGATGCTAAGATGTCAAACTGCCTCGTCTTCTGTTCTTAATTCTACGTTTTGTAAAGTAATTTATTTTATTTAATTAAACAATATATATTTATTATTTGTCAGGAGAATTCTAAACCTGCAGTAGGCTGATGAAGAAGCCGTATCTGAGCTGTGCCAAAGCTTTTACTTTGAAATTTCAGTTACATTCAGCAGATGGTTTTATCCAAAGCGACTCAGAGAGGAGGGTTGACTTTTCCTCTGGGAATCAAACCCACGACTCAGCCGTGTTAACTGCTACACGATGGAATCATAATTTAAGCTGAGAAAGATGAGGAGAAGTTGGTAATAAATAAATACATGTAGCTGGAGCTGAAGGTACTAATGAGTGTTGACTTGGTAACTAACCCTGTACGACATGTGTTAATGTTGGCAAAACAAACACAAAAATAGCACAAGGACAGTTTGAGGATTTGATCAAACTGATCTGGGTGTTAAAAATAACCCTCTCAAAAACCTGCGTCCTCCCCTGGTGGCAGGTTATGGGAAAAACAGCATTTTCAGACTGTGATACTTTGAGACTTGACGAGAATGACTTTCTTTTTCCTCTGTCTTGGAACTTTCCGACCAGCCTTCGTCTTCCGATCCTTGTGCTTCCTGAGTTCCTGAGATTTCTGTGCGGTGGAGACGGCGGTCTGGTCTCTGGACCCTGCGTGTGGCGGAGGGTTGGGGTTGGGTGGTGGTGTTTGTTTAACTTGGCAGGGATGTGGATAATGCAGGGGAAAATACCTGAGCGTATGAGTCGCGGCCTCTCGTCTTTAATGTCAGGGTGGACGGTCAGCAGACGACCACGGGATCCATGTCCCTGTCATCTGACCAACCACGGCCCCAAGGTCAAACCGCCTCCTTCACCTGGTGGTTTTCACACAGCATTGCAGCAGTGAGGTGGTTTGATTTGATTTGAGTTGATTTGATTTCAATTTAATTGATTTAACGGGACGTTGTTGTTGTCGTCGTCGTCGTCGACGACGTGTGGTACCATGTGATTCATGGCAGATTCTATTTGAAGCTAAAATGAGGTGCAACTGATCTTGGAGATTTTGACGTTGTGTACTTGACCTGCAATATTCTGTAAATAGCCAAGCAGCCGTCAGGGCAGTTATGTGGAGCAGCGCTTCAAGAGAGACGCTCCTCCAGAAATAGGGCTGTCACTTTTTACCAAAAGCAAAGTTTGAGGAATTTATTTTCTGCGATATTTTAGATCCTCGAAGGCGTTCACGCGTCTCCTGTGTCGAAAACAAAACAAAAAAACGTAAACAGCGAAGCCGCTGTGCGCAGTTTCGTCAAAAGTTGACATTTCAGATCAGTGTGAAGGTGGAGGAAGGGATTCTGCATTCTTTATTTATATAAACTTTAAGATTTCATCAAAAAGTGCACGTTTAACAACCAACATTCAAAGCTCACGTTGGTGTCGTATTTACGTTTCTTTCGATGCTCAATTTGCTTTGAAAAAGGAAACATCAATCCAGCAGGTGGCAGGTGTCAATCAGTATGATGGGGCATTATCGCCACCTACTGTTGAGGAGTGTGAATACTTGGCATTCTGCTGTTATGAAAAAAATCTCCTTCATAAAAAAACATTCTCTTACGTTTTTTATTGAGCCGCCAAAGGCCTGCGACCCACCAGTTGAGAATCACTGCTCTAGTAAAACCTCAGAGGAAGTGAATACAGAAAATTTCCCCAAATATACGTAACTTTACGTACGTAAAGTAGCTTCGTCTTCAGCAGCCAAAGTCTCCGATGTCCATTACCTTCTGAACCCCAGGGGTCCTCAGTTATTTTCTCTCACTGCCTCCCCCCTGACCCCCACAGCCTCACCCGCTTGGATCAGAAATGTTTTTACGCCCCCTGAACCCCACAAATTGAAATACTACAGAGAACCTGATAACATGTTTATATTTATCTGAATAAATCTTTGTATGAGCTGCCGCCACCTAGTGACTGGAGGTGTTGCAGCAGTTTTGCAGAGGACTGGGACTGACTGGGACCTCTGGGGGGCGCACACCACTATTTGAGAACCCATGGCCTGTTCTCAGACGCAGACTTATTGTTATCAACAGGTGAAGGAAATAAATGTGACGTGAATTTCATTTTCCTTCTTCAGGTTCTTCCAGAAACTTAAACTTTATTTGTGCTGCTGATAAAAAGTGACGGCTCCACCTGGAGGATCTTCTGATGATGTCACTGTTACAAACATCTCTGAGCGACTGTTTACAGCCTTTGGCGTCTGTCAAGCAGCAGAAACAAATGAACCAGTTGGCTGGTTGTGTGTGTGTGTGTGTGTGTGTGTGTGTGTGTAAGAAAAGCAAAAAGAATCCAAATCTTCCATTGACTTCATGTCTCTAATGTCGAGGTCGAGGTCTTTAGGGCCGGGGTCACCTGGTAGCCCACATGGTCCACCCAAGGTACAACCAGTCAGCAAGAGGTTCAAAGATGGTACCTGTGGTCCAGCTACAGTCAAAGAACCTTCTAGGGTTTTTATATTTTTCAAGTTGGAAACGTTTGGGAGAAGTAGATGACATTGATCAACCACTGACTGGATTTTTTAAATTTTTTTTTATTGTTGACCCAGTGACATCTGAATAATTAACACGACTCAAGTTTTATATAAAAAAAAACAGTAATTAAAGAATTGAAAAAGACTCCAAGGAAATATGACGTAAAACGACCACAGAAACGATCTCTGGTGTCCCACCTGATGGTCACGACCCAGACTTTGGGAGACATTGTTCTGATGGGTGCAGTGCTGTAATGTCAAGGATGGGGGTCACTGTTGTATGACTCAGAACCAGAAAGTCCAGTAAGTCTGTATCAGACATGTAGCTCTTGGTGTCAGTAGCTCCCAGTTTCAGACCTTCACAGTTTGGATTCTCCTCCTTCTTTGAAGGTTGTTGAATCTCATCAACATCAGGAACAACTCTTCCCTGGTCCATGTTGTCTTTGTCAAAGATGTGGTCTCAGTTCCTCAGAGGTCATATGTCTCACTGGTGTCCAGTTAGGTGTGGTCCCTGCTACAAACTACTGACTGGACTGACATGGTTCTGGACTGACATGGTTCTGGACTGACCTGGTTCTGGACTGATGTGGCTGTGATTTTATCTCCAAAATTATGCAAAAACCCAACATATTCAGCAAAGAAAATTTAGATTCTCTGTGTTTCATATTTTCTCGTGGCTCATCGTTTTAATGGAGAGAAACCAGACGTCTGTCCTGTCCACTCAGGGCCCAGTGTCCTGTCCTTGTTGTGGGACTTGAAGTCGATTGGTTGTTTTCCTGGTGTCAGGTTCACGTACAACAGAAACATCTCCGTTGTTGTTGTCCAACATTTTTTATTCACCTGGAGGATCATGGGAGTCTGGATCCAGTTCCTGGGTTTCCCTGGTTTCTAGGATGGATCTTTTTTTTGGTGATTGTTTGGTTCACAGGGAGACAGAGGTCGTGTGTGTGTGTGTGTGTGTGTGTTTTCCTCTCAGTTTTCTATTCCTGCTCTGAGGGCTGAGTGCTTCCTCCTCCTCCTCCTCCTCCTCCTCCTCACCCTCCGCTCCTCTTTTTGAACATATACCTCACCTTCTGCCTTAGTTCCGATTATTGAAATGATTGTAAATGAGTTTGCAACAAGAGGCTTCTCCAATCATGTGTTTCTGAAATCAAATATGATGACGAGGAAATTTAAAAAGACTTTATGATGAAATGGTTTTCCTTTTATTTTTGTACGTATGTGCTGTGCACAGCAGTCCACGGGATTCCACGGGAGGTTAATAAAAAAAAAGATCTTTTTTAAACTGTTGCCTTTTTGTTTTATTGGATTTTCCAGCCGCTGTTTTCAAAAAGTCAAAAATAATCTGTGAAATGTAGTAAAACAGCTCAGGACAGCGCCCTGCCTTAGTCTGTAGTGCCATCTACTGGTGGAACTTTATGAAGTTCAATCCGACCTCTAAGGCCCAGTTATTGAATTTGAAAATAATGTTAGAAAAATTACAACAACATTAAAACTGAGTGAATAAAGAACAACAACACTACACAAAGACTATTCACTTTTTAGCTTTTAAAAAACAAAACTTCACCAAATCACAATCATAATTATGAACTTAACGTTAGACTTGTGAGATAAAAGACATTTTGGAGTTTAATAACATGTTGTTTCTATTAAATATTTACCACAATGATAATAATAATTGTAATGTAGTCTAATAATTACAATTAAAACTTTTAAAGCGACTTTTGTAAAATGATGAAACAGACAACACAGGTTTTTTGGAAGCACAAGTATTTTACTGATTCACAAAACACATTTATTCTCCTTGACTTTTTAGCCAAATGACGTTGGATTTCAATGTTGAAATGAAATCTATGAAAAGAACATGTTCTGTGCCTTTCATACCTGGTCTCTCCAGTGACATCTAGGTGTTGACGTCACTCAGACTCACTTCACTTCACTTCACTTCACTTCACTTCACTTCACTTCACTTCACTTCTTCATCCACTTCTTTTTGGAAGTAAGAGTGAGTTTCTGGAAATGTGTTTGTTCACAACAACAAGAACATCCTGTTTCCTTCCTGTGTGGATTCATTGACCTCCATCCACAGATGCCGGATGTTGAATTCCTTTATCCGTGGAGGGAGGGAATATGAAGGCGTTGAGAAGCTGCAGACGTGTGTTGATCTTGAAGTTCTGTGGTTTTTGCCGAGTTATGAAAACAGGTTGGAATTATATGTAAACAAAAACACAGAATTCTCCGTTCATGAACCAACTCCACCAGGCGGGGACGCTGCCCCCGTCCACAGCCCCCTCCCCTGCACAGACAAAGAGGCAGTCTTTGAGTCATTGTGGTAAATGAGTTAGCCAGTTTATTGACCCGCTGCTTAAATAGAGCCGTTGGACTTTCTCCTCATCCACTATCTGTCCACTCACCACCGTCCGGAACGTTCCTGGAACTCAGGGCAGTAAGAGTTAGGAGAGGACAGCATCCCCTGCTTCACTGACCATGAGACCAGCTTTCTTCTCACTCCTTCTGACTGCTTTGCATGTGGTGGAGTGCAGACCCAGACTCCAAGAGTCAGAAGAACTATCGCACCATCATCAGCAAAGGAGTTCATACAGACCAGCGTCTCAGACGTCCCTTCATATGGACAGACTTCTTCAGACACACAGAGGAGCCGTGAAGACGGACACAGAGGTTCTATGTAAGTCTGCAGACACCTCAGGGACACCGGTCTGATCTGATGGACCAGTCCTTCACACACATCCTATCACAGATGGATTGGCAGCTTCAAAAATATAAAAATCTGAAATAAAAAGAACTGAATTAAATATGTTAGACACAAACTACAGTCTGCAGCTCATGGACCTGAACTGGCATCATGAAAAGAACAATTTTATTTAGATTAAATACTTAAAAAAATAAATGCATTACTTTTAAAATCAACCATAATTTTTTGTTCTGTTGAGACAAACCTTTAAAATCCGGTGCCTGTTGAAGGGCCAGGTTTGCAGACGTTTTTATTTGTTAAAACCAAATATTTGACTTTCAAAATAGGTTCAAGTTGCAGATTTATTTTTAAATTGTTGTTTTTCTTTGAAATAGTCATGAACAAGAATCCAACCCTTTCTCTTTCAGTTGGGAGAACGCAGAACTATGTGTCAGTTTTTGATTTGAGGAGAAAACGTTTCCTGTGCGTTGACCTGAAGGGAGATCTTTACACATCGGTGAGTGTTGACCCAGGAAACTCTTTCTGTCTTTTCAGCTCGGCCTCAATCCCACAGATTAACAGTGTTTTCTGTCAATGCTTTGTTGACCAAACAAACAGAGGCACAGGAACATGGACGACTGTCTCTTCCAACACGTTCTGAGAAACCGCCCTGCAGAGCTTCAGTCCAGGGGCCGCGGCCGGCGAGCAGAACAGCACCGCCCACTGGAGTCTTCGTCTTCCTCATCTGCATCCATTCTGCTGGAGAAGTTTCAAGGTCTTTTGGCCAAAAGGATAAAAAGGAGCGAGGAGGTGAATCATTCTGATCCACTGAGAACACAGTCGCAGCCTTCACACACTGTCAAAGATCATCTGGACGCCTCTCTGGCCCAGCCCGAGCAGGACCAGACCGTGGCTGTGTCCAAGGAGACCATCAGCTCCTGTGACGACCCACTCAAGGTTCTGGTTTCTCAGGATCCCGTCAGTCCAGTCAAGACAAATATTGCAGAGCAGGCAGAACAGGAGTGAAGTTTGAGTTAGTTTTTAAAGTCTTAACTACGGATGTTCATTATTGTCCAAACACTTTATTTCTGATTCCAATATCAACCCTCACTGATCTGAGCAGCAGTTTGCCTCCAACCTGAGGTAAACATCTGAGGAGCCTACAGGTGATCCTGATCCTACAGGTGATCCTGATCCTACAGGTGATCCTGATCCTACAGGTGATCCTGATCCTACAGGTGATCCTGATCCTACAGGTGGTCCTGAGCCTTTGTCCAGATCCTGTTGTGTCATCAGGTTTTCATTACAACTGATAATAATTCTTACAGATGTTATTCAATTATTCTCATATCTGTTGGACATTATGTCCAGTTTTTGCTTTGGAAAAGACACTTTAGAAGTTTTAAGTTTGAGCCTCTTTTATAAAGTCCAATTACACAAGAATAATCAGTTAAAATTAACACTAATTGACATTAATTTACAGAATATAGGTGACAGAAAACAACAGCCTATTAGTCAATAGTCCTGAATAAAGGAAATGTTTTTGTCAAAAGTCTGAAAAATGGCTTTGGTTGAAGTTGAAAAGGATATTTAAAAAGTGTCATCAAAACATTAAAAATAATTGTTAAAAAAACAGTAATTTCTAAAACCCATAGAAGATACAGAAAAGATGGAAGAAGAAAATAAAACATCTAAGAATAAACAAAAATAATAAAAGTAAATGAAAAAAAAGTAAAAAAAAGTCAAATAATTTCAATGCCATCTGGAAACAAGACGTTTTAAAGAGTCTTTTCCTTTGCTGTTTCACCATCTCTCTGCTGTGGATAAAAAAAAAAAACTCCTGAATCATTGTTTTTCTGGGATTATGATTTGATGAGATGATACTGTGTAACACACCCGGACCTTGTTACATCAGAGCTGTTCAAGTTTGGCAACGGTCGACACAATTGTGAGGCAAGTTTTGGCCGCTGTCCATCCGTCCTTTCACCTTGATGTCAGTTAAAATTTAAACCTGGGACCACATGTGGGAATGTTGATTTAGTATACGTCAAAGTGCTGCAAGTAATCTGTAAGTAATTATGAATATTTCAAGCTTCAACTAAGAATCAGTCAGAGAGGAGAACAACCTTCATTGGAACATCATGAACATTGGGTGATGGACACCAGTAGTCACAGCAGTAAAAAAGAAAAAAAGATATTTATTTATTGAAATGTGTTGAATGACCTGCTTCCTACTTTTTGATGTTTCCTTTTATATTTATATATTTCATGTTGAGTGAATGAATAAAACACCTTTAATAAAGGAATAAAGCTTCCCTTTGTATAAGGATTTGCTGTTATGTTTTGTATTATATTAAAATGTTGTGATTTAATGAATATTTTCTTTGTAACACCTATACACTCAAACGTGTGTTTTTTTGGAAATTTGGTGAAATAATAAAAAAATAAAGATGCAACATTTAAAAAAAATCAAAATTTTTGTTGTGTGAGAATGTTTTTTAAATATATCCTATTTTTGTGGTAAGATGTTTAAAATTCTGGTAAAAATAGTTTTGACATGTAAAGGACCACTTGGAAATAAAGCTACAATAAAAATATTTCAAAGGTTTTTGGTATAACTCTAAACTCCTGTCAGAAGAATTCTATTCTAATGAATTATATGAATACTTTTTTATTTATCTTTTCTGCACATTTTCCTTAAACATTGAAAAAAAGACAAAATGCTGTATTTGTTTGTACACTGTTCTTATTTAACATTTTTGAAATTTAAAAAAACACGATACTTGCTTTGTATAATTGCCATTTATGTGTTGAAAATTCAATAAACAAAGTTTTGAAAAATAAAAAAAATGCTGTATTTGTATTTTTTCTGCATTTTTTGCATCAAAATTCAGCATAATGAAAAAATACTGCCAAATTATTTGATATATATATATATGTTTGCCATAATTGTAAATTTAGTTTTACATCAACAAATTTGGATAAAAATGTATTGAAGTATATTCTCAAGAATGTATCTTTTGCCCATGTTTCTCATCAAAATAAAGTTCTGATTAAAATTATTTAGGTAACTTTTAGTTGATTTTTTAATGGAAATTCTTCAAAAAATAAGCTGACAAAAATTGTCCAAAATTGTATCAAATTTTATTTTCGTTGTTTATTTCGTTTCGTATTTGTTCACCATGTTTCTAAAAAAAAAAAAAAATGTAATGTTGCATCTACATTATTCAGGAAAATTTTCATCACTACCCTGCAAA
>JAFBJS010001898.1:4894-18520 GCA_016785265.1 Paraplagusia blochii
TCCAATTCTGACATAAACTGATACTAATATATGTAGCTGCAGTATATGCCCCCAAAACGGAGGAAAAACACTCAGGATCCAACGATTCTTGGAAATTTGGCAAATCCCAGGAAATGTTCATCAAAATTTCATTATTTTAAGAAAAAAAATATTTTATTTTAAGATTACGATCTAACCAATGGCATTCATGCAAATATATATCATTGGGAGGTTTATTTTGATAGTGTCATCACCGAACTTTTTTAGGTTAAAATTTAGAATGTCTGATATAAATTTTTGCCGATTTCTTCCCAGATTCAATTCCAGCCAATTTTGGCAAAACCCAGAAATTGTTTTATTCATTTTCATTATGTATCTATCATTACAATAAAGACCATTCCAACTTCACAAAATTATGCCAAAAACAGGCCAATAGTATCAGCCACCCAATATTGTTGGGACTTATTTTTTTAAAAGTGTCATCACCCAACTTGGTAAGGTTGGAATTCAGGACGTGTCATATCAACTTTTGCTGATATTGTTCAAACACTTCCAATTTTTATATTTATCGATACAATGTAAACAGATGTTTTCCCACAAAACAGAACTAAACATTTCAGATGCAATTCTAGGAAATTTGCAAAAGCCAGGAATTGTTATCAGATGTTTAGTATCCGGATGATATTGTTGAGCGGTATATTTTTATTATATATTACTTGTTAAAGTTCAAATTAGGGATGTACAGTTTTGCCGATATCTGATCCTGCCAATATTGTTCAACCCTAAATATCCAATTCTGGTAAACATCTTAGATGGAATTCCAGCAAATTTTGGTAAAACCCAGAAATTGTTCCAAGATTATAATTATTGGAAGAAAAGAAATTCCGATTTTTAGTAATATGATGCTGCTAATATTGGGACGGTCATATTGGACATCCCAATTTAAAACTTCATACACATGAACACAGCTGCAAGGTGGTGCAAATACTGTCTTTGCGAATCCAGAGCCCATTTCCTTAATTTTTTTTTATATTATTTTTTTTTTTTTGCGTTCACAAAAATGAAACACTCCTTTAAAACAAAGGCGTCTCTTCCTTTGATGTAATCATCCCCGAGATAACAGCGGCCCGGAGATTTTGTAGCTAACGTTTCCACATTAAACCCACTTAAGATGATCAAACGATAACACGCCGCGTCGTCCCGTGTCTTAGAAACGCCAACACTCCAAATAACATCCAGCAACTAATATCATGAAATTTGTAAGAGCCTCTCCTGATGTCTCTCTCGCCCACTCGTCAACAACCTCCTGACTGTCACGTTTGGTTAGCATCCACTTGATTTCATCATTTATTCAAAAGTTTTGGATGTGTGTTCTCATACACGCTTGTGTGTGTTACTGTTCCAGTGTTTGTGAAAAGTGTGTGTGTGTACTCTCCTCCGGGTGGGTGGACTGGAAGTGTCCTCTCATAAAAGTGCTTGTTGTGCGGCATTCTCTCTTGATTTCATGCTTTACTGATGGAAAATTAGGCCCTGGTGGATCTGTGCTCAGAGAGGAGATGTAGGAGGAGGAGGAGGAGGAGGAGGAGGCGCTGGGCTGATGGTCGTTGTTATTGCCTCAGGACGCGTTCACCGACAACAAGAAATTTAGAGCGGCGAAAAAGGAGCGAGGCTGTGTCATTGGCTGCTAATGCACTCTAAATAAGATGATGAGACATCTGTCTCTCACACTCCTCTGCATCGCTGCCCCCACTGGTGAAGTCCCTCATTGCTGTTTGTAAAGTGCGGTAATGTGTCTGTCTTTGCCATTTCAATGACATTCTCCATTTTTTTTTATTGTGCGTCTTAGATCACTTTGTTTTGAGCCATGGATTTGCAGTCATTTTTTTCCCCTATTTTTTTTTTAATATATATATTTTAATTTCTTTTTTTCTGTTTTGCCCGTCTGTTGCCCAATGAAGCTCAGAGGATAAAGTGCTTAAAGGACTGCAGAGACTTCACTCGAGTTGTTTGCTTGTTCAAAGACACGCCACAGTTCACATCTATTTGAGATGCAGCTCAGCCCACTGTCAGACATGTGACGAGCATTTTGAGGCAAAAAGACGAGCGAGGAAAAAAAAAAAAAAATCCTAATCCCGTCGTGTTATGTAAGTGGAGAAAGAGCCTCGTATGTTGTCGGCTCCTCGTCTTCATCAAATCACCAAGATCAAACAATCGCAAAAGTTTCCCTTTTAAAATATGGAAAATCACAAGTTTGACTTTTCCTTTGTTGTTTGCCACTTGAGTAACTTCAACATTTTGTGCTTCTGAAAGTGATTGGTTGGGTCATCACACCAGTCTACTGGCAGCAGGAAATGAAATCCTGATATTAGTGTGAAAGCTCTGCTCACTTTCTCCTCAGTTGGTCATGGTCACTATGCTAAAAAGTTCTATTTTATCTCTTTGTGTTTTAGAACTGGGTTTTAGGGTTAGCTTTTTTGATGTACCATATAATCCGGACCATGAGGCAAAATTAAAAACCTATAGTTTTCTCATAAATTAACCATGTGTTTTGTGCAGATTCTGGTGTTGTATTCACTGACCTCGAATGCTGCTCAGAAAACTGTCAAAATGTTTAAGTACAACTATACTGTGTTTCGGCAGAGAGGAGTAATACTGCACTGTACTGTGTTTGGACAAAGAGGAGCAATACTGTTGGATGGGGGGGGTGATACTGCACTATACTGTGTTTGGACTGAGAGCATTAATACTGTACTATACTGCATTTGGACAAAGAAGAGTAATACTTTACTGTACTGTGTTTGGTTTTCAGGAGGTAATACTGCACTATACTGTATTTGAACAGAGAGGAGAAATACTGCACTACACTGTGTCTGTAAAAAGGACTATGACTGTACTATACTGCATTTGGGCAGAGAGGAGTAATCTTGTTGGATGAAGGGGGTGATACTGCACTATACTGTTTTTGGACAGAGAGGAGTGATACTGCACTACACTGTGTCTGTAAAAAGGAGTGTAACTGTACTATACTGTGTTTGGACGGAGAGCATTAATACTGTACTATACTGCATTTGGACGGAGGAAAGTAATACTGTAGTTTGATGGAGGGGATAATACTTTACTGTACTGTGTTTGGATGTAGAAGGTAATACTGCACTATACTGTATTTCGACTGAGAGGAGTAATACAGCACTGCACTGTGTTGCTAAAAAGGAGAAAAAAAACTGTACTATACTGTGTCTGGACAGAGAGCATTAATACTGTACTATACTGCTTTTAGACAGAGAGGAGTAATACTGTAGTTGGATGGAGGAGTAATACTTTACTATACTGCATTTGGACAGAGAGGAGTAATACTGTACTATACTCTGTTTGGACAGAGAGGAGTAATACTGTACTGTATTGTGTTTGGATGTAGAGGGTTATAGTGTGCTATACTGTGTTTGGAGAGATTGCAATAATGCTTTACTATATGGCATTTGGACAGAGAGGAGTAATACTGTACTATACTGCATTTGGACAGAGAGGAGTTATACTGTACAATACTCTGTTTGGACAGAGAGGAGTAATACTGTACTGTATTTTGTTTGGATGTAGGGGGTAATACTATGCTATACTGTGTTTGGAGAGAGAGAAGTAATGCTTTACTATATGGCATTAGGACAGAGAGGAGTAATACTGTGGTCATACTACAAAACAGAACTGAACCTGGTTGATGCAAAAAGGCGCTGAAGATGAAGAATTTGATGGAGTGGTGGACGAAGATTGAACTGAACGGTGTTGACAGATTTTCTCTTCTGACTATTTGGTGTCACCTAATTTAAATCCACGCCTGATAATCTGTTGGACTTTATGGTGTGAAAATGTGCTACTGTGTGTTGTTTAATGAGACAAAAGCATCATCTCTAGGTCTTTTCGAAAATGTTTGTTTCCAATGGTTTGAAATAGTCGTCTGTCATTGAGAAGAAGATCATAACGACTGCTGCAGGTAAATGATGCCTCAGACCAGCTGATGATGTAGTGACTCTATCCAAACCTAAAGAGGTTTCATTGATTCTACTCCTTATCCGGGAGAACATAAATAATACTCTTATCGATTTATAAAAAAAAAAAAAGAAAAAAAACATCACAATCCAGCCCAGATGGAACTTACGACTACTTGATACTGAGAGATTCCATCAGTGTTCCTAGATGGTTTCTGTACTGGACGGTCAGACCTGTTCACCTGCTTTGGTGGAGCTTTACACAAAAATACCACTGGAGCCCGAGATAAGAATGGAGAGCATCGGAGAGATAACCTCGATATAATCTATAGATTCATCATCTCCATTCTTCAATGCCCTCTCTGGATACCTGTAATTGAAAGTGGAGCAAATTTCGAGGCCTAGATTAGCAATCTTAAATGTCCAGTCAAGGCCTGCGTGCTTCGGCTGAGGCAATCACTGAAACTCTAATATTCTATTTCCTCAAAGTAATCACAGAGGAAGTTAGGGGCTATCTTACTCATTCCAGCCCATCTGTGTCCACAGTTAAATCAATATTCACAGACGGGGCCTAATATTTGGTATGGGATATGCCTCCTTTTTTTTTTTTTCACTATGATCTCACAAGAAAATGATGGCGGAGAAGGACTTTTGAGGATGGAGGGGAAAGACATCTGAACCTCAAAGGCAGAAGCTGCCACTGTGAGGCCAGACTTAATTACAATGACCTTACAATAGGGCAGTCGCCCAGAGCCTCGCATTCAGGCAAACGGCGCACACACCCACCAGCGCACAATAGACCCCCCGCCACCATCAGGCCTGATAAATGACTTCTTTTCCTTGATTGCTGCATCAGGGCCAGAAGCTGAGGTCGGTAATGAAGAAGTAACGGCAGGAGAGATGGGAAGGAGGCAAGGGAAGTTTACAGAAGGGAAGAACTGACTCCAAAGGGCCCAGAGGGGGGAAACAGTGCCACGTAGTGAAGCTTTTTTGTAATGTTGTACTCGTTGGGAAATTTTTGAACTCTTCAGTTGGAAGCTGTTTACTTTTTTCTCTTTTTTTTTACATTGGTCTGTGAATTTTTTTAAGGGGATTTATTTATTTACTTAGTATTTGGTCTTTAATCTACCAATATTAGCAAAAGGATGTAATTTTGGTGAGGTTGTTATCGCAGTGATTGTTATCGCAAAGTATGGATTTTGTCAAGTCACACTAAGGATCCTGAGAAATTTACTTTCGTTTTGGGGGCAAATGGCTGTATTTATCAGAATCACAAATTAAGGGGAGCTATTTTGCAGACTTTAGTATTTTTTTCTCTCTTCTTGAGCCCTACTCTACAACTTGTATCTTCTTTTCATTACAGCTTGTCCCTTTTCTAAGGAGTTGCCACAGCGGGTCAACCATTTCCATCTCACCATGTTCTCTGTATAAACTTTCTACACTTTCTACTCTACAAGTCGTACTATAATCTGTGAAAATAGCTGAAAAGCCTTCTCTTTGTATTTAACTAAATAGTAAAGATGAGGTAACACATTCTCGTCAACCAGCTCCACTCAAATATCATTGTTTCTTAATCTCAGATAGTCCTGAGGGATTAGGAAAGTTCTAATCTATTTGCCCATCTATTCATCCATCCGTCCATCCACCTACCCATCTATATCTATCCGTCCATCCATTACAATTGTTGGTACGGACAAATCAACAAACCAAATGAGTGATTGCTCATTACTATTTAAAGGTAAGGACGTTGAATGTTGCCAATTTTGTCCAAACAACTTGCAATTCTAGTCATTACCCCTAGATGTAAACTCCTAAAGACTACTGTATATTTGCAATTCCTTCAATTTTATCAAAATTCAATTTCATTGTTGCAGGAAAAAAGAAGTATCAAGTAATTTTGCTTATATTAGGCTGACCAATATTATCAGGTATCTGGACTAATGGTAAAGACATTGACTTACCTTTTTAGGACAGGAGTATATAAATCCAACTGTGTCTTATGGTTTGGGTTCATTTAGCAAGTTACTGTATGTTATAAGGAATATAAGGAATCGTTGTTTCACTAACGTGGCAGTTCATTTATGATGAGAAAACTTCTCAAGTCTCACTGTTGCCACTGTCCGTTTGGACCGGTGCTGATCCAAGGTCAGAGAAATTGACTCCACTTTCAGAACAGACTCGGAGATTGTGATGGATAAAAGATGACTAGCAGAATGCACCTGCTTCTGTCGTGAACTTATGTCCAGGTGGTGGAAGAAATCAGGGAACCAGGGACCCCTGGATGTCACCACCAGGAATTTTGTTCATGAAAAATTTGAATTCAAATTTTTACATTTATTTTTACAAATAAAATAGTTCGACTCTCAAGTTTGTCTTAAATAAAACAGCGTGGAAAAGTTTACCCCGTTCCTGGAACTCATCAGACACGACTCTCAACAATCTCTGGTTTTATTCGACTGTATTGTCCGCGCTCCTGCACGGAGACTCCGTCTCAACGTCGTCAATTTGCATCCCAGCCTCTCTTTATCGCCCTCTCATTCTAAGAGTCAGCCGCCGCCGTGAGTTGAAGTTGGTTTTTTTCGATTAAGTGTTTGTAGGTAGAGCCTGGGGCCCTGTCTCTGACAGATAAGAGCCAGTAATCCTGGTGTGTATGTTATTGTGTTTTCTAGAGAGTTCCTCGAAACCCTTCAGTCCACACGCTGTGTGTCTCCCCGGCCGAAAATTAAGAGTGAAGAACTTCCTCTTTCCACTCATTCATTTATTAATCTTTGGTTTTCGGAAACCGGGGCTCCTTCTGAGGAGCTGATGTAACGTCAAATCTTTGATGACAAAACAATTGACAATTAAACACTTAATCTCATCCACTCCTCACTTCTGTTTAAGGACGGAAAACATCCCATAAGTGGATTATTTTATTTTGCTATTTCTTCAAAGTATTCCTACATTTCCCAGAAAAACTCCACCAATGTTTGACAGCATTCCAGTCCTAACAAAAAAAAAGCGCTCGAAACCCTTCAGTCCACACGCTGTGTGTCTCCCCGGCCGAAAATTAAGAGTGAAGAACTTCCTCTTTCCACTCATTCATTTATTAATCTTTGGTTTTCGGAAACCGGGGCTCCTTCTGAGGAGCTGATGTAAAGTCAAATCTTTGATGACAAAACAATTGACAATTAAACACTTAATCTCATCCACTCCTCACTTCTGTTTAAGGACGGAAAACATCCCATAAGTGGATTATTTTATTTTGTTATTTCTTCAAAGTATTCCTACATTTCCCAGAAAAACTCCACCAATGTTTGACAGCATTCCAGTCCTAACAAAAAAAAGACGAGGGGAGTCGAGGGTTTGGGTGTGTGTGTGTGTGTGTGTGTGTGTGTGTGTGTGTGTGTGTGTGTGTGTGGGGGGGGGGGCTCTTTAATGTGGGAGGGGGGGGGGGGGTTCTCTTTAATAGATCTATATTCATTTTCAAATGAGTTGATTAGCCAGCACAATGTCATTGGATTCAGGGGGCCATTACACATTTATGATGCTAAATTACAGAACATTTACAATCCAAATGAAATTTCATGAGGAGGGGGATATTGAAAAAAAAAAAAAGCAGTGAGAGAGAGACAGAACGAGAGAGGGAGACAGGGAGAGAGAGAGAGATCCCTGTAGCCTTGCCTCATTGCATTTCTCCGCCTCTCTTTCTCTCTTCACTCCTTTCACTCTCTGTTATGTTTCTTTTTTTTTTCCCCCCACCTCACTCTCTGTCCTCTTGTCTGTCTCTCCCTCACATATCACAGCAGTGCCCCCTGTGGTCTAACTGGGCATCACATGGCACTGGGCAGCTGTCTTTCCCTTCTCAGGGCGGGAATGTGAGTGACGTTTGAAGACGGTGCCTTATTTTCTCGCCGCCACTCAAACGTCACAGGCCGGTCTACAGGTGAGCGGCAGGTAAACAGAGCAGGACTCCGGGTTTTTTTACTCTTTAAAACCACTGTGATACAGACAGAGCGTGGCGGTGGAGCACGAGTGTCTGGAGCCCAGCAGCCTCCCCGTCCCAGCCACCGCCTCCCTCCTCCCGTCCCCCGTCTTTGGTGTAGTGTTACATGTAGGTTCAAACGTCCTATAGATCCCTGAGCAAACATCTCTCCTTTCCAATCAGCGGCTCGCACTGTGCAGCCCTTTCATTGTGTCCACATCAATATTTTATATCGGCAAATTTGCGGTGACACGCATTAGTACAATTAGGGGAAAGTTTTTACTTGGATTCCCGGCTTCTGCAAGGAGAGTGAAAGAGAGAGAGGGAGAGAGAGAGATAGAGGGGCTACCCAACTCCCCCCTTCTCTCTCTCCCTTGTTTCCTAACTCTCTCTGCCGCTCACTCTCCAGCATGGCTGCATCGTTCCTCAGCCCTCCACCTCTAAATAATTCATCATCCAATCAATCATTTTCTCTTTGTTTTGGGCCCCAGTGCCTGAGATGAAACGGGCCGCTGCCAAAGCTGCTTTGCCTCATCTGAAGCCTAGAAAACATGATCTGCTGCTGAGATTACAACACACACACACACACACACACACACACTCACACTCACACACTCACTCACACTTAGACTGAAGTGCACCTAGCATTGTAGTGCTGCTACCACATATTCACCACCCGTCACCATCACTGATACAAATATCATGTGAGGAAACGCAGCAGCAATGACAGTGGAAGTTAATGAATGAAGCTTGAAAATAATGGTGGTTGGCTCTTGAATATATATATATATATATATATATTTATATATACACATATATATACTTAGGTATATTTCTCTTTATGCAAATATATACATATACACATATATACATATGTATTTGAAAAAATATATATTTATACTTCATGATAATGATATATGCATTTATTATATATTATAATCCTTGCTGTGACAACCACTGAAAAAGGGACAAGTCGAAAGGAAAGAAAGAAAGAAGATAAGTTATTGTAAATATTTGTGACATATAAATTCATTTATAGAATATAATTTATATTTATGTGCACATGTGCAGTGTTGTATATGCATATAGCGAATGAAAAAATTTATATATTTGTATTATTTGTGATACATACATATATATGCATATATTTGCTTGTGTATGTATGTGTTTATATAAGCAATATATGTATATGTGTGTTATATGTGTATATATATATATATTTGAAAATAACTTCAAATAAAAATGGTTAAAAATGTATATATTTTAATATTTATGTTTACGATGTAAAAACATATGTGTAAATCACACATATGAATATATTTTGATACATTTATATATTTTTATGATTTTTATTGTGAGCATACAAAAACAATGTATTTTTCCGTGTTTATATGTATTTCCTATGTAAATATATTTGGGATATACATAAATTCCCGTTGATGTTATTCCCTTTTGCATCAACTTTGAATCAATTAATTACACTTTATATGTAAATCTACCATATATACTGTACATATACATTCATAAATGCATGATATGTGTGTTTATATATGAGAGATATCTTTGTAATTAAAATGCGTACACATAACATTAAATGTCATAACAAATATAAATACATATAAATATATCCTTGTTCATTTGTTCCATCCTTGGTCAGCACCACCTGTCATTGCTTTTGGGGGAGAAAAAGTACAACAAACACCACCCCCCAAAACAAAGGTCCGTGTTCTTAGCCCTCTTGGAGGTTGAGTCTCCTTGTTAATGGCGTGGCGTTGCTGTGCAGTTGTGTGATAGAACACAGAGTGTGCGTCTGATCTCCCAGCTGTAACAGCGGCTGCGGTTATCTTATTTAAAGGGCCTGTCTCCGTCTTAAAGCCTGTGCGCCGGCAGCCCTAATAGGGGGAAATGTCTTGGACAAGTGATTTGAAGATATTTTGCTTCATCCCTTTGGAGCTCTCTGCAGGTGATGCAGCGAATGTCTCCCCCGTTTGATGTGGAACAACAGAGATTCGCTATTGAGTGATGGCTTCAAATAGCAGAAAGAGTGAGACCCCGCGTGCCGCTCCCCCTACTTGAGCTACATCAGAGAAAACTGACATCCATTATGGTAAAGAAAAGACAAGTGTTTGAAAAATTCAAGTACGCACGCTGCAGAAGTGTCAGAGATTTTTAACTCTGTGCAATTTTGTGTGTGTGTGTGTGTTCACTTTCTTTTTTGTTAACAAGGTGGTTTTTAAGCAGGAACAAAAAAAAACTCCAAGACCATCCTGGCATTTGCCTCACTCTTTAAAAAGTCACTACAAGTCTCCTGTGTCCGTCTGAAAGAGAGATTAAACTCTTGAGACCAGGAGCCTAAAAGCATTTTTACTCTTTTTACCTTAACTTTTTTGTCACAAAGGCCTTGGGCGTCTTGGTCTAATTAGAATGTCCCTTTAATTTAAAGGGTTTGTGCTGAAAATAAGTTAGGTCCATATTTCTCTATTTACATCACAGTAAGAAATAGCCTGGATTTCTTGGTGATGTCACTTTATGACCTTATGTCAAGGTGGGGAAGGTGTTTGATGTTGTGTTTATATTTGATATTGATGAAATCGATATTGGTTTTTCCTCCAATAATGAAAATCTTACAACACAATTCCTGGTTTTTGCATTATTTAGAATCTTACACAGGGTTCTGGGACATTAACGTCAGTTTTATATATCAGTATCGGAAAATTAAATGTACAATAGTGGACAATATAGGCTAAATTAGATATCCACAAATGCTTATAGCCGACTTCCCTACAAGAAACGGGCCACATCCTGTCCCAGAGGCGTTTCTCCACACCTGATCTAGTCTATAGGACAAGGACCTAAGACATGAAACTGAATGTTACTTGGATACTAACAGTTTTTTAGTTAAATTTTGCCATCCAACTGAAATTAGTTTGGTTTATCAAATACATTTCCTCACATAATTTATCCATTAACTCCAGAAAAAGTCCAGATTTCATAATGGAACCTTTGCAGCCACGTACTCTCTAATATTGGTGAGATCAATTTAGTTTTTTTCCTTCGATAATGAAAATCCAATAACATAATCTCTTGTTTTTGCCAAATTTGGAGGAATGGCACATAGAGCCCCTGGATGTTAACCTCAATTTTGGGAGCAGCAAATATCGCTATTGGTTGCTAATGACAATAAAGGCAAAATCAGATATCACTGAAAGCTAATATGGGACATCCCTACTTTTAGGGATGGCCTTTTATGTCCCTCTGTTGGAGACAAGGCAGAGATATCATAGGAAAAAATATGAATAAAATAACTTGGGCCATATCCTGTCCACGGGCCATAGTTTGTCCATACCTGAGTAAATCCATAGGCTGAGGACATGAAACAGGAAACTGAATGTGACTTGGACTTGGAATGTGACTTTTTTACCAAATTTTTATACCAGGATGAACTTTTTTTTTTTTCTATGATTTTAACTTTCTCTTTTCTCAAACTCAATAACATTTCATAATGGAACTTTTGTAGGTACTCCGACGTTCTTGTTCAAATATGCTTCTGGGGAACAGCGTATGCAGTAAACCTGTGTCGGAGGTCTGATAAATAGCGGCGGCAGGTGTAAGAGGCGTTTAACCATGAGTGTCGTAGAGTAAAAAAAAAAAAATCTGAGCGACGGCTTTATCCATCAACCAGACCGAGCTCCATCACCACGATGACACTCGCAGGGTTTACGGAGCAAAGAAGCAAATAAATACAGAAACTTTCAGAGATGAATAGATGTTCGTTGACAAAACAGGATGTGAGGAGATGGATGGGGAGACAGGGGGGACGGAGGGGAGGAGCTGTAAAAGGAGAGGAGGGATGGGGACAGGCAGCAAGTGTCAGCTGAAGGATCACCCAGGGCCTTGTAATCATGCCCTGTAGGGCTCAACGTCAAGCGGCCCTGGTGTGAATGAGCGATCACACCTTCCTGCCCCCTGTTTGTCCCTCTGTCTCCCCCCTCCCTTCCCTCTCTCTCTCACTCCACATGCAGCAAGATCTGCCCCCACTTCATGAAATAAATTGGCCACCTACCAAAGGCAGCTCCCGTCAGATCACCCCCAGCGAGAGTCTGTTCCCGCAATTATTGTTACAGAATCTGTTCAAATATGTCATTCCGAAACATGGCGGCGTCCCCCGCGCCAGCCCATCGGAAATGTGAGGTATTTATTAACAATTACCGATTAATTGAGGAAAATATTTGGTTCATATATGTCAGTGTAATTTAGGCCCGGAAATGTGATGAGATTTTTTTTTTTTTTTTCGTTTTTTTTTTTTTTTTTAATAAGAATATCATTAACCCTCTTGTAATTAACCTCGTTCAAAAATTAACCACATGTTATTATCAAACCAAGCAAATAATTGAAGCGGCGGCTTAATTTATAATTTTACAATTTCCCGACTCTCGCTCTGATTCTCTCCCATTGCTCGCTTGCTCCCTTTTCACCTTCTTTCATGTAAGCCTTTAATAAAAAGGAGGAAATGGAGAGAAACATTTAAGAGCGCCCACTGTAATGAACATGTAGCCTGGTGCAGGAGACTGGCAGTGTTATCTTATGACATTAATGGCACCCGACCACCACCTCGCAGACCCTCCCGCGCTCCACCACCCTCGACACACACACCTGCACACATCAAGAAGGTGCTGTGTGAAGCAGGGCTTCGTACCTTTCTCCAAAAATGCAGACAGGGACCACAGGGGAACAGGATGGAGATTCAGCCATACTGGGAAACACAGTGGAGCTCATGTTTGGGTTACACTGAGCAGCTAAGCAAGGTCAGGATGTCACGGCTCAGAGGGATGGAGGTGGAGGTGGAGTGAGAGAGGTAGAGACAGAGAGAGAGAGAGAGAGGGGAGGTGGCTGTTTGATGAGAATTATTTCCCTGATAAGATATTTTAAGCCAGTCCTCCTTTGTTAGGTTGTGCACACGGCTGCACAGTAAGGCTGCTCATTCATGACATTACTGGGTGAAAATCTGAATTTCTAAATCTAATGATTTATTATTGCATATAAACAGGTTTTCAATAGAAAAACATCAGATTTGCTGGTTCTATCTTATTCTGTATCAATTGAGGTTGTGAAACATATTTGCATTGACTGGTATCTACTACCTGCTGTGGTATATTTTTCTTCCAGACGTTCTTGTCCGACCATGTTATAGTTTACTAACTACATAGAAAACTGGATATCTAGTATAATAGATTTTATTGTCATTGTTTTTAGTGATTCTAAAGCACAAATGCAGGCTTCAAAATGGCCCTGCTGTGAGTTTTTTAAGCTGAGGTACCCTAATACAGTGGTCCCCAACCACCGGGCCGTGGACCGGTGCTGGTCCGTGGGGTAATTGGTACCGGGCCGCTAAGAGATGATGCTCAGCTTAACACAATTTATGTTTTATTTATTATTCGACGCTAAAAAGTGTTTTGATAAAGGACCAGATCCCCTCGTGTTTGAGTGTCCAGGAGATGACCAAAAAATACCACTTTTATGCTTTTCATTAGTGGTATTTATCAGCATTAGTGGTATTTATCAGCTACACCTCAAAGACCGGTCCACCAAAAAAATTTCTAGATGTTTGTCCGGTCCATGATGCAAATAGTGTTGGGGAACACTGGTTGTGTGGTATTTAACTTTGACTCTAAGAGAGACAGCTGTGTTGTTGTTTTGTGAATG
>JAFBJS010001898.1:19068-55207 GCA_016785265.1 Paraplagusia blochii
GTCGGCAAAACAATGTTTTGATGGATCAGCTTTAGGGTTTGGTCTCGTTTGAAAAGTAGCTCACAAGACAAAAAAGTGTGGACACCCCTGCAGTAGTAGCCTTGAGATACCAGTTTATTTACATGTTTCTAGATACCAGTGATTATTTTTTCCTTTAGAAATAATTAAGCAAACATTTATATTATAGTTATAAAAAAGGGTGACCAAGAGAGGGACAGAGTGTAGGCATACTAGGTAAGGAGAAGGTGGAGATCGTAGAAGACTGGATTTAGATAATTTAGTGAGGTGCAATAAGAGGGAACGATACAGAAAGGGAGACAGAAAATGATTGTTAAAATGACCAAGCACAGGACACAGGGCAAAAGCTTGCTTGATCCTGACTTTCCGTATGAGTAACCGTGATAGCGGGGCCTCGCAATCCTTCTGACTCTTGGGTTTTAAAGAAGGAGGTGTCAGAAGGTTGGCCTCAGGTTAGACCTGCCTGTGATGGCCGAGTGTTCTTAGCAACTTCACCGTTGGATCCTATCAGTCTATCATTGAGTGTTGGGCAACTAAGTTAAGAGAAGGACTGGGTTTACCTAGTGGTTAGGAAAGAGGACTTGGGTCTGCAAGGCCCCCGGTTCAAATCCCCCCCACAATATGCTCTGCTTGTTCCAACCTATTTAGGGACTCGGTTGGAACAAGCAGAGCATATTGTGGGGATGATACCATGCTCAGGGCACCTTAGCCATAACTTGGCAGAGATGGGGGATTTGAACCGGGGGTCTTGCAGACCCAAGTCCTCTTCCTTAACCACTAGGTCACCAACTGCTGATGGAGAGGGAGAGTAAGAGATGAGGGGCAAAAAGAGAGGAGGCCAGGGGTAAAATGACCAAGCATGGGACACAAGACACAAGCTGGACAACGTGATTTATGCCTTTCAGTGTAACGAGGAGTGTGCAGACCTCTACATTGGGGAGACCAAGCAGTGAACACCTCAGGTCAGGACTCAGTCGTCCACCTACGCTTAAAGGCCACCAACCACTCCAAGACAAATCTTCAAATCTTGGTCAAGGAAGACCGATGGTTTGAGAGAGGTGTTAAAGAAGCCATTTTTGTCAACCTGGAAAACCATCCCTCAACAGAGGTGGTGGTTTGAGACATAACCTTTCACCCACCTACAAAGGCCTTTTGGGAGCAATACCCAAAATATTCCACTCTCATCAACCGGTTTCGCATATTAACAAGCCGTGTGACCAAAACCACTCCAACAATGACGGTAACGACCCATCAATACCCACCCAATGACTGGTATCACACTTCACAGGTATCCCCAGGTCCACCCAACAGGAGGGACCTGAAACAACCCTTTTTCCCCACTCACAGGATGTTACTTCTGTTACTAATAGATAGAACTGAAGAAACTGTATGTCCAGTTCAACTTAACTTAACTCTTTAACCTCAAACAAGGAACATTAATTTTCGGTTGGCAAAATTTAGCTTGGTTGAACACTGGTTCCTGGAAGTTTCCTCGTACCTCTTGCAAAAAGTGCTTAATCGTAGCATCGAAAACTCATATTTTGAGCAGCTTGTACCTTGGTATATTTTTTATTTTTTTAGTTTTTAAAGAGTAAAGTTTGGATTTTTTTTTTCCTTACAGCGGCCTTCTTTCTGCATTGTTGCGTTTCATTTGGAAAATTCCTCGTCCTTCTCAGACTTCACAGGGAGACTGGGCTGAACTTTTTTTTTTCTGCTTATGTTGCACTTGTACCATCTTCTTTAACTCTGCCAACTGTCTGTGTCGGTGTGTGTGTATACAGGGAGCATTGAAGTCTGAAGCCACTCTGTCTCCAGCTCTGCAGGCCCCGGCCTCAGTGCTGAGTCCTGTGTGTTTGTCTGAACACAGGTATCTGGTATTCATCCAGGCTCCTTCCATGGCTCTGCTCCTCCACACATCAACATTGTTTGCCGGATGGGCATCTCTGGCCGGAGCTGTGTAGAAACTTTGGAGTATTTATTATTCAAAGGCCTTGTTCCCTATGCTGTTTTAGTAAGGGGGGAGCAAAGGTGTGTGTTTGGTGGAGAGAGGGAGACAGAGAGGGAGAGAGAGACGCCGGGGCTGACACTGTCACTGACAGGGAGAGCTTCAGTCGACTTCCCCCCATTATTTGTTCTAGTCCAGGAAGGCACAGGCGAGATCACACAGGAGCACAGCTCTGTGTGTGTGTTTGCGAGCGCACACCAGAGTGTGTGTCATCGCCTGGCATTAGCACCGCGGGTTCACTGCCTTCAGTCCGCGTGTGCGTACTGCAGGATTTCTCGGGTACCGCGCAGTATATCCCGCGTATATATTTTTAGGCGCTTGATGATTGCAGCCTGACTTTACGCTGTCGATTGCTGTCATACTGCGGTTTGTTATCGGTCGGCCTTGGCAGGGATCGCACCGCGCAGAGCCGCCGGCAGCCCGGAAAGTTTATTTGCACAGAATCAATGGCGGATCGATGGGTTCAATCCATTTGTGGTTTACACATATCTGTGTTTACCCAAAACATGGGAGGTAATCAATGAAATTAATCACACTCTCATGTTGTCTCTTAGCCGCACCGACAAACACACACTCGCGCTTTTCCTACTGCAAACAGTCATAATGAACAGCAGCCAATGTCGACAGCCTTCAGTCCCCTCCACCTCCCCTCCCACTCTGCCTCTTTCTCTTCCTTCCTTCCTTCCTTTCTCCCACCAGGCAGACCCAACTTTGCACACTTTACATTCAATATTAATGCCCTGTCGGGGGAAGAAGGACTCAGAGTCTGGTCATCTGAAAAAACCCTGGCAATCACTGATTGTCTCTTGTCATTATGAAAGGGAATAATTCCTTAACATGCATCAGCAGTGTTCAAAAACAGCCTTTTTTGATGAGTGACACTTCCCGTCCTCACGCTCTTTTTCATCTGTCGAACTTATTAATAAAGCAGCAGCCTCCGAGACAAGACGGCGGGGACGTAACGTGTGTAACTTTTTTTTTTTTCCCGGTGTTTGATTTGTCAGGTGTGATTTCAGGACGCTGATCTCAATGTAGCAGCGTTCGATCTCTCCAGCTGTACTACTATTTATTCTAGTTTATTTTTGTTTTGTTTTATTATCATCTGACAATCTAATAGTTTTTCTTCCTCTGCAAAGTGCTGTGTTTCTTTTTTTTTTTTTTTTTTTTTTCCTAAACACTGAATATTAAAAGAGTCAAAAGTTAGAAGTGGTATTCCCTGCAGTGAGGTGTATTACCCTCCAAAGAACGAGGACGAGTGAGAATTCTAAATTACTGCAGATTTACTTTAGCGGAGAAAGTAATTGGTGTATTTCTTACCGGTACTGTCTTTTGTCATTTTTTTTTCATTTTTTTTAATTCTGATCCAATAACTGTCACATTGTTACTACCAGAGCTGTCAAAACTAACAGGTTGGTTGTGTTAATCATTTTTGTGAAGCTGGTTTAATTAATCTAAAAAAACATTTAGACGGAATGATGCAAACCTCCAAGTCATAGTTAGCATTGACACAATTTACACAAACTGAATGAAAAAGGTTCCAAAATCAAGTGACAACTGGACCCTATAGTTGATTCTAGGAAATTTGACCAAAAAGTCATCACATTAGGCGGTTTTAACTATTGAATGAAAAACATGTAACAATCTTGAAGATTAAACATAATTGTGCTTATTATTTTTTGACATCTTTATTTTTCGTTTGACACAATTTTACATTTTTTTTTCAACTCCCAACATGCATCTCTCCAGGCCTTAACTTTTGGTTGTTATACTGTGGGCCTCGAACAGCTGACTCGCCCCTCAAATCAATAGGCCTTCAACAAGGACCTATCAGGATGCATCACTACTGAAATCCACCCACAATAAAAAGCTAAATCTTGAGATTCATAGGAAGGAAATGAAACACTTTGTCACCAATGCAAACATCAAAAATTGGCCTTTGCATTTAACGCATCACCAAAGTGAACAGTGGGCAGCTGTGAGTGTCCCCAGTGAGTGGGGACAGTGCCATGCTCAGTGGACCTCAGTGGTAACCTGGAACCCTGCAGACCCAAATCTGGTTTCTTATCAACTACGTAATAATCACCCTTGTTTGCTTTTCCGTTTTCTTTTGACGTTATCATCGTTGTTTAGGCTTGAAACTACGATTCAACTAATTGCATGATTATGGTATATTAATTGTGATTAATCCTTAACACTGTGATTAATCACATTAATCATTTCCATTTAAGACAGACCTTGTTGCTCCAGGTGAGGGTCCGACGTGCCTCAGTAAATCAAGGCGTTCAAGTGATAATCTTCAGCAGCCTTTGGTTCTATGTTGTTGCTGTTTTGCGTGACTGCGCGGCCGCCACCGCCCTTGTGTTGTGTTTAGCCTTCTCAGGCGTCTCTATTAAAGCTTAATGCACTTCCATTCTGATGAAGCATGCAGCTGCTGATGAATGCAGCCTGGTGCATGTTTTGAAGTTATACAATATGCACGGTTAACGCCCTCTCCGTGTAATGCGTGTTTGTGAATCCTCCAGGTAGTGGAATGTTTTCTGAGTGACTTTCTCTCTCGGCAGAAATGCATGTTAAGTGCCTATAATATGTACACATAAACAGCTGTAGGCTTTTAGCCCCGACATATTTAATGTGTCAACTCATAAAGTAGAAATGCTTTCAGTATTCATGATTTTTTTTTTCTTTTTCTATCTTTCTATTTGTCAACCAACATTTCATGACAAATTCATGAAAAAAGCCTCTGCGCCGAGGCTTTGTGTCACGCATACATTTTTGAAAAGACAGCATCCATTTAGAGCTCGTCCTCATCATCGACACAGACTCGCATCGTCGCCTTCCCGTAACGATAAATATTTTGTATCATGCATTTTTTACACGCTACACCAATAAAACACATCTCCAAAGATTGGAGGCACGACGTCAACATTTTGTTTTTCCTTTCGCAGCAATGAATGTGCTAATGGACTAAGATGTCACTTTGTTTACTGAATAATTAACATTTGTACAATAAGTACAGTCTGTCGACTGTATTATTGATTTGTTACAGTTGTTTGTCAAAGTGCCTGAACGCAGCACAGCCTGTGTAGAACACTACGGGTGTTTGGTGAGGTTTCAGTGTCACAAACGACGCGGTGTTGTCAGGAGTCTGTGCGGAGCTGCTGCTCGTTAGGAGCGAAAATTGAGTGTTAAAATTCTCACAGTCCAAAATAGTTTGACTTCAACATTCCTTGCTTCCCGAGACAAACTGTTGCTGTTTACGCATCCTTGAATGATGGAGCGGATGACACTAACCGGAACATCTTTCTGCCTGAATTTGTACTGAAGTGTTTTAATGTGTCGTGATTCCTGCAGAGAGTGAATCCTGTCTAGTCTTACCGAGACAATCAACCCCAGCCAAGGCTTCCTTTGTGCCCAACCCTTCTCTTTGCGCTTTCTTTTCTGGACAAGTCGCATCAGATTATGAAGTCATGCCAGTGCCCTCTAGTGGCTGTCTGTTTTAAAATCTGTTGCACCAGATTCTCAGCCGCAAACGTAGCCAAGGATGAAAGAATCCACAACTTCTTATCAGTATTAAATGATTAAAATTCCTATTTATTTATTAACAAATGAATAGTTCTGACCACCTATTCAAGATCTCGGACAACATACTTGTTTGTCGCCCCCTGTGGACATCTAGAGGCATCTAATCTCAATTATCATATGGTTTTATGAAGAAATAAAGGGATGGGTATCAGGGTTTCCCAGCACTGCTTCCTTGACTTTCTGAAGTTCAAAAACTGAGAAAGAAAGGATGATATTAATAAAAACTAATTTAAGAATCTCTTGCCAATAATCAGGAAATATGCGACTTATAGTCCATAAAACTTGGTAACCCAAGTTTAATGTGTGCTTGGTTTTCACAAATTGACCTTTTGTACGAATCTTTAGATAAAATTATTTATTGAGGGCTCAGTTCTGGCGCCCTCTTTCTTGGGCTTTGGAGAGCACACCTCATAACGTTCCACGTCTGTTTCCTCAACTTCACGAAGTTTGAGGACGGAGGAAAAAAGAAAAAGGAGGGATAATATTATCATAAACAAACTTCAGAATCTTCCTCTCAACAATCCCCCAAAACCCAACGGGTATTTACATTATCAATTAATAGAATATTATAAATGTCCTCATGAAAATGGATCCACATGGAATAGCCCCGAACACCTCACAGCAGGGAGGCTGTAGTTAATTGCATTTTGAGGGGAGGATGTAGTGAGAGAGGGAGAGAGGAAGAGAGGGAGAGAGTCTGGAACATTCTCTGCCCTTCACATCACATCACTACAAAGTCACATCTCATCAACTTACAGTGACGTTTGACACTGTGTTAATGCCATCGCTGTCTTTTTCAACAAACCTGGAGAATCCTGGTCCAAACAGACGCTGCAAAAAGCATTTTTGTTTATTGCATACAGTTATCGACCCTGCGCCAAGAGGAAAATATCAAAGTGAAAGCATTTCTTCAGTGTATTTAACCTCGTTTATTAAACCTCATTGCATAATTACGACAGGAGTCGTCCTCGTCCTCCATTGTTGTTTAATTAGCCAGCTAATGTTGTTACTCGCCGCGGCGAACCCCTCATTCGTCTTGCTTAAGCAGCCGCTCTCCTCCCATTACCGGAGGGAAAATTGAGTTTGTTATTTATGACGAGTGGAGTAAAATACACAGCGGTTGTGTACACTGGCTGTTAAATCCCAATAAAGTCCAATTCTGGCAGCTGGAACGACTCGTTTGATTGTTGTTCCCAGTCCATTGCTGCGGAGTTGTGGTCACATCAGCGGAACTCGGCACATAAATCGTCACATTTTTTTCAAACCACTTTGGCCGAGTAGCAACAGCAGCAACAGCAGCAATAGCAGCAGCAGGTCCAGGCACTGGTGCTGGGCCATACGTGAAGTTGCAGACAATTATTGATCCTGGCAATATTCTCCAGCACTTAACCTTTACACTAGCTGAACGGGATATGAAGTCCCTTATTGAATGTGTACTTTTATGTTCTTCTCTGGCGACAAGCACTAATCAATAGTCACCACCACCACCACCACCACCACCACCACCCTTACCCCTCCTTGTTCTCATTAGAGAGAAAGAGTTTCCAAGACTATCTTTAGCCTGGGATTCTATCTGCCAACAGAACCCCAGGCTGGTTTGGTTTAATCAAGACCTGCATTTATAATGAAGTGGTCAGAATTACATTTTTTTTTTTTTGGGTCCAACTCTAATAGTGAAGACCAGTTGTTATTCCTTTCCTTTTCTGTCTTAAATTGTTAAGACATTTTAGTTAAACCTTTGCTTTAAAACAAATTTTGAACTGAAACACAAGCATTTTGGTGCCATCTGTCTTTTTAGCAGTGAACAGTTATTATGAGAGATATTGTCAATTTTAAGTTGATTCCAAAATGAGTTACTTTGAGAACAACTGGACAAAGTAGGTTTCTTTAGGATGTTTCACCTCTTCAACCAAAAGGCTTCTTCAGTTCTAACCAACTACCAGGGTAGTTCTGGTATTTAACCTTTTGAGAAGCTGTTTACCTGTCAAAGAGGTTGTCGCAGAAAACCAAAGGCTAAAAGAGGGAGGTGGGGTTAGATGTGTGATGGATCACACCCTGAATGTCACAGGTTTAGAGATGTGAAGGGGGTTGAATTGTTATTGAGTTTAGGTCTGTTGATTTGTCTTGATTTTTACTGATTCATTGTTAAAGCATTAGATATACAAGACAAGTCTGGCATAATAATAATATCGGACATATAGTTGTGGGCAGTTGGTGGCCTAGTGGTTAAGGAAGTGGACTTGGGTCCGCAAGGCCCCTGGTCTAAATCCTCATACCGCTGAAGTGCCTTGAGCATGGTATCGTCCCCACACACTGCTCCTCTGGCGCTAGCTCAGCAGGCAGCCCCCTGCTCACTATGCAGAGGCAATATTTCCAGAAGGACACTCTCTAGGGATTTATAGAGTTCGAAAAATAATGAAAAATAAAAAATACAAACAACTAAAAAGTGCAACTTACTCCTGGGAGTCATAATGAAGGGCAAAAGGTTCCCTTTAAATTGAGAAATGAAAGATTGCGAATGTAGCACAACCCAATGTATGTCATAATATCGTCGTCAATAAATTCTTAGCCAAGGGCAATGTAACTGGTTGATGCAGTCGGTAACTGAGGATGCCCCGTACTTTCTGACCTAGCATTATCTCCTCCTTCTTCTGTTCACTTGGTCTGACAAAGATTGCCCAACTCCTCACTCCTTTAACGTTGCTTGTCTTCATCATTAAAATTGATGCTACCCATCACTGTGTGGCTTTGTTTTCGTTGCTCGACTATTCATCCATCCAGACATTTTCATTAATCCATTATCGAGCCACAGGTGCAACAGTCTCCACAACTGACACCCAAATCACACTGCACCAAACCTTTCTGTGAGTGAGGAGCCCACTGGAAGCGATGCAACCGAAATGGGATTCAAACTTGACTGGGGGAGAACCTTTTTCTGGGTTTTCTACCAACACCAACATAACGTTCTTAATTTCCAATTCTTCTTTGAATCAATTGTTTCCATTCCGTTCTTTGCCTTTTGGTTAACTTGGGAAGTTGGACTGATCACTGCCCCCTTTTGTCCAAAATCTATCCCATCACATTCCCTTGTTAGCTCACGTTACTTCACGCTCCTTGTGCCACATCTGAAGTCATGCCACCTTCCAGCTGTCATTCAGAACTACGTCACAGAGATGTTTCTTTGACTTCAAGCCGGGAGGGAAACATCGGGGAAACCTCGACTCTGAGTTGCTTGAATTGTTCAGTTCCAGGTGCAGCTGCTGTTCCTCAGAGTCCAAGTCACGGAGGTGGAACCCCAGGGCCTTCATGTCCATTGATTTCTTTTTCCTCTCTTTCATGAGTGCGAGCTTCTCCTTAAATCAGCACATTAATCATGGCTCTACATCTGTTCGTTCATGTACGTTTTCACCTGGAAAGTCCTTGCGCTCAGAAAATAATGCTTCCGCTCGCAATCGCCTGACACATTAACTCATTAAAATGTACAAAGAAAACTCCTTCTCTTTATCTCTGATAATCTAATTAGCATCAGCCAGATGGTTTAATAAGGGATATCGGCGCCGTTTAGCCTCCCAAACGGCCCGCTGGAGGAGAACAGTGGAGGAGGCTCCTCTCCACTCTCCTCTTCACTCTGAATAGCTCTCCAGGGTTCACATTATTGCTTCCTCTGCCTGAGGCGAACCACTCCAACTCAGGAGTTTAGGGAGGATGAATGCATCCAGGAGAGAGACATGCTCAAAGTGAATCAAATAGGCAGAGATGTTGGAGACTGCTGGGAATGTTTTAAACCAAATAATGGCAGATAACTGACTTCACCTTTACTTCCCCCAAGGAGCCAGAAACATCTCAGATTAGGTTTTAAATCTCTCAGATATCAGTCCTTCCAGTCTCTGGTTTTTAATTGTTGCCTAGGTAACAGTGGTACCAGTTCTGACAAGGCCCGTGCTTTGGCCGTGCGAAATTTCCCCTTCTTTGAAACAAGAAAGACCCGCCAAAGCGAAACGGGCCCGACTTCTGTCGTGCGACCCGAGAAGCGTCGGCGGACTCCTCTCCTTGAAGCCGTTAGGGCTGACAGGTCGGCCGATGGAATGTAGTCAAGCCGTCGTATCATTAAGAAGGGAAAAGTTCTGTGTCCAGATTACATTAGAGGAGTCTTAGCCGTGTGGTTCCTCCAGCTCTGACACTTCCCTCTCCGTAATGAGCGGACGCCGCCACAGCCCAGACACGAACGCACCAGTTAGGGCCGCTGGACACGACGCCCTCAGCCCTGGCCAGCACTTTGGCAATCTGGGCAAAGACGTGGAGCAGAAAGAGGCTGTTTGAGAGAGAGAGAGAGGGAGAGGGGAAGAGGGTGAGAGAGACATGCTCAATTAACTCTGCAACTTCAGCAGGGCTTTTCCTGCTGACCAGTGGAGAGGAACAATAATGACTGGATTTAGAATAAAAAGATGTGCACATCTACAAAGAAGAGTCGGGGAGAAGATGAGATAAGGGGCTCCCGTTTAGATTGACGGCTGAAAATTGTGGAAGGTCAGCGCGGTCTGTGAAGCATCACCGGGGCAACTGCAGACCCCCCCCCTCGCCCCGCATCATGTCCACCCCCACCCATATGGACAGTCCAGTTGAGCCTGATCAGCCGGTGTTACTCTACTACTTAGCTCTTTCTTATTTGCTCCAACTTGACTTTTTGCTCCAGCTCCTTTTGAGTCTTGACAAATGAGACGTCCAACGGCTGCGTGTCTGTGAACGCCTCATGCTGAAGAGAAAATAATAGGAGGTTTAATTTAAACATCTTACAAGTCACAGTCAAGGATCAAACCTCTTCCCTTGGGGGATTAAAGTTGGTCTGGAACTAAAACTTATCTGTTTCTTTAAAAAATATATGTTTTTCCATTAACAACATGATTGGATTGTCCTGATCTCTTTCAACGAAACCAAATTCTTATTCAGTAGACAAAAATACAAAGTGCATATTTACACTTCTATATAATAAATACTAAATATATACTAAAATATAACTGTTATTTAAAAGTGTTTAACTAAAAAACATAAAATAGATATTTTTAAAACTCTAATTTTGGCTTACTGTTGACTATTGACACTTATTGAGACATTAATGCATTTTTGATATTTTTATTCTACTTATTGGAATTGATTTTTTATCTATTAATTGTTTTTACTCTTTTACTTTTAAAATAATTAAATCATTAGGAATGTAAATGTATACACAGAAAATATAGATTCATGTATGTGTGTTCAAACAAAAGGACAGACTATCAACTTAACAGTACATTTTTTTTTTGTCTTCAAACTTCTTGTCATGGTGGCATTGTTAGTCACCAGAGAGCAGTGGGTGGGGACAGTGCCATGCTCAATGATCGTCATTGGTAACTTGGAAGTTTGTGGATTTGAACCTGGAACCCTCTGGACCCCAGTCCATAGACTAAATATCCCTTCATGAAATTACTAGTAAAGAAAAAAAACATGAGGAAGACACTGGTCCTGAGGACCATTAGTGAGACTTTGGTTAAGGTGGTTAGGAGTTAAATGAAGAGCCTCCTGCGTCTCTGCTGCCACAGCCATATGCGGACCACCACACACTAATTGCGCATGGAAACAATATCTAATTGCGAGGTTGATTAATTAGGCCTGCGTGCAGCGGTGCATTCCTAAACGTGGAGCCACATAAATAACAGCAGGTCGAGCAACGACATCTGGAGAGATAAGAGTTCCTCTGTGAGCTGAGCACAACTGGAATCTGTTTCTTTGTATTGAATTTACAGAAAAAATAAATGAGACAATCTTTTAATCTCATGTGACGTAGACTGCAGCAAGCTCTCCTCAGGGTGGGTGTAGCAGCAACGTCGTCTTTGTTTTATCCAGCAATGTTTACAAACTATTCCACACTTCAAGTGCAGTCAGATCACATTCGTCATTTGCCTTGTCTCTTTTTCAGGTGTTGCCACAGCAAGTCAACATTTTCCATCTCCCCCTGTCCTCTGTATCTTCTACCATGACTCCAACTACCATCATGTCCTCCCTCACCGCATCCATCAATCTCCTCTTTGGCCTTCCTCTTAGTCTCCAACCTGGTAAGTCCATCTCTAGCATCAGTATATACACACAGACACACACTTATGTATTATATATATATATATGTATATATATATACATACATACATACATACATATACATATATATATATATATACATACATATATATGAATATATATATACATACTTACATATATGTGTGTATATATGCATATGTATGTATGCATGTATTTATATATGTATATATGCATATATGTGTATATGTATGTATATATGTATATATGTATATATGTGTGTATATGTGTGTATATATGTATATATATGTATATATATATATATGTGTGTGTATATATGTATGTATATTTATGTATATATGTATGTATATTTAAATGAACTAGAAATAGAAGAAAGCCGCAGGGTGGTCTAATATTTCCTTCTATAATTGTGTAAAAATATAAAAAAACAACTTTTTTACAATCTGTTAGAGTCCACTGCCTCCTCTGCTCATCTTCTAAAACACACTCTCTTATTAAACTTTGTAAAGAGCGCAGTCAAAACTTACTGACACACAGGCTGCTCACAGTTTGCATTAGGAATATTAATGCCCAGATTAATATCCTGTTGACCTTTTGCCACGCTGCAGCTCTGGAACAGCAGTCCGTGCAGGAGGAGGCGCTGTTTATAGACCTGCAGCTTCTTAGGGGAATGTAGAAACAGGCCTCTGCACAATGACTGTGTATTAATGTTGTTGTTGTTTTTTCACTGATGTTTGCAATGAAGTTCTTGATTTTTCAATTTGATGTACTGTTTATGCAGGTATTCTTTCTGTTCTATTGGATAAATAGAAATTCTGTCAGCTTTGAGGAGCTGAGGGCGGCTTTTGTGCACAAAGCGATTTATTCTCTTAAGGTTTTTGCTTTTTTGATCCTAAAACACAATATAAAAAACAGATAAATAAACAAATACAATTGTAAAATGTTAGAATAAGGGAGAACAAAAATAGCTACAGAACTATGTTACATGAAAAAAATCTTAACTTTTTACAGTTAACCTGTCAGTCTGGAAGTTTGACAAGGAACATTTTGAGAAATGTCTTCATTTTCCAGGTTTAACGGTTGTTGGACCTGTTGTCACAATTGTAATAGAAAGGAGCAGTGTGTGTGGCAGACCAGGGATTGTGAGGTTGACTTGGAAGAAAAGAGGAAACTTTCTTCATAACAGCGGGTCAAAAAAATATTTGTTTTGATAATAATTTGTGAAATAATGGGGTAATCATGGTTTTCTTCCCAATTCTTGTTGCTGGAAAGTCTACAGTGTAAATAAGGCAAATATTTTGACTCCTGGGCGACAGTTGGTGCTTGAAATTTACTGCAGGTGGGAAGCAGATAGATTGAGCAATTTGTGAACAGATGGATGATTTAAGATTGACAAGACTGTGGGCCAGCGTAATGTGCCAAACGGGCCACTTCCTGCCCTTGGGCCTGAGTTTGCCCAGGTCTGCTTCAGATGCTTGTACAGGAATCAAAGAAACAGATTGGGTCCCTGGAACTATTCCCTGGACTCAACAATGTCTGTTGCATTCCAGAGATGCAATATATCATGAACGTCATGCACATTATACAAATTTTTTTTTTTTTTTTTTTAAATTGGCACAGACTGTCATAAGGGATAAGGAACCAATCCCCAAAGTAGGGGACAGAAGGAACCAAAGTCCAGAACCAAGGGAGGCACAGCTGAGGATATTGTCATATTTAATGACATCTACAAAGTTCAAATCCCCCTTTGTTGTTCCATCACTTTCCATCAATTGGTTCATTGTGTCCAAATAGAATCAGGCAAAGGATCATGGAGCTTTTGACGCCACCTCAGTATGGAATGTAAAATAAATCATCATTTCTGTCTAGAATGGTTGTCAAACATGTGGCCAACAGGCCAAAAACAGTCCACAAGGGAGCTCATCTGGCCCATTTGATGAATATAGAGAAAAAATGCACAAGGCTTGGTGTTCAGGATGTGTTTGGGAAATAAATCCAATCAACAAAGTGGAAAAAACATGGTAATAATTATACTGATCCAGTTCACTTGATGTTGACCTTGTTTGACACAGCACTAAGATCTTGATCTGAATGTGAGGAAACTGAAAAAAACGTTACCTTAAGTGTATTTCCAGAGATTTTTCTTTTAATGAATTAATGTCAGCTTTTCAGTTGTACCCACTTATTGAGACCTGTCTGGAAATAACAATCGTGGGCCGAACTCTTTTGTAACTTTTTGTGCGGCGGCATTTGGTTAAAATCAAGGCCAACAGGAACGACAGGTGACGGACTGCAGGGCTGAAAGGCTCCGACTGCTGCTGAGACTCCATCACTGTCGATGCTGCTACTTTAACACTGAGGTTAATGGACAGGGTGGAGAAGAAAAGAAAAAAAAACTGATAGATTGACTTCCTGTAAAGTTTAACCGCCACGAAGGAGTCTTTGTTCCCTGCCGCAGCGTGAGGGAACATTGTACTGGATTGAAACATGACGATGCAGCTGAAAGGAAAATTAGTTTAATGTGTTGGTGCAGGTGTTGGAGCAACCAAAAGAGAAGGGTTCACAGGAGCCGTGACGAGACGAGTCCTCGCTCCTCAGACGCAATAAACTGATTGTTTACGGCTAATTTGCAGCTCTTTACCACACGTGTAAACACATCGCGGAGACGGTTGGCATCTGTCAGGGCCAGAGACGCGCCTTCCTTCCCCCAACACCCGCCCACTGCTGCCTCCCTGTGAGGATGAAGTGAGTGGGTTTACCTTAAGGACTTGGCGGCTTCATAACAAGCCCTAGGCGATGTGACAGGGACAAAGGAAATGCATTAGTCAGCCATGTTGTGCATTCCCGGCCAATCGGCTCGCCTCGTGTTTTCCGCGCAGGAGATATTTCATTTCTGCTTTGATTTAATTAAAGCTAAATATTGGGCAGTCGTCAGGCACTCGGCAGGGTTCGCCTGACACTGTAATTATCTCCTGAGGTGCTTTTGTCTTAAAGGCTGCATTCATGCGTGAAACCAATTCCAACATTGACTTGTCAAGGGCTGCACTTTTTTTTTTTTTTTCCCCAGACCCTTATTTTTACTATGTGGGGAAAAATAGTGGGTGTTTGGCTTACGTTCCTCTAAACCGTCAATAACCTGTCAGCAGATGGGAGACGCTGGGAGAGTTTGGGTGTTGTTTTTTTTGTTTTGTTGTTTTTTTTTTTTTTTTTTTTTGAGTCCACTGCCTGATGTCATAGGTCCATTTTCTTGGCGTTCTTGCCTCAAAAAAGTGGGTGTTTGGCTTACGTTCCTCTAAACCGTCAATAACCTGTCAGCAGATGGGAGACGCGGGGAGAGTTTGGGTGTTGTTTTTTTTTTGTTTTGTTTTTTTTTGAGTAATGTGATGGGATGCAGTTCCCAAACAAACACACGGCCGCCGGCTCACTGGGACTGGAGCGCGTTGGTAGAGCAGCACAGGTTCAAAGAGGGTGAAGATCTTTTGACGACAGTCACGGATTAATGGGTCTTTACCTTCTGTGGCGAGCCGTGAATAAAACATGGCCATGATGCAGGTATACGGCCCCGGTGACAAGGTGTACGATTCACAAAAGAAGTGAACAGTATGTAGTGTGTGCATTCAGACTGATGCCTTTCCTCCGCGACTCTTTCTTATTTATTGCATATATCAACCTCACTTCTCTGTGTTCACTACGTTCTCTCTTTCACTCGGAGTTTTCTCCTGAATTATTCACCAGTGTCATCATGTTGACCTGTTCCTTGTCAGCACCGGAGCTAAGCACACGTGCGTGTGCGCGCGAGCGTATGTGTGTGTGTGTGCGCACGGCGCCTATGCAGCGCACCTGTGTGGGTGCATCTGTGTGTGTGTCAGGGCCAAGCAACGCTCCCCTCATCCAGTCCTCGGCTGTAATTTGTGTCACTGACTTGAGTGTGATGGGTGAGCAGCTGCGCACAACAGTGTGTCACAGGGGTGTGTGTACTTCTGGTGGGTGTTTGGCTGTGTGTGTCTGTGTGTGCGCGCGCCTTTTCCCGCCGCCCTGTATGACTTTGTCTGTCTGCTTCCTGAGATGTGGCCATGTGAACCTCTTCCAGCCTCTTCCTTTGTGTGTGTGTGTGTGTGTTTCCACGCACGTGTGTGCACCTGAGTGCTGGAACAGCAGTGCAGCTCTTTCCCTGCGTCGCCTGCATCGGCACCGTGTCACAATGAGGAGCCCGGAGGAGACAGGCGAGGCCGCGGCGGTGAGGCGCTCACAGCTGCCACTTGTCACATTAGTCTGCTCAAATTTGGAGGAAATCAATTCGGAACCTTAATTCGCTCGACGACTCCTACGCCCGCTGCAGCCGAAACAACCCTGGCCAGCGCTCGCCTCCCACCCTCCCACCGGCTCCCCCTCAAACTCCCTCCCACCCGCCAACCCCACCCGCCCCCCCCCAAAAAAAGATGAGGAATCGACTCCCGGGGGACACAAGTCATCAATCTTAAATCACCTCCTCCAAAACTAATGGCAGTCCTAGCCCGGCCAGTCCTGCTAAATTGAATTATTACTGGATTGACAAAAAACTGCTGAGAATATTTTTGAAGGAAGGGAAGGGAAGGCTGAGTGTGTCTTAATGACAGGAAGTGGAGGGGAAGTGGTCTGAGTGAGTCACAGGGCTGGGGTGGCGGTGGGAATGGGGGTTTGAAGTTAGACTCGTACGCAGACATGGCTTGGCTTTGCAAACGTTCGCACACGTGCTCCAAGAAAGTGCGTGCACTTTTACACCGGTAGCCCACTTAAGCACACACTCTTTAAAACGCACGCGCCCACACTCACGCACACAGGTGCGTTTTCCGAGCTACGCGCCTGTATGTATGCTAATGCTCATCATCAGTCAGGGCAGATTAATGCCCCAGCTCTCAGCCAGGCAGATCCAGGTACTGCATAGACCACCTACTCATTCAGACACAATGCATGGAGACAGGACTGTGGATGGGGGGCTGCACAGCTGCCTCTTCAGCTCAGCAGCCTTCAAGACAGAGTTTGAGGCTCTTTGCACGAAAAAAAAAAAAAATAGCGAGGCAAAGGTTAAGAGCTGAAAGTAAAACAAGTTTCCCCCAACTTTTGGGGATTTTGACATCACAAAAAAAAGAAGAGTCTTAAACATTGGTGACTCTATTAAAACGGATAAAATCAAATAGCAAAAGTAGCAATCTTTTTTTTTTATCAATTTGCACAGAAAACAAGAATCACCCTAATCACCTGTCTGATATTAACTTCTTGCTAATACCTTATATGCCCATTCATTCATTCTTTTATTTTGCTTGTTTGTTGCCGGGTCGCAGGGGCAGCTGGCGCCACCCAAATCACATTGCACCATATTGTATATCCTTCCTGTGGGTGGTGAGCCCACAAGAAGCTATGTGGGTTTGAACGGTGCTATAATCAGAGCACCTCAATTGCAACCTGAGAGCTGGGGGATTTGAACCTGAAGCCCTGCGGACCCAGATCCGCCTCCTTAACCACTGTGCCACCACTGCCGACCCTATATGCCCAACAACTACTTTTTGTTTCTGATGTGTGCTGTGTCCCCCCAAAACTCAAGTAAACATCCCTTAACCCCATGTGTGAATCCAGCAAATTTGGCAAAATCCAAGCATTGTTATATTGGGTTTTCATTATGGAAAGGTACATATATTACATAATTACGCAAATGTCAAGACTATAATATCAGCCCACTGATATTGACATCCTGAGTTAGTAGAACCAAAGGAACCCGATGTTGAGCTCTTTTTAACCTTTACTTGTAGGTTGTTCCATAATTGTACAATTATTGTATCACCTGTAGCAATTACATGCTATTTTCTTTGATTAGGTAAACTCCATCATTATTACACAACACCAAATTCTGAGTATACTGTAGTTGTCTTTTGTGGTGTCTCTGTGTTAATCTAAGTGATCAACTGGTGGCCAGGGGCCTAGATTCAGCCCACGGAATTGGTGGAGGTTCTAGATAGAATTGAAATTGAATAACTAGGACATATTGTTTTACTCATGTAAAAAATTCTACAAATTCATATTTACAGCCCAATGTTATTTTTTTCCCCAAAATTGTCATGGTATAAATCCTCGTCGCCCCCTACTGTACGTTGACAATGAAAGATTTCAGCCAATACATTCATGTGTGTCAAACACACGAGTGACTTTTTACAGCGGAGCAGCTTGTTGGGACATATTTATCGTTTCTCCCTGTCACCTATTCGGCTGCGCCGGCAAAGGAGCTGCAACGCAACCTGGCGAGGCAACATGAAAGTGATGGATGAAAGTTTTCCTCTCCCAGGGCGAGGGGCAGAATTAAATTGAAAGCTACTGTTTATTCCCCCCCGTGCCTCTGCACAAAATCAGGTTTGTTTGCAATTGATTTAACCCGAGGAGGGGGTCGGAGGGAGGAGTGTTCGCTTTTGAAGAGAGAAAGGCCCAGGTCTTTTCCAATTGATGAGGAAGATGATTGAATTTGTTTAGTCCCACGTGTCTCTGAGTGTGCGTCCTCCCTGTCAGTAAATCAGATCATCCTTCTCCCCTGTCAACATGTGCTCCTTGTTGAGCAGTCAAAATTAATTTGCAAATGTGATCTTCATTTTTCTTCCTCTCCTTCATGTGCTCCTCGCTCTGCCGCTTCCTTATTTTCTTACTTTATTGTCGTCCCCAAGTCCCTTTTTTTTTTACTCCTACTTCGGAGCTTCTAATGGAAGAATGACTTTCAGACTCTTCTCCTGCTTCAGGTGGCAATTGAAAAAAAAAAGTGCCCTCTGTTCTTGAGCAGCAGGAGCTTTGATGAGATGATGAATCCTGTCTTAAACTGGTGATGTCCTACACCATCTTAGAGTACTCCCCAGCCACACCTAGCCGTGATAAGAGTTCGGTCCCTGGTTAAAGGGAACTTGTCAGACGGATTTCTTTGAACAGAGTCTGAGGGGCTTCCTGTGGGGGAACGGCTACAGAGTCATTATTCATCATCCAAGGCCTTGGTCGGACCCATCAGACACTCTCCCTCGGCAGCAGTCCATCTCTGCAGCCATTCATCATAGGTCTGAACACGGCTGAGAGCTGAGGCACTTAGGCCCTACGCCGGCGGAGCCCCTAATGAAGGCCCCGGCCGCACTTTCGCACAAACACCTCAGCGATATTAAGCTGGGTCAATTATGGTGTCGCTGCGAGTCAGCCATCAAGACGCAAGCCCTACATTTGACTGTACTTTATGTCCAACTCGCCGAGGGAAAGAATATGCATTAGACAGGAGTTAAACACGGCAGCTGTGCGGACTGAACGTCCGTACAGCTGCTGTTAGAAGAAGGCACCGAAGTTCTTTTCCACAATTAGTCCAACTATGGGTTTAAACTGCTAGATTTGCTACTTCACTTAAGACAGCTCTATGCAGAAATGTCCACAGTCCCTGCACTGCATAAAATGAACAGAACTTAAAAAAAAAAAAGTCAGCACAATTTCTGAAGATGAAATCTAACTAAGAGTTTTCCTTTTCACAGAAACCTAATTTATTATTAAAAATAATACTTGTAAAGCTTTTCAGTGTAAGGCCAGTACTGCATTAGTATGGTACACTAATATGGTATATGGTTTTTTTGGACAAGGATATGTTGTTTAGATCTGGACCTTTCTATGAGTCCGTTGTGTTTGTCTCATTTGTATTACCCTACTTGGTCAATTTCAAAAACTACAGAGGGCGCTACAAAAGATATTTTATTTATTCCTGTATCTTTTGAAGAGATTTCTGAGGAAACTATTGATCACAACATTCAAGGTTTGTTGTTACCAAATAATAAAAATCCAAAAAGTTTTTGGTAACCCAACTGACTGCAAATTTCCAAATTGCTGATGTTTTGTTGACTGTAATGTTTTTGTAACAGATTTTCCATAATATTTTGCTCTAAGCAGCATTAGTTTAATTCATCAAATCCATTTGGCCCTCTATGGAAGACTTTGGGAAAATTCCTCTGTATGGGTTACTTTAAGAAAAACCGTCATCAATCAACTACTCAATTGGCCCGATTACGCGCTGAAACCCTTGCATATCAAAGTGACATTACAACCTCAGGTAGCTGATTCTACTTGCAGTACTTCATGATATAAGATAAAGAGAATTTCTTGCGAAAAACTTTTGGCCTTAAAGCTTAAAGCAAACTCCTTGTCATTGGGTCATTGTGATCCACACCACGTTGCTCACAACAAAATCCCTACATTTAACCCATCATCAAAATGAACAGTGGGCAGCTTTGAGCGCCCGGGGAGCTGTGAGTGGGGAGGGTGCCATGCTCAGTGGACCTCAGTGGGAACTTGGTGGTGATGAGTGATTCGAACTGGGGGCCTTGCGGACCCAAGTCTGCTTCCTTGACCACTAGACCAACAACTGCTAAAAGGGGCCTAATGTGACTATTTTGTAAACTACCTTTAAGGCATAAACGTCCTCAACATGGACACAGCCATCTTATGCAGGACATTCCTTGAACTATTGGGGCAGTGATGGCCTAGTGTTTAAGGAACCAAAGTGGGGTCCAGAGGGTTCTAGTGGGGGTTGAGTTCACCAGTTGCCATTTCACCACCTAGCAACGTTTCAAAGATGCCAACTCTTCACTATGGTGATGGGTCAAAAGCAAAGGCTACATTTGGTTGTGTGCAGTGGTGTGGATCACAGTGAGAAGGAGTTTGCTTTCCTTCCTTCCTTGGTTCCTTTATGCTACAGTATTTACCTGGTCTCTCCTCCTACAACCTCTTCAATCACTGCACTCACAGTTACAGACTAATTCTTCAGTAACAACCTCATGTAGAGGTTTTGATTAGTGACTGTGTGTTGTACTTTATGTACTGAGAAGGTAGCACCGTTTATCAAACATGGATACCCAGCTTTATTAAACATAATGAGCCATGTGGCCTACAGATTTATTCGGAGTCATTAGCAGGTGTACACCTGGAGTGGAGGACACGAAAGAAAAACTCCTCTCTGCACAATATTTTCTTAGATTCGTTACTTTGCGTTGATTACACAGCAGCGGCCAAGGAGTTAATGGCATTTTATATGCGATAAAATAAAAAAAAAAAACGTAGTCTTTCGCATTCTGTGGCCTGGCGGCTGCAGCACAGCTGAGTACAGTAACAGCTCGGAGCGCAGCCGCAGGTGAGTGTAGAGTAACATGTGTGATTATGCATCTCCTCCAGGCTAATCTGATGAAATGATCCATTTTTGGAAAAGGCATTTGTCCTGTTCCCGCCACAGTGGAGAGGGTGGGGGTCTCAGTCAGTCGCAGGCTCTTTGTTACTGGCGCTTTTACATTTTTCCCAATGTTTGGTTGTCCATGGGAGACGTGTCAATACTCGGAGCTGCGCCGGCTGTGGCTGCCACACTTGAGGGAAAACATTTTCCTTGAAGTACCGTCGCTTCCTTATCTTCAATGTCAGCCCTGGGGCTCCAAGACAACATATGTTCTCTGCATGTCCCCAAGACATGGCAGACAGCGACTTCGGGCTCGGCGCTAGATCGTGGCACAAACGCATCATCACAGCCTCACTTTTCCTCCCTTGTCTCTCCCGCTCTCTCTCCCCCTCTCTCTCTCTTATATCCAGCGTGGAAACAGATGGCCGCAAATTACAATGGCAGTTGTGCCTAAAAAGTACTCTTGACAAACTCACCCCCCGTCAGTGAAATGACAAAATCATTAATTGGCATTGCGTAAGGGCTGGCTGCTCAAGCGGTGTCTGGCGCAGCATGAGTGCCTGTCTAAAACTCACAGATGTAAAAGATTAATCTTTTTGCCTTCAGGTAGGTGAGCTGAAAAATCCGCGGATGAAGGGGAAAAAGCAGCTCTTGGAGCTGTTTGGTTAGTGGGGAGAACAGAGAGGAGGGCACACACACACACACACACACACACACACACACACACACTCGCTGCCGTGGGAAGTGTTCACTGGTTTGTCCTTGAACAGACCCCATGTGACACTTTGCGCTGTTCTTCGAGAACAAAACAAGCAAGTGAGCGGAATATTAAACAGTGTTGATCATTTACATCGTCTTCGTTGGACGAAGTTACAGAGCAAACTGTGGCCCTTGGGCCAGGTGTGGCCCCAGCAGCTTGGTGATCCACCCTGTCCAAGGTTTCTGAATTATATATTTGGTTTGTATTCTGATTGGACTTCAGCTGAGGTTCTTTAGGAGAGACAAGGATGGACAGAATCGGTAATGAGATAAATAGAGGGACAACACAGACAGGAAGGTTTGGAGAAAAAGCTAGAGAAGCCATATTAAGATGGTTTGGACATGTTCAGAGGAGGGACGGTGGACACATTGGTAGAAGAATGATCTCAGAGATGGAGGTACCAGGTAGGAGACAAAGAGGAGATTGATGGATGCAGTGAGGGAGGACATGGAGGTAGTTGAAGTCAGAGTAGAAGATACAGAAGACAGAGAGGAGATGGAAACTGTTGACCCGCTGTGGCAATAAGAATTGTGTTACTGAGCATTTCCTCGCAATTTCCATGTATTTCCTACAGATGGCATAAAATATTACTATTTATATAAATATTTCTTTTAAAATGTATCTTGGTTCACACCAACGATACATCAATCCCAGACTTGGACAAACAAAGGCTTGTAGGTCTGATGTGGCCTACTTGGCGTTTAATCTGGCATGGTGAGGTTACAAGGAGCAGAGGTGGTGAAGGTGCAAGAGTTTAGATACTAAGGATCAACTGGTCAGAGCAGTGGAGACTGTGGAAGAGAGGAGAAGAATAGAGTACAGGCAGAATGGAACAACTGGAGAAAAGAGTCTGGAGTGATCTGTGACAGAAGAGAGTCAGCTAAGGTGAAGGGAAAGGTTTACAGGACAGTGGTGAGACCAGACAGACTAGTTGCTAAGATTCTCTTTAGGAGAGACAAGGATGGAAAGTGCATACATTGGTAGAAGAATTATCCCAGAGATGGATCTACCAGGTAGGAGACAAAGAGGAGATTGATGGATGTAATGAAAGAAGACATGGAGGTATTTGGAGTCAGAGTAGAAGATGGCATAAACTATATAGACCAGTTCTGTGCAAAGTTTAGATTTTTCTTTAAGCTGGTGTCCATAGGTTGCCCTGTAGGAGGGTAGGCAGCCTACTGATGAGAGAGTGTAGGCCGTACCCTCCACTGCACCACACACCCCAGTAAATTACAGCCCAGATTAAAAGGTATAAATATTAACAGCTGCTCTTTCAACTGCCGTACTGAGACGAGTGTGTTTTGACACGGGTAAAAATTACCGCAATAATGATGACGACGACGCTTATAAAGAAACTTGCCAACGTGCCGGCAGAAGTTAAATGTGAATATTTAAAAATAATTAACTCGGAGACAAGAGGCAGAAGCAGCCGCGTGTCGACTTTGGCACTGAGCGGCCGACTCTAATGTCTGTGGTCTTTATCTGTGCTCTCTTATCTGCCATTAACCACCGACTCGCAGCACAGTAGCCTAAATGAACGGAGCGGCGCGCTGGATATTAGCAAGGCAATAAAAGGATGAATATTTGATAGCGGAGATTCGGGGTCCGTCTTATTACTCTGGGCTGTGGTTACAGCTCCAGCCGCTCTGACCGGAGAAAAAAAGTTGTTGGTTTTCACCTCAGGTCTTGATTACAATCCAACCCACCCGACCCTTTCCTGACACTGGCATGGGAACCTTCCCACACGGCAATGTATCCATTCTCTAAATTCCTTCTTCTCCCTTTACTTGGCATCTAGTTTTTTTATTTCCATTAATCTTTTCAAGGGCCTTCTATAATCCATCTCCCCAGCCGAGAGGTATTCCCCGAGGGTAAATTACTCTGGAGGCCTGCCTGGCCTCGCGCTGCATCAGATTGACCCTCAGCTTGTTTGCCATTTTGTATACTGCACTGTTTATTTAACAAGGAGCAGAGTGAGTGTGATTTCCAGGGACGGGTCCCTGTGATAGTAGCTCTGACACCCTGCCTGAGTAATGACCCTCATTATGGAGCTTCTGACAGCTCCCTGAAAGGCTTGATTTATGAATATGCTGGGACCACAGCCCCACAAGCCTCCACGCACCAGCCTCCGAGCGTGGTCTCCCCTCTTTCTGTCAGGACCCACGGACCCATACATGCATGAGCGTGGGCGTTCACACGCATGTAGTGCCGCCACATGCGGCAGAAGGCAAATGGTACATGTGTATGTGAACTGACCGACCCGTGTATTTGGACTGGGGAATTGCGGATAATTAGGAATCGCAGTTCTTCCTCATCAGATCGGCTGATGATTCTGTTAACTAATTGTCAGAAGTTATTTCAGTTATAGTACATATACAATAATTAATATATTAACATATGTGTATGCATATATGTTTATGTGTATTTATACAGATAAATCCATATTGCAGGTATGCATATATATGTACATATATGTATATATTTATGTATATAAATACACATATATGTATGTATGATTATGTTTATATAAATGTTAAGCTATATCTATACAAAGATATATAAATATATATATATGAATGCATATAAATGCACATTTACATATTACAGATAAATCCATATCTGTAGGTATGCATATATATGTACATATATGTATATAGATTTATGTATATATATATACACATATATGTATATACAATTATGTTTATATAAATGTTAAGCTATATCTATACAAAGATATATATATATATATGTATATATAGGAATGCATATAAATGCGCATTTACATGTTACAGATAAATCCATATCTGTAGGTATGCATATATGTACATATATGTATATATATCTATATGTATGTATATACACATGATTATATGTTTATAGGAGCTGTAAGTCTTCATCTATATGCACATATATGTAAATTGTATTTATGTATATAAAATTATATGTTTTATATACACCTTTAGCTATATATTTATGCAGCTACATGGTATATTGGTATATATGTAGATTTATATACACAGTATATATTATATATTGATGTATATATGATTACATGTGAATATAACAATATATATACATATATTGTTGTGTATATGTCTATATATGTTTATATGATTGTATAAGTACTAAGGTCTAAATCTATAGCTATATTCATATATGTAGACATTTATACATACGTATATGTGTACATATGTATGTATGACTATATGTCTATCTTTGTGTGTTAATCTTCAATAATCTACATATATTATATGCATGTGTATATACTGTATAAATACCTGTAAGTCTAAACCTATATGTGCATTTTTGGTTAATTTGGAAGTCCAATCTTTAAAATATATATTTTATGGTAGCTGTAAAATCCTCACTAGAAATCATCATTAATTTTGTTCAATATACTTTATTCAACGATCCTACACAAGACTTCATAACGTTAGTACGTTCTGTGTTGCTGGAACATCATCCTATTCAGGAGAGTTTTTGTTGCCGGTGTTGAAAGTATATCATTGGCTGTCTGTCAACTTGTCAGCATCAGACTCACTCACTGCCCTGCCCTCAGCAGAGGCTGGATGTCTGACCTGAAGTTGAAGCTCCTTAAACAGACTTGAGATGGTTTTAAAGCTGGAGACGCTGTGGTGAAATTAGAACTTCTCCCCTCAGTGATGCTGTAGAGCTATTGGACAGGACACGAGGAGAGCAGGGCCTACAGTAAGGAAAATCAGTGAAGAAGGAGAAGGAAAAATGATTGAATAAACTAAACTGAGTGGACAGCTTTAGAGGAGTCAGTTGGAGAAAAGTGGAGGAGGACTTTCCAGAAAGATGATGAGAGTTGAAGAGGTGGAATATTCATGGACTGATCTTAAAGTGGGAGAGAAGAAGAAAAAGCAAGAGCCAGTAAAGATACATTAGACTTGTCAGAATCCTGGAGGTTTTGGACCCAGATTCATTTTTTTCTTCTCTCCAGATCAGCAATAAGCAATATTTTCACATGGAAACAAACTGTAGTCTTGCGTAACAATTGGGTTTGGAACAACCAGATCTTAATATTATAAAACCTTAAAAAACGAACTTAATAAAATGCACATTTCGTTTTCTTATCCTTGATCTGTACTTTTTACTATTTTTTTTTTGGTTTATGTTTTTCACAACATCAGAAAAAAAACATTTTGGACAGTGGTTCCATATTTTAACAAATATACAAATATTAACACCTATTAACAGATATTACACCTCTGCCTTAGACGCAAAAGGTCATGGGTTCGAGTCCCCAGAGGACTCATTCACTTGGATGCCACAGATGTGCTGTAAACACAAGAATATCTCCAGCGTGGGATCCATAAAGTTTTAAAACATGATTATTAGTTAGTTGTAGGATTGTACGTTGCAACTCTGTTGCTCCGCTCTTTTGAAGCTCACTGTAATGCGAGTGTCAAAGTCAAGGTATGCAGACCCAAAGTGGCCCCACCAAGTCATTTTATGTGGCGCGCAAGAGCTTAAAAACCTTTTTTAATTGTAAAGTTCTGAACTTATTGACTTTGTATTACACATTAATATAACTTTTTAACTAATAATAATCGCAGAAACATTTATTAATATATAGCTGTAAAGTCTTTCAGATACTGACCTTTCTAGGGGAACTGGACTGAAAAGTTTGACACGTCTGCTTAACCACTGTTGTGGATCTTTTTCGGTTGCTCTTTGATGAATTGTAGCAACAGGGCAGTAACGAGTCCTGAAACCCTCAAAAAATGGCTTTTTTTTAAATGATTCCATTCTTTGCATTTAGAGACACTGGGAATATGTAGAAGACAGGAGACAGAGCTGGAGCTGGAGGAGTTAAAAATGCTTAGATTCTCTTTAGGAGAGACAAGGATGGACAGGATCAGAAATCAGGTGATTAGAGGGACAACACAGACAGGAAGGTTTGGAGAAAAAGCTAGAGAAGCCAGATTGAGATGGTTTGGACATGTTCAGAGGAGGGACAGTGGATATATTTGTGGAAGAATGATCCTGAGGATGGAGCTACCAGGTAGGAGACAAAGAAGAGATTGATTGGAGGCAGTTGAAGTTGAGAGTAGAAGATACAGAGGACAGGGTGAGATGGAAATTGTTGACTCGCTGTGGCAACCCCTGAAAAAAGGGACAAGATGAAAGGAGGAGATGGATTATTTGCATTATAACCTCGTCTTCTACAAACAGCCGTTCTCACCAACCCTGCCAGTGTCTTCAGTAGGTCTAATATGAGACGACTGTAATTTGTATTCCTGGGAGTTGGCGCTTTAAAGACAATAATGAACTGATTGAACTCCCAGATGAACTAACACACACATATACTCTCCCTCACTCTCTCTCTCTTTACACCCCACATTTAAAAGCCCTGGATAAAAGGTAAGGAAATATGCTTTAATAACTTTAAATATGCATGATGTTTCCGAGGCAAAGTGCAGCACGGCATCAGAAATCTGCACAAGCTCCTCTACTAATTCTCTCTCTCTTTCTCCCTCTTTCTTTATACTGAAAATGTAAATAATTAAAAATAGCGTGAAGTGGAGGTGGCGGGAGTCTGAGAGGAGAAAGAGAAAGTCAAAGACACTCACACTTCTTGCATAAACACATTTTATTACTGACCTCCAACGCCCTGAGACATCAAATAATAAAGCTATACGTCTCCTCAGAGAGATGTGTGTGTGTGTGTGTGTGTGTGTCTATATGCGCTCACCAATAGAACACAGAATATGGAGAAGAGCGTCTTTCTCTCTCTGTGTGTGTCTGTGTTTTCAAGTCTCATCCCTGCCAGGGAGTGGAGTTAAAACGAGGGTGGAGGACCCGTGCTATGGCTCTAAGGATGGAACTAGTTACAGTGGGGCTACATGATACGAGCTGCTCTAAACCCTGTTGCCAGATTTTCATTGCAATACAAGGAATTACCTGAGCGCTGTTTCTCCACCTGATGCCAGATCAGCTCCATCCTCTGTCGTACTGTCCCAGTCTTAAACGAGTGACAAATTTTTGAAAATTTTGACGTTTGCCCAAGCCTTGGAGCTCTAACAGAACCTGCACTCCATTGAATTAGACAGAGCGTTTTCAGAGGAGGAGACGTCTACTATAGACTGACTCATTCGGCACACAATGAAATGTGACCTCACCTCAGTGGTAACTTGGCGGACGGGGGATTCGAACCAGGGACCTCACGGACCCTAGTCCACTTCCTTAACCACTAGGCCACCAACTACCCCAACAATAGGGTAGTGTTTGAAATATATTGATCTGCACGTCACACTTAAATGTGATCTTTGCCCAAGTATTGGAGCTCTGTTTGATCGAACAGAGCGCTTTCAGAGGAGGAGACATCTTCTTCAATCTGTAGGAGTAGTAAGTGTGTTGAACACTAGATGTGTTCAACACACTTTTCTGTGTGGTTTTTTTTTTGTGATTTTGCTGATATCAGAAGATGAAATCGGAAATTTTTCATCAGGAATCAGCTATTGTTGAGTCTATAAATTAGAAAAAATTTTATTGATGCATCTTTTCATTGTCAATGTGATCCACACCACTGCACACAATGTAGTGACCTCTGCATTTAACCCATGATTAAACTGAATGGTGGGCAGCTTTAAGCGTCCATGGAGCAGTGTTTCAGGACATTAACATGCTCAGTACACCTCACCTAACTTAGTCCTCCCTCTAAGACTCACTCATTCTCCATCAAATTGCTGATTAACCCATTTTTATAACTTTTTATTCCTTCCCTTTCGGTTTTCCTTTTTTCAGGGGCTGCCACAGCAAGTCAACATTTTCCATCACCGTCCTCTGTATTTTCTACTCTGACTCCAACTACCTCCATGTCCTCCCTCACTGCATCCATCAATCTCCTCTTTGTCTCCTACCTGGTAGCTCCATCTCTAGGATCATTCTTCTGCCAATGTCTCCACTGTCCCTCCTCTGAACATGTCCTCAATCTGGCTTCTCTTGCTTTTTACTCCAAACATTCCTGTCTGTGTTGTCCCTCTAATCACCTCATTCCTGATCCTGTCCATCCTTGTCTCTCCTAAAGAATCTCAGCATCTTTAACTCCTCCAACTCCAGCTCTGTCTACATTTTGATATAAAATGTTTTTTTTTTAAACTACAACTGTTTTATATTATTTAAATGCGTGTTTCAATTAATATTGTTGATGGTTACAGAGCCATTTTTAGAGATAATTTGAATTGAATTAATTGATATTATATTTCTGTGTGGGTAGGTTAATTTTGTCGGTTTTTAGACTTTTTTAATGGAAAAAAATGCAATTTCTATACATCAGATCAACTAAGGACAACTGCGTGGACGTGGATAATAGTCCCAGCCTGAAACCCCACTGACGACTTATTTTACCTGTGACTCTCTAGAACCCAGTGTTGTCTTCCTGCAGCTTTTTTAAACCCCTCCTTCGTCCTGTTTTTCCGCGGGTGTTGACTCTCTGACATCCTCGTTTCATCATCAACAAATTTTGTTTTGATGCTTATTTGGCCAACTGGAGATTTGAGAGCTTAACTCGCCGTCTCCGGGCTAATAAGTAGAGGCTTAGCCTTATTAGGAAATAGGGAATCCGCAAACATGACAAGCGCATATTCACCCCCGGCTCCCTGGGAGGTGTAAATAGATAAATACATAAATACATAAACAGGCGGAGGGGAAAATCCGATTGCGCGAGTCCCTCATGATTTAGAGTAATGCGTGGCTGAAAATGAAATCAGTTATGCTCTGGCGGCAGCTACAATTGTCTGTGTCAGATTATATTTCCCCTCCATATGTTAGCCGGGCCAAATTGTTTCTTTTTTTTTTTTTCCTCCCCTTTCATATCATGGCATGTTACTCGGCCCCTTAATCTTCTGTGGTGGCAGCAGTTGTGCGCTGTGATTATTTCAGTCGAGTGGTATTTAAATGAATAAACAGCCAGTATTTACCCGGCGTAGTAGCCTCGTCGTGTTGGCTGGTTCTCAGTAATGGCCTTTAGACTTGGGTTGTGTTCTCGGGAGTCATTTCATCTGCTGTTATTTTAACCCTGTGCCTCGATGTTCTGCTCTGGTTCTTCTTTTTTTTTTTTTATTTTTTTTTTTTTTTAACCTCCGTTGCACAACTGCTTCTCTTCATTGTGAATTTTAATTTCCACCAACGTGCCATTAGAAGTGGGTGTAATCCCATCACTGCTTGTCCTTCATGCCTCACACAGTGATGTATTAAAGGCAGGGCGGGATAATGAATGGGAAGCGCCAAGTTGTTAACTCAGTTCCTCTGTACCATTTCTATTAATTTGCCCTTTTCTCAACTCTGTTGATTTTATTTTCCGCCTTCCGCGCGCCTGCCGATCAATCACATCTTACAAATTTATCTTTCGCAGTTTGTTTTAGCTCCAACACCTCCACGCACGTGCGATTTTTCGAGTGTGTGGCAGTTTTAGTGATACGTTGAAAACACAACGAACTCCAAGTCAACAGAATCTCACATCTGCAGTTTGCACTTTTCTGTTTGCCATCTTTTCGACATGACGGGAACCAGTATCACATTAGTTCAACATACTGTAGTACCTGGTTATACACTGCGTAGTGTAGTATTTCTTTTTTTTTTTTGGCGGGGATAAAGCATGGACTCACAAATCAAATCTTTCACAATGACATCTGTTATACAATAAAAACTAATAATTTCAATTATTATATCATTCATTCATTTTAATCTGCTTGTTCGTCCACGAGTGGCACCCAAATCACACTGCAACCACTGCAAGTTATGTAGGTTGGGACAGTGCTATGATGGACCTCAGTAGCAACATGGCAGCTGGGGGATTCAAACCTGAAGTCCTGTGGACCCAAGTCTGCTTCCTTATCCACTTCGTTATGCAGCCCTAATAATTATTATTGAAAAATACTATTTTTAACCAGTGATGTTTCTCCATTGTATTTTATTTATATAACAAACATTTATAGATTTTTTTTTAGATTTATGAGTTTTATTTGGCCAGGATGGAACCAGAATTTTTTTAAAGACATTCTATTGATGGAAGACACCTTTCCAGCATCAGCATTTAATCTGTAGTTAAAATGGAGTTGGATTAGATTCACGGTACAGATTAAGATTAGGATTATACCATGTTTGTATTACGCAAGGTGAAGCTAAGGGGCTTCAAGTGGTCACATAACCAAAATGTATGTGTTTGATAATGTGCGTTATAGAATGTGAATGGCTGAGAAATCTATATTCCATACATCTATAGTGCTCGGCCAATCAAAGACCGCTCTCCTTTCCACTTTTTTTTAATTTTTTTATCAGACAATAAAATAATACAGTGTAGAAGTCAGACCTAACAGTGGATTTAAATAATCTTTCCAGCGCCTACTTGTCAGTCCATACACTGTACCTTTCACTGTATGAACACAGTTGGGCTTAATCTGATCTCTGGATTGAACCACACTGGAGTAAAAGTAATCTGCGGATCACATCACACCCTCACCCCTCTCCCCCCACCCTCCCATCCACCCACCCACCCATTTACATCTCTATTTCCCTTCAGCCATGTCCTAACAATGATGAGGAAAGGAAAGAAAATCTATATATGTATATACATGCTTCAAAACCCACCCGTCCGGGCTGGGCTAAATTACCAGCGCGGAGCCGTACGACGAAATCTTTCGCCGTTTGTGTTTAATGCCGCGGCTGCAGCAGAACGCGCTGCCATTCTTCTGACGCTTGACTGGGCAGATTATGCTCAGGTATCAGCCGCAGCCAGGAAAGCGGATTACTTGTGTCCAAATAGAGTTGTCAGTTTGGAAACTCAAGATGCAATCATTTCCATGGGAAGGGTAATTATAGGGGATCAGGCCTCGGTTACTGTCAGATGTTGGCACGTGATGAGACAATCGCTCTCTAATGAAGGACTTTACATGTGTGAGGTGAACCAGGTTCTCCCATTCAACCGCTGCCCGCTCCCACTGTTGTCATGTCGTCCCGTCTTCTTTGACCCCGCTGCTCTGACGGCGCTGTGGATTAGTGTGCCGACACATCAGAGGGAATATATTATCCATCTTCAAGAACTTTCTGATAGTTACTTCATAATGAAGAGAATGAGTCGGAGGCAAAGACCGCTATTTTACTTGAGACAAATAAATTGAAGGCCACTGCCTGCCATTTCACCTCGGGGCCACAGCTGATGTTCAATACCAATTGATTTGGTATTTATAATAAGTGAGTTTTCGACAGATTGTAGGTAACAAAACCACACAGATGAAAAACAAAACAAAAAAAAAAAACAAATAAACCCCCCACCCTAGAAAATTACCCAGAATTGGATGAATCAAAAATGTTGGGATCCTATAGCATGCAGTCCAAACTAAGGCCCGGGGGCCAGATGTGGCCCCACGGGCCTTAGTTTTAAAAATATATTAAAATATATTTTTTTAATATTATCATCATATTTCTGCCTTTTTCCTGCAATGGTGCATTTCTTCAGTAGCTGGCGCCATAAAGGGTATTAGAAATGTAGGATTTTAGGTTTTATACATTACTTTTATATGGCATTTAGCTTAGTTTAAACAACAATTCATGTTTTTGTTCTGGACTTGGCTCTCGTGACAAATTTTAGGACCAATTGTATAACATAGCATAGTACAGTACATCAATCCATGAAAAGGCAGTACATTTATTTTTTGATTAATGTGATAAATGATGCAATGAAATCATTTTTTTAGCACATTATCAACCCAGCGGTTGATCGACACTGGTCTCAATAAATGGGAAAACTGTGTTGGAATAAAGTAAATGAAAAAAAGTGCAACAAATAAAAGGCTCCATTGCTATACTCTGTTATATGTTCAGTGTTTACCACTGAGTGCATTTTCACCACTTGCAGTGAAATCCTTTTGAAATATTATTTCTTAACATTTAACTTTTATATCAAGGTGAGGGCTAGAAAATATTTTTCCATGGGCCGCAAATGGCCATGGGCCACGAGTTTGAGACCCCTGATTTAGGAGTTTCTCCCCCTAGACACTACACAACAAACCACCATATTATTGCAAGAATACAGTTTGAGTCCGAGACCACCAACCTGGGGGACGGGCCCCCTTTCATGGGCACAGAGTTACCATGAGGGGACACAAACAATAGATAAATGTCTTTAAATCTAACCTGTAGAATAATCTGATTACTTGTAATATGGTGGAGGCTTTTGTAAATATTATTGTGATGGCTATAAATGGCAAGATTTTTTTTTTGTCTATAACAGATATTACTTAAAGTAAACTTGAGGCTATTGTTTGTTTGTTTTTTTGTTTTTAATGCAGTGTTAATAAGATAACTTTGGGATATCTTCTTTTTTTGACATTTTATGGTTTATACTACTGTTAGTGTTCTGGTTGGCAAGATTTATTTCTAGTTTAAGTTGTTTTAGGTATTTGTTGTTGCTACTCTGTACTTCAATAATCATGTAATGAGTGCTGATTTTTTTTCTTTTATGAAGTTTTGCTGTGGCTGATATTTTGAAATTATTTTCACAATTCCTGTGCAATATATTGTTTAATTAAAACTCAATTTAGAGCTAAAGAGCAAAAAGAAAGGCAATATATATAGATATATATTACCATTCCAAAGGTAAAAACAAAAAAAGGAAATTTATTAAGCATGTGCTCCCTTCTAAAATGAACGGTGTTCAACTTATTTTACTGTAAACTGTACTTGTACTGCAGTAGTGACTGTATTTACAGTATAAGTCAATGCGAAGTTAAGCACCGATCGATGGTGTTCATGTATGTGAATATATATTCAGTTACGTCAGGTTGCTCCATAGACACGGAGGAGTTTTCCCTCCTGTTCTTCTATGGGAAAAGAGATAATCATCTGTCATTACAAATTATGGGATAGCTGCCTGCCATGTTCCCAGCCTTTGTCTCCACGTCTCACCTTTACACACCTCGGCCTCAACCTTGGCCCCGACTGAGGCGTCGCCCTCATAGAAATGCAGCGGGTAAATCCAGATCAAACCTGCGTACGGTGAACCTCTGCACACACACACACACGCCCGCGGAGAGAGTCACAGCGACGTCTGTTTTATTATGACGAGCTTGTGCATTGTACATCCCGCCAATACCCAATCACTCATTTTCCCACCAAATACCTCCCTCTCTCGACGCTTGGTCGAAAAGGTCACACAATTAAATGGTTGGGGCCTTCTGCTCATGTCATAGAATGGTGATGTATCACTCCAGGCTGGCTGTACGTGTACCTGACACACTGTGAGCATGAATATGATTTCAGAGATCATTAAAAATTTAACAGCGTGACCTAATTACCCGAGCTCCCTATTCAGATTCTGAGCAGTAAGTGAGATGGAGAGAGGAGAGAGGAGAGAGGAAGAAAGGAGGGTCTGTGCATGCCAGGCCCCGGCTCATCTGGAATCAATTATAATTACTTTATGTTGCTGCTTTGTCAATCAATAGGGACCGGGCCGTAATGGATCGCTCAGGTGTCACTTACTGTACTTAGAGCGATGAGCTACTGTTGTTTGTGCATTTGCATCAGCGCGAGGAGTCTCAGGAGGAGCGGCTATAATTAGTCAGTCAGCTCCGTGTACTGTACGTACACTGAAGTGACTGTGCTTTAAAAGAACTATCACTCTTCTTAAAGTGGAAATATACCCACACACACTGCCACACATACAAACACAGAGATGTGCATGTACTGAGTATATATATTAACACACACATATACTGTATATATATATACATATATATATATTGTTAGCCTCATAGCATAATTGCCTAAGATGTGTGTGTGCGTATATATACATATATATGTGTGTCTGTATATATGTGTATATATGTGTGTGTCTGTATATATGTGTATATATATGTGTGTGTGTGTGTGTATATTTGTATATATGTACATATTTATACATATGTGTACATGCAACAAATCAATAAGTCACAGGATAGCTCTGAATTAATCACAATGAATTGCAAATAAAATATATAATGTGTAAGTAAACTCAAAAAATATATATGTCCAAATATACAGTAAATATATATGTAACCTCTGTATACATGTATATAAACACAGCACAATGTCTCCACACGTGGACATATATAATTATAAAAAGCAATATATATAGCAATATATGTCTGAGTGCACATATTGACATATTTATCACAATAGTCACAATATTTGTATAAATACTTACATAAAGATGTATAAACAGCATATATATCTGCATGTATACGTATATGTGATTAAATCTATGAATACCATAACATTAACATATATATGTATTCATGTACTTGTGTACTGTCTATACAAATATATTGCCATTCACATTATATGTATGCATGCACATATGTAAACACGTATATGTATAATATATGTATACAGTAGATATATTTATACAGTAAATATATATATTATTTGTGCTTCATATGTTGTACATACAGTATATTGCATGTGTGTATGTATTTGTACTGTATGTGTACAATATGTCAGTATAAAAACACACGTATTTTCATGAACTCCTCTTCTCCCTGTATTGACCAATCAACATTGAGTCTCCAACGCTGCAGATCATCATTATCTGCTGCTACAAAGGTTCTTAGGAATCTTAAGTCCTTAAAACCCAGGGCTTCTCATGTGTCCGTCCATCGATTCACTGCTTTTGACAATGAATTGCAGATCATTGATCTGCCTCCTGGACAGACCTAATGGCCAAGCACAACATCGGGGCCTGCTGTTGGGGAAGATACAGCTAGAACGCCACCTCCGCCAAAGTCTCTGTCCTTTGTTTAGTCTTTTTAGTCAGGCAATAAAGAATTTGGCATTTCACCGCCACTCGTCCAACTAGATAGTGTCTCAGAGCTGGTGTTACTGATGGACTGGTGTAGGGCGGTGATGCCAACATGAACTCCGTGACATCTTTGTTTATCCAGCTACATCATTCTCCCATCTCTGCCAGGCCAGTCTCACCATCTTGTGTTTCAACCCTCTGGATCTACTGTGATGAATCACCGTTCCACTCCTTCTCACTCTGTTATAAACATTTACCCTAACCTCGCCTGGGATCAATAAATCCTGTTGCCGTTTGGTAATCAGGTGGCAGAGCCAATCTCATAATCACTGTCTAATACAGGTTGGGCGTGTGGAGCTGGTGTTTCCTGCCAGCTCTGCCTCTGTCTCTCTTTACATCCAACAGATCCTGCCAGACAGATACCAGCTCCTGTGGTTTTCCCCAAACTAAAGGTTGCTGAATATAGTGCTTGAAATGTTCGGGTTTCTTTTACTTGATTTCTCCTCAGTATCTTAACATTTATCTTTCTGTAAAATCTGTCAGGATCCACAGACTGGACCTTGGACCTTGTTTTGTTAATGGTTTGGTGTTGGGTTTAGATTCCGTTCAGGATGGTGCCTGTTTTCTCCATCTTAATTTTATTTGTTGACTTATTTTCCTTTTCAGGAAATTATTAACCTTAAA
>JAFBJS010001898.1:55460-75861 GCA_016785265.1 Paraplagusia blochii
ATATATATGTGTATATATGTATATATATACATATATACATGTATATACATATATATGTATGTATATATACACACGTATATATGTGTATGTGTATATATATTTATGTATATATGTACATGTGTATATATATATATACATATATGTATGTATATACAGTATATACATGTATATATGTTTATATATATCCATATATCTATATATGTATATATATATATTTACATGTATATACAGTATATATGTATACATGTATATACCAGTACATGTATATATATGTCTAGCAGGAGCATGTGTCCAACTGCCACTCACGAAAACAGATCACAAGTAGTTATTATGCCGTATGCGAGTTCGACATATAATTCCTTGCAAAAAAAATTGAACAGGATTTTTTGCAACAACCTTTTTACCATAAGTTCAAGGAAACCTGTTGTTTTTATGAACTTATGATTTTGTAGTTTGGAAACGTCAGAAGGAGAAAACCTCAGGATGCAGCCATATTGAAGAATGTACCTCAAACTGTTTTTACGAAGAAAATATTCAGGTGTTTGTTTTTCAATTTCAGACTGACCTACACTTTCTTTTTGCCTAACAAATCAAAAAAACATTCACTCAGATATTGATCCTGAAGAGTACGACAGTGTTGTTTACAGCAAACACACTTCCTGAGTTCTTTTTTTCTCGACCACCGTCCTTCCTTGGCCTAAAAGTCGGCTTCGCTTTGGCGAGAAGAGGCGTATAATATCAAAAAGGTCTCCACAGCAGGAGGGCCACAGTTCAGGGACATGTAAGCAGCCGCATGTTGAGCAGGAATATTCAGAGCTGCTGTAATTGCCCCGCCATGTTTTAGAGTGCGGGGTGAACGTGTCTCCCTATTGTACGCCCAGGTCTTATTATAGTGGAGCACATGGAAAGAGAAGAAAAAAAAAAAAAAAGTCTAGTGCGACCATTGAAAGGCTCACTGTTCTGAATATGCAGAAAGCACGTCAACAACTCCGCCGTACCCTACCATTAGCCTCGCCTTCTCCCGCTTCTTATGCTGCTATTTGTTCTCTTTAAAAGGAAATGAAAGGGGGCGCTGGATGGACCGCAATTCTTCGACGTTTCATTGTATGCAGTAATATACACGATTAAGTGGCGGCATATAGAAACAAACCTTTGATTAAATGGATCTGAATCACAAAGAAACAGCAAAGACTCCCCCTGGTGCTTTCAGTTATTAAGGATTGCTTTCTTTAGTTTTTTTTTTTCTTTTTTTTTTTTTTTACCTCAGTACCTGCACACGCTGACTTTTGACACCCGCGGTTTTCAAGAGGGGCATTTCTGAGGACTCTCAGTTCGGCAGCCATCGGATTAAATCAAGTCTGCTGTAATAAAGTATAATGTTATATTCATTTTGTCATAATTACTGCTCCTAGTGTACTAAAAGGCCTGTGGATTATAATGAATTCAAATAGGTTCGCTGCTAATGGGAAACGATGGAGAGCAGTGAAGATTGCTAATATTAGTCGGAGCTCTATTTTTCATTACGGCGTATTAGGAAGGAGAATATTCAAATAGGGACACTTTGACTGCGTTGAGTTGTTCTTTGATTATTAGACGCTCTCTCTCTCTTAATGATTATCCATCGTTGGAGTGCGCTTGACAGAGTGTTCGCCGCCAAAACCGGCCTGTTTATTTGTACCGTTTGTACCACGTCACCAGAACCAACAAAAGTCTCCCCAGAGTTGAGTATTTGGAAAGCATAAAGCGAAACCGATTGAAATAAAGGAACTGTGAGATAAATCACAATGACGGGGCACGTAAGGAAACCCGGTCGTTCTATACATGGGATTCAAGGGCCGTATTTATCGGCGAAAGGCGTGCAAATCTGTGTAAGTATCTCCACTGTTTGCATAATAGATTAGAAATTAGCATTTTTGTTCATTTTCCATGTATGCACAGTGCCTGGAAGAATAACACTCCATGCATATCAGATCAGCCTGCCTACAATTTTGCGCAGTATATTATTTGACAATCTAAAATGTGTAATTTGCATGAAATTGCTTAATTAAAACACAGTCACTGGGGGTATTAATTTCTTTGTCTGACAGTGGAGTGTAGTGAGGAGCGAGCAGGGGAGATGTAAAATGCTGTCAGATAGCGCTGTCACAGAGGCAGAAAGGAAATTCTGCCACGTTCACCGCCCCCTCCCTCACCCTCACCACCATCGCCACCTCTCCTCCTCGCCTCCTAGCGGCACAGAGCGATGGAGAGGATAACGCCAGCCCAGCTAATTTGGGTTATGGTGGTAAACGGAGGCCACTGCACTCGAAAGATACCAAAAGGAATGGGGGGGAGGGCGGAGGTGTGGGGGGGGAGTCACTGAAGAGATAGGGAACACTGGGAATGAGAGGGGCTGACTTCGTCGGGCGATGTCGTTGTTTTCTTCAATCTTCTTCCGCTGACAATGACACGACAACAGATAAGTGTCAGCTTGGTGTGACACCCAGTTTATTCAATTTATCTCAACAAAAAACAAAAAAACATCTAAATCACAAATTAGTCAGACAGTTATTTAATCTGCATTTTCGTTTTCTTTTTCTTTTCCACTGTCAATTAGGCAGAGGAATCCTCTGTTGTGCCTTTGTTTCTAGGGTGAAATCAGCTGTAGGAGCCGTAACGCGGCCAGTGAATCGAAAAAGAAAAAAAAATCAGCCGTCCCGTTAATTGTTGCCCACCCCTCCGTGGTGCGGCGCCCCGTGCCATTAGAAATGCAGGGATTTTTGAGCGTAAAAAAAGGGCAGAGAGGTAGGCGAAGGATGAACCGTAGAGATTCAGAAAAATACACTGGGAGGAGGAAGTCTTTGGAGCATGACAAAGAACGAGATTAAAGCTGCTTCTTCCCCCCGTTTGCAGTCGGCCCGGTGTCTGTGTACGCTCAGCCCGCACATCTGTACCCTTTTGTCTTAAATATCAAAGGCAGCAGAGGCACGTTAACATTTCAGTAATTCCAAAGATACATGAGGAGGACAAGGGAGGGTGAATGGAGCAACAAAGAAGTTATCAAACTATGAGGGCAGAGAGGGAGGAAGAAGGAGGGAGGGAGGGAGGGAGGGAGAGGAGTCTGTGTGTTTTCCTATTGCTGAAATGCTTAATACTAAGATTTCCTTCCAACTAAAACACTCGCAGGTCTCACAATGCCATAAAAAATATCTGGGCATCAGTGGTGGCCCAGTGGTTAAGGTAGCAGACTTGGGTCCCCAAGGTTTCAGGTTTGAATCCACCAGCTGCCAGGTTACCACTGTGGTGCTCTGATCATAGCACTTTCCCAACCCTTATAACCTCCAGTGGTGCAGCCCCACCCACAGGAAGAGTTACAGTATGGTGCAGTGTGATTTGGGTGGTGCCGGCTGCCCCATGTGATCCGATAACGGAAAATCAGATGAATGGATAGTCAAAAAAAAAAAAGTTAAAATTACATCTGATGATTGAGGGGTGAACTGGATCTTGTAAAATTCCCAGCTATACAGTACTAGTATCTCAAAATTCTCTCATTGTGGTATTTGGGTACATGTCCAATTTAGTACGGTCGATGAAATTCCAATCAAAATATCGAAATATGGAGCTATTAAATTATTGTTGGACTCATCTGAATTGACCACCAGGACCAGAAAACTGATTTATCAATACTGATTATCAGTATCCGTGGAGAAGATCGTGTAGCGCAATCTTGGATTTTATACCACACTGATCACCAACTAGTGAGCTGAAGGAAGGAAGGAAGGAAGGAAGGAAGGAAGGAAGGAAGGAAGGAAGGAAGGAAGGAAGGAAGGAAGGAAGGAAGGAAGGAAGGAAGGAAGGAAGGAAGGAAGGAAGGAAGGAAGGAAGGAAGGAAGGAAGGAAGGAAGGAAGGAAGGAAGGAAGGAAGGAAGGAAAAGGAGACTCCTTGTCATTTTTCCTTTCACCACCCTAGGAGCAGTGGGCGGGGACGGTGCCATGCTCAGTGGACCTCAGTGGTAACTTGGCAGTAGGGGGATTCCAACCGGGGACCTTGCCGACCAAAGTCCATTTTCTCAATCACTAGGCGACCAACTGCCCCAAAATGTGGCCCACCATACAGTCCTATCCAGCCCACACCAGGATCATGATGGTGATGAAACACAAAATGTTCATTTTTAACCCATTGTCTGGCCTAGTTAGAGTCACATGGTATATGAATATATACTGTTAAGGTCAGGCAGATGAGTAAAAATCATCGGAATTCTTTATTGAGAACAATATGAACAGATGCTAGCTTTACTTTGGATACGTACCAACTTTTCCTTTGGAACAGGGAACCGTTTAAGAACTGTCAGACGCGTAGACGGAGGGAAAAGTTGAAGAGCAGAGTTCGCCAAAGATGAGGCGTGAGGACAAGCCCCAGAGCAAAGGAAACAAAGCTAGAACGAGAGGGAGAGTGAACGCATATGTACGGTTACCAGAAGTGAGGCAGACAGGCGGGCGGGCGGGCGGGCGGTACAGGTTCAGTTAGGGGTCCTTGTCACCGGTGTCAGCGGTGTGAAGTGCAGACCCAGACAGCAGCAGCGAGGGCAGGCGGCGAGGCTGACAGGACCTCCACTGCAGCCTTGACGGCCAGCTTCACTGGGACCTTAATTGGTCTTTTGATGTCGCTGGAAAAGGTGGTGAAGGCGATGGAAATGGAACCTGTCCTTCTTCACTGGCATCCCATTATATCACTATCACCGCTCTGTGTTTATTTATGAATCATGATCCTCCTTTTTTTTTCCCTTTCTTGATTCTTTGGCTACGTGTTCCTTAAGGGCGCCCTATTTTGCTGTACCCCTCCCGTCTGTCCTCACCCCCTCACTGTCCTTTACTGAGCGTGTCACACTCTCATAGCTGTATACCTCCTTCTGCTGACGTTACTGCGTCCCACAGCAAAAAGCAAATGATTACACTGATGCAGAACTTGTTTTTTTACTGAAAATGTAAGCATAGAATTTTATTTTCTTAAATTAAAATTTTCTTAATATTAAATAAAAATCTCCAAAGGTCACAGAAGTCCAGTAAGAGCAGCAATAATTCATTTTTTGCACACACACACAAAAAATCCAGTTCAGATTAGGGCCTGACGTCAGATGCTAGTAATTATTATGTGGAAAAGGTTAAGAGGTTTTGTTCATTTTTACTTGCTGTGATTATGCATTCACAGTTTTTGTTCTTGGTTGATGGAGGTAGATATCGTGCATCTGGTTGTTCATTGGCAGGTGAAGCAATAAAATGGAATTGAATTAATTTAATATACAATTGTTAAAATAAGGTTCAACTTTTGCCAAAAAAGTCAGGGTCAGATTTAGGCCAATTTTGTGGAAAAGGTTAAGAGGATTTTTTCCACTTCTTTCACTTCTGATGTTACTGGGATTGTGCATATCCCCTGTATTGACTATTTTTTCGATTTTTGGACTGATCTCATTTGAACCTTACCTTAAGTAACCGGGCTACACATGTACAACATTGTGAAAACATTGATAATTACGGCTGCTGAATTCCAGTCCCGTGTTGTTATTGTGTCTGTTTGATTAAAAACAGGGAAAAAAAACCTTCCTGGAAATGGAGATAGTGCGTCCAATTTCTCTTCATTCTCACCGGGCTGTAAATAGTGTTTGCCACTAACAAGGAAGGGCAAGCGTGTCTCTATGAGCTTGTGTGCGTTTGTCAAAAAACCCCCGCTGCCTTTTCTGATCAAATGGTGCATCGAGGGTAAGTCTCGCTAATGTGGAGAGCTGTTTATAGCCGGGGCTCTCCTTTTGAAATGATGACGATAATGGATTCAGTCCCTCTCATTAATGGAGTCCGAGAGCTCATTAGGCAGCAACAAACAAGGCCGCCTCGTCGGCTCTGGAAATGCCAAGTGCCCCCCGTTTCTCTGCGTCTCCCATTTCAACCTAGGATGTTCCCGTGTTACTGTCAGTTACCTCCGAACCCCCCACTTTTCCCCGCAGACACGAATACACACCAGGGGACACACATGCACATTTGAAGCAGACTGCTCCAGTCCTTAGCTGATCTCCAGTACCGGCCTTCAAAAGTCTACTGGCCTTGGCACTCGTGGCTGGGACTCCCTCAGAGACCCTCCCTGGGCTCTGGAGGGTCACAAGATCAAGGGTATTAAAATTTGGTCCAATCTATTTGGTCACACACGGCACTCTTTAGCCTCTCGTCATCCTGCTCGACTCCCTGCAGAAACCCGGTATCTGCGGAGGAAGAGGAAAGGAAAGGGTGTCATTTCCTTTCCTCTCCTGTCTCCCCCGATGAGAAAAATGTCTTCCTCGTGCGCTGACAGATAAAGAACACAGCGGTGTGATTGTGGAGTTATGGCGTTCTCGATGTTCTACTGTGATCATTCCACTTTGCGATACATCATTTTTTGGAGGGGCGAGGGTGGCGGCGGGGGGTATGGATGGTTCTGGAGTTGGAACAGACAGAGTCTTCATGGAAGAGAATTCTGTAAGGTACATTTTGACACATTTGTCCATATTGGCACATTTAGTCCCGGTTTTTTCGACAGCTCTGATATCTGAAGCCTGCAGGTGCCGTGTCCTTAATTTTAACCTCGGCATCTTTCCTCATCCCTCTGCGATTCCACTGAAGTGCCAGGAGTGTGGCATTTGAGTGAGATTGAACCACGGTGACAGCCGGATTGGAAGATGATGTCCTGCGACTCTGAGCTTGTTTGCTCAACAGGTGGCTCAGCGGGAGGAGGAGTCAATCCAGTGACAAGAACCAGTACGACATCAATCAAACACGTCTCTCTTGGCCGTTCATTTGTTTGCTACGTACGTTACGGAACCAACATCATCCTGATCAATGCACCCTCTTGATTAATCAATGCTAATGCTGATTATTCATCCCTAACTTCAGCCGCGCCAGATTCTCTTTCCGAAGATGTAGGGAGAATCATTTTCGAACGTTGGAAAGCGGAGATGTGGATTGACAGTTGTGAGTTTTTAATGTCTCCTTCAATTAGTCATCCGGCGAGTCCGACCGAGTCATCTTCAGTGTGTCAAAAAAAATAAAATAAGATGTAGCGCAGATGGCAAAGTCTTATCAGCACAACTATTTCCTCTCCGTCATGAGGGGAAGTGATAGCTCCTTGTCAGTGAGGAGTCGAGATCAGAGACTACAAGCTCCCAGAGAAGGAAACTCACAAGGGTCTATTCCAGCCTCACAAGAACTCCATTACAGAACATTATGATAGACACAGGAACGATCCGCCATCGACTGTACATTCAAGTCAGGAGGACTGCACCTACAACTAAACTAAACCACGTACAACCCATCAAATAATTTCATTTTAGTGCATTTAATGCATTTCACCCATGACAACGTTGTTTTTTAATCATAGTTTTTACATCATAATCCCAGCAATGAGGGCCGTCAATTAAAAGTGTCCAATTAGACAAGGCTTCAAAACCGGAATATAAATGTATGCTTCATTTTTTTTTTTTTTTTGATCTATTTACTCACAGCCAGAGCCACAGAGACAGATAGGGAGGCAGAAGTTTCAAAAACAGCCTCTGTTTCACATGAAAGAGGCATTTGATCATTTTTTTTTATTATTATTTTTTTTTTGGTCTTAAAGAGAAAAGCTCGCAGATGAGGAGTCTTTCCCCATTAAAGTCAAGCGAAATTATCAGGCCCGCATTAAGGAGCTTTAAAAAAAAAAAAAAAGAGAGAGAGGGAGAGAGATATGTATCATGCATGTGCATATGCATAAACATGACGGAGGAGCTTAAGTAGAAAATGAGATCTGATGCCGTAGTGAAGAAGAGAAAACCAGCGTGCTCAGAATGCATTTAAATTTAAATATTCATGTCATTATAATTCTGAGGAATGTGGAGCGACCGTATGATATTTTATTGAGGAGGTTTTAAAAAATGAATGCTGTCCCTGCTCCTTAATAAAAATCCCCGGCTTTGACTCGAAGGAGTCGCGGGCTGGGTGTGCGTCAGGACTGGAGGGAGCGAGGTGAGCTGGGACGGGAGGACGGGCGGACAGGTTGACGGACAAAGCAGCTCGTGAGACCACGGACAGACAAACTGATTGGCCGAAGACCAATTTGATTAACTGGACAGTGTATGGACTGATGAGTGTTGACAAAGTGTGAAAAACAAAAAACAATGGAAAAGTACTTTAGTTCATATATTTATACAGTGTTTTTGATCGATTTAGGACATGTGGTCTCCAAAAAAATCCAGATTTTGACTCTACACCTTTTCAGTATACAACTGACTTTGGTTTCAGGCATTTACTGTAAATGGACCTCAGTTTCCTGGACCTTCCTTGCATTAGACCAAAGTAAAGAGAGTTTCAAGAAAAAAATAAAACCAGGTCAGTTGAAAAAAGTTTAGGAATGATGCAAGAGTTTGAGTTACGTTTAGGACAAAATGGCTGTGCTCAGGACAGACCACATTGCAAACTATTATTGTGTCATTTTGCCCTAATGTCACAGAATAAAAAAAAAAGAAAGCACGTATGTTACTTTGAAAAAAGTTTTCTAACAAAAAAAGTGCGGTCCATTATTTATGGCAAGGCATTTTATGCAGAGCTAGCTTCTTTAGGGTGTAATACAATTTTGATTCGTGGTGTCATGGTGATTGTGCTAGACCAGAGGTGGGCACATTTTTTGACTCGTGGGCCGCAAAAGGTCCTAACATTGGACACGGCAGCGAGTCAAGAAAGCAGAAAGTAGGAGCATTCGATGTAGCCGAGTTAAATGGCGTGTAAAATTGCCATTTAACTCGGCAACTAAATGTGATCGTATGGGGAAATGCAGGCACCGCAGGGAAAAGGCAGAAGTAAAATGATAATATAAATAAATTATTTTAATTTGGACAATATTGGCGGGCCGCATTAAAATGCTCAACGGGGCCACATCAGGCCCCCGGTCCTTAGTTTGCCCCATGCCTGTGCTTGACCAATCCAGTGGCTGATTGATTGTTAGAGATACATAGGGATTCTCCCTAAAGTTGCCTAATAGATTCTATCAGGGCTTCATACTTGAGTTGACACAATGAGTTAAGCGTCAGTGTTCTTTGGGTGACGAGCCTCTTCCTCTGAGGTTTCACATTACATTGTAGATACAGTTGGAACCGTGGACCAGTCCGTACCAGAACTCTTCACCAGGGAACAGATACTGACTCTGTGACTTTGCAGTCTTTGGATTCTGAGGCTGGACTTTAAGAACCTTTGTCCGTCTTCAGTTCCCCTGTAGTTGAACATCGTTGTATATTCAGCATGGGCTCTGAGTGCAGACTTCCAGAACCAGTGGCACAGATGTAAGGCTCCCCCTACGGGACGCCGAAGCACTAAGCTCCTCTGGATCTGTGGAACCGAACACCTACAGCACAAATCTGTGACTTTATAAATCCTGAAATGGTTTTAAGAGTTGATTGAGACGGAAAAATAAAGTTTTTACAAATTGAGACAAATATCTACTGTCCTCCCAGGCTAATGCTCCCAATGTAAAGTGTCTTAATATTAGTGTGATGAGCTGAACCTACAGCATGTGTATTATTGGTAATGAAAGCTGTGAATCAGGACGTCTTCATTTAAAGAAACAAGAGCGAGAGAGAGAGAGAGTTGGGGAACGGTTCCTTTGTCATTACCACATCATCAGTACATGTTCAATAATGAATGAAATGCACATTAAACAGGGAGAAGCGGGAGTTTATGAAAATGACTTGTGTGAACAGATTAAATTACAACTATTATTACTTTGCTTTTGATGTAGTGCGTCAAAGTAATTAAATGTTGGAAAGAGAGAAGGGAGGCAAGAGAGGGGAGAAAAGCAGGGAGTTATAAAACCAAATTTATGTTCGTCGGCGAGTCGTGCCATAAGACACTGTTTAATATATTACTCCAAATAACATCTTATAATCATTCCTTTCACACTCTTTAAGTAAGATCATTACATTCTGAGTTTGGAAATCTACATTTGCATATTATAAAAACCCTTTTGTGGAAGAGTGTGTGTGTGAGTGTGTGTGTGTTTGGCGTTCAGTGCCACTCCGAGTGATAACCTAGCCATTAGTAGTCCGCATCATATTTCCTCCTCTTCTTTGTCCCTGGCGTGGCTTTACGACGGCCATAAATCTCCCAGCCAAAGTTATCAAGACGCGGTGTTCAAACCTGCCGCTCCATTAGTTTACAACTCCACCCCGGTTTTTTCTCCCAGAAAATACACAAGGAGCGGCGCTGCTTATGGATTACACCCTCGTAAATCAGCCACTCTTTCGTCCGCCTTCTGATGGAAACGTGTCATGGTGAATAATCCAAACAAGATGGCCTCCTAAGAGCCGCCACCGCGTCAACATGGTGTTTGTGATAGTGCCAGTCAAAGGCTTTGTCACGGGGGTGCGGGAACGGGGGGGATTAGGGTGTTGAAGGGAGGGCCAGGGCTGGGACGACTAATTATCTGTATGTTAATGGGGACATCAGCACATTTTTCACAGCGTCTTAACCTGGTGTTTGTCTGCCGCAGAGCGATCAAGGACGGGTGTCGCAGGGTTGGGGAATTAAGGAGTGCGTTTTTTTTTTTTTTTTTTTTTTTCCTGTTTTCAAATGACATGTACACCAGTGATTCTCGTTTGTTCGGGGGAAGTTTTCAAACTGTGGAAACGATGTTATTACACTCTGCCACAATCGCGCCTGTGTAATGTGCTATTTGCCATGCCAGGCCCGGATTTCGCAGATGGAAATTAGGGGAGAAAATTGCCACTAACTACTCAATTACAGTGCTTGATGGTTAGGCTGACCCCGGTTGGCAGCAGTGGCAACAGAGAGCCAATCACCTTCCCCAGATGGCATTAAATTAGAACAGGGAAAGAGGACAATTGCACATATTCATCGGAGAAAGACATTTGAATTACCTCAGATGCTTTGGCTTCATATTGAACAATTAAGTGCAACGATGAGATTTTATGGGATGGTTTAGAGGCGAGGGCTCTGCGCGGATGTTATGGAGGCATCGTAAAAGAGCTCTGTTCTCGGATTCCGAATCGGACAATTAAAGGTAACGCAAGTAATTCGGAAATTAACGGAGAGGCTGTATTTCCCATTAATCCCGCGACAGTTACGGAAACATTCAGTTGTCGACCCGGTACGAATTGTTTGGTATGTGTCAAGCATCACGTCATTTATTTAAACTTGAGGAATTACGCCGCAGGCAGGCCTCAGTCTTTGCTTTTCTTGGAGAAGCTGATTTGATTCGACTGTTTTTTTTTTCCTCCCCTCCAAATTGAAAAGATCTGTTTAAAGCATGTCTTCCAACATTGGCTCCAGGCCTGCTATTCAGAAAGTGCCACCAAAAAAATATTTTTGATTTCTTGCTCCGCTCTTTCCTCAGTGTTTATGCTGCGTTTGAAAGGGATAAATTGGACTATCGCGCTTCCATCGGTGTAATATTTCACATTTAAGTTGATGTTTGTGCTGCGTGTGATGCGTTTACTCAGCTGGGAAAGACGATATCTCTAAAGCAGTGGAAAAGCCTAATGCAATTACCTGATTCCTTTTCCAGAGATCCCTCCCTCGGTAACACAGAGTTCAGACATCTAAAACCAAACTTCTTTTTCTTTTTCGTATTTCACAATGAATGGTCAACAAAGTTTTTGCGCCCCCTTTCCCGTAGACCCGACCGTATCTGGGAGGTAATGCAGAGAACACCTTCGGTTTGGAGGCTTATCTCCAGATCCACTTAACTCTTCAAAGAAACTCCGTCAGCTGTGTGTGACAAACTGCAGATCCCAGATCAGAGTTTAAGCTCACTTTGCTGCCGAGCCAAGCTCACCAGCGGCGGCGGTGCCAGGAGCAGGCGGCGGCGTGGGCGGTGGTTTCACCTGACAAACAGATGTCGGAGGATAAATCCCAGAGTGATGTTTTCACTCTGACAGAATCTGCAGCGTCTGCAGGTCTGTAATCAGAGTGAACCACAGTGGCGGCCAGGCCGTGTCGTCCCTCCGCCAAAGCGTTCCCGTGTGTTTACGTCTTGGTTACAGGCTACAGGCGGCCGGGAGCTGTGGTATTTTGGCAGTCGGTGAAACAGCCATCAGACTCTACGCTAATTTTCAGAGTTTATCACTGAATCAAGGGGGAAGGAGTCATAAAGGAGGGAGGAGTTCAATTGTTTTAAGGAGAATTCGTCTCCTTCCTCTGCTTTTTGAGGCAGAATCTGCCGAGTCTTGTGCTTTTTTTCAACTTTAACCGTGGAACACCACTGTATCCTGGCATTAGAATCACCGAGACAGAGTTCAGTGGTGGGCGCATTTGTGCATATCCTGCTATTGATGTGACAGAAATGCTGATGGAATTTCTAAGACGCCGGCTTACTCTCACCACGCTGGGGCAAAACGGCTGCAGCAGGAGCACGAGCAGGTTTTGCCAAGGAGGAAATGAATAACCCTACTCCCAAACACACACAGACTATCATCCCGAACCAAATCAGTAATAGCACTAATTCAGTGACTTCCTCCTCCCTTTGTCTTTTTCATCCTGGCCAGGGCTGTTTGCCTATGCATCGTCACTGGAGGGGCTAAAACACACACATCCGTCCTTCTTCCATATTCAGTAGGTGTAAGACATCAAAACATTTTCATCATTAAAATGCTCGCCATTTGTGGCCTTTGTAACGCGAGAATATACAGTAGATTTAAACCCGGGCCCCATCCTCCCGGAGAGCAAAACAAAGAGCGCTATTAGTTTCTTTATAGTAACCCGACGGCATCCCAAGGTTCTGCGCGGGGACCTACCTTTTGGGATCAATTATGTGGCCACGGGCTCTTTTTAAAAGAGCCGCCCCTGATTAAAACTCTGCCCGTTTCCCAAGGTCCCTTTGTGCGCAATGCCGAGGCCCTCGCCACGGCTATTTATTAGCATATTGTCTTTTAAAGGTCATTGTCTGTTTTGCGCGGCCCCACTCCATCTAGAGTAGGTCGCCGTCAGATTCATTTGCTATTGTTCTGCACCGCTCGCCGCTTCAGCTGGTGGGCAAGAAAAATTAAAAGGCGTAGGAAGATGCAGGAAAGTTTGGAGCTGCTGGCGGCGACACCAGACTGTGGTGAGGGTAAAGGGACATTTCCAGATTTATCATAGGTCACTTTCAGGGTTTTTCTTCCCTCCATTTCCCATCCTTGTTTTTCCGCTGAGACGTCAAGCCAAATATAGACCCGACATGAGTCTGCTGAGTAAGAGATCACTAAAAAGATAGACGACGACCTCAGTTGGCTTTGACATGGAAGATTTTTTGTTAATGCAATGGTGGCTTAATGCAGTCAAGGAAAATCTGAGGTAATTTGGTGACAGAGGATTGGACATTAAGAGACCTAGAGAGGAAGGATGGACAGGAACGAGGTGATTAGAGGGACAACACAGACAGGAAGGTTTGGAGACAAAGCTGGAGAAGACAGATTGAGATGGTTTGGACATGTTCAGAGGAGGGACAGTGGATACATTGGTAGAAGAAGCAATGGTGGCTTAATGCAGTCAAGGAAAATCTGAGGTAATTTGGTGACAGAGGATTGGACATTAAGAGACCTAGAGAGGAAGGATGGACAGGAACGAGGTAATCAGAGGGACAACACAGACAGGAAGAGGACAAAAAGCAAGGGAAAACAGATCAAGATGGTTTGGACATGTTCAGAGGAGGGACAGTGGATACATTGGTAGAAGAATGATCCTAGAGATGGAGCTACCAGGTAGGAGACAAAGAGGAGATTGATGGATGCATGGATGCAGTGAGGGAGGACATGGAGGTAGTTGGAGTCAGAGTAGAAGATACAGAGAGATGGAAATTGTTGACTCACTGTGGCAACCCCTGGGAAAAGGGACAAGCCGAAAGGAAAAGAAAGACACCTGCAGGAAGATTCATGAGTAGCTGGTACAGTGCAGTATCATTTGGGTGGCCGTATTGGAGACTGGAACCATCAATCCAGCTTCCACTGCTTATCAGTACCATGGACAACAAATTCAACGTCCAGAAATCAACATAAATATAAGAAATTTACAGTGTCTGGGCCATAATCAAGGTGTCTTATTCACCCTTGTCATTTTTCATATACTCTGAAACGTCTACTTCATTTCTTAAATCATAGTTATTTAAAATGTTGTAGTGAAAAATGAAACATTGCTCAGTTTGGACTGAAGTTTAAAGAATATTTACATCTCACCACCGGCAAACTTCTCCAGGAGATTCCATCTGACACCGACACATCGAGTTCAGCCAAGTCCAGATTAGCCCTGGAAGGGGCGATAACTCAACAAATATATTTCTAAAATAGCTCCAGTGCCACAGCTCCACACAGTGATGCCTGGGGAGAAAAAATTCAAATAAAATGTTCAAGACATATCTTTTTGTTTCCTACCTTTGTGTTCCAAAACAATTTACTTTTTAAGTAAATTGGACTGAAGTCGGACAAATGTTGGCTCACATTTGATTTGTTTATAATTTTACCTTAATATTTGTCACACCAGGAGGCGCTAGACTAGCTGTCAGTGTCTTCTAGAGTGGAGAGGTCCTCTGAAGGTCCATCCAAGAGTCGGTTGTTTACATTGTGACCAGAGTTGAAAACTAACAATCAAAAATAATAGTTATAAGGATAATAAAAATAACACCTTCTCTGGAACAGTTGCTCCTCAGTCACAAAGTTGTTTGTCAAACCCGGGGAATTGTGTGTTAGTGCAGATAAGCTGTGACAAACTGTCTGCTGCTACTCCAGCAACAGGTGGAACAACAACCGGGGGAATGACATTGTTTTCAACATGCATTTTTTATTAACTCACTCTGGATATTTATTTTAAACACCTTCCACTCACTCACACACACACACGCACACACACTCTCCTTCTTTTAGACATGTTGTAAGCTTCTCTCCATCTCCGTGACAAGAGTTATATTTGGCCCATCCAATTTTCCCGCTGCAACAACACGAGCTTCATGGAAAAGCCACTGTGTCCTTGTCACTGTCAGGGCCAATATTGTTTGTTTCACCAGACACATGGCTTTCCATGTCATTCCCAGGTGCACAGACTCACCTGGGCAGTAAATTTTTTTTGTTTTCAACATGGAGGAAAAGTACGGATGAGGTCTCACACCGGCGGCGAAAATAAGTCAAATATAAGTCTGCGAGAGAACGCCACCTCTGATGAGACGAGGGGAGTCGGTGTGTCGCGCTGGTCTTTAAACTTCTTCTTTTGAAGGAAAAGTGCCAGTTTGGCAAATTTCAGGAGGAGTGAGGGAGATGATGTGTGCAGTTTCAGGTCACAGGGGATGAAGGTACTTACTGTTTTACTGCCCATTGTAAAGACCAGACCCAGGTCTCACCTGCAGAGAAAACTTCACAAAGTTTTCTTTCTAACAGTTAGTAGAGAGGACAAATTAAAGTTCTGCTGGGAAACAAATATATATGATTTTTTGAAAAATGTATTATTTAATAATAACATCAGGTGCTCCGAAATTAGAGACAGTCTCTAATTTCCATCTCTTGTCTCGAGGTAAGATCAGTGGTTCCTAAAGTGTGGGGCGCAGCACTAGGGTGTCCAGAATTTTTTCTGCAGAGTCCAGAAATTCTCATAAATTTGTGCATTTTGCTGATGCTTTTATCTCCTAAAGTGAGTTACAGAGGAGGATAGCATCTGTCTGTCTGTCTGTCTGTCTGTCTGTCTGTCTGTCTGTCTGTCTGTCTGTCTGTCTGTCTGTCTGTCTATCTATCCATCTATCCATCTATCCATCCATCCATCCATCCATCCATCCATCCATCTCAAAAACATTTTGGGAATCTCAGGATGAGATCCTAACTTTTACAGAGTGAATGAATGGATGGAGATGTTGAAGGATAGTGTCCTGACAAGTATAGTTTCACGATGCTTCGTGTGTGTATGTTCGGGTGAGGGGATGAAGAGAGAGCAGGGATCAAGTGCGACTCCAGGCATTCAGCCACATCTGACTTTGATTAATTGGCCTGGCGTTCCTCCGTCTCCACTGGGCAACCTGACGGAGAGACAGGCCACAGGACAGCACAACAACACAGGGGGGGAAGATCCCTTTCTTTTCTGCTTTTTTTCTTTTTGCCTCTGGTTTATTCACCAGGCCTGTCACTCTCTCCCTCTGCCTCTACCTCTCTCCCCCTTCCTGTCAACATTTGAAGACGACACACTCCACAGAGCTTTGCCGCGTTAGCTGAAACACTCAGACACACCCACCCACACTGACTGTGCCTCAGAGATGCTGCTGAGGCGGTGATGGGGAAACTGATGTAGTTCATTGTTTTCTGACACACGATCAGGAAGTACACAACGTGTCTGAAAAGTCGGGGACATTGTTGAAAGTAAAGACAGAGACTTTTAGAAATCACATTCCAAATATATGAGGGACAGAGTTCACACCTGGTCCACGACAAACAGCACCAGTTTCCTCAGGTCCAACAAGCACAGAATGACTTCAGTACTGATGACATCATTTCCAGAGACTTTATTCGCTGATTGACCAAACAGATGCACAAAACATGGTCTCAATCCAATCTCACAAAATTTTTACTTTACATACAAAAGTATTGGCTTTAAAAAAATAAATTTTAATTTTGTAATTGAGATTATCACATTTGTTTAACTTATTGAGTTGTGGAACAGCATATAATTGGCTAATGGAATACATGCTGTGTGTTCTATTGCAGGCATGGGCAAACTAAGGCCTGGGGGGTCAGATGCGGCCCGTTGAGCTTCATAATGCGGCCCGCCAACCTTGTCCAAATTAAATAATTTATTTATGTTATCATTATACATTTACCATTTCCCTGCAACGCCTGCATTTCACCAGTAGACGTCAGAAAGGCCCCCTGTCCAGTTCTGCAACCCATTGTGTCCCTCAACTCCAAAGGTTTGCCCACCTCTGTTCATTTGGCTCATTGATCCTGCTCTTCTGTTCTTCTCTTCCATTGGCTGATCTCTCATCATCTCCCCTCGTCTGTCGGCCACTCTCTACACTCCCTTCTCTCTTCTTTGTGGCCATTTTTATTTTACTCTGTCAGTCTTATATTTCCGTTCCTCAACTCTACTGTCATAGAACGGTGAGGGAAAGGGTGACACAGTCAAGAAAGGGTTGATAACAGTCAGAAGGTTTGAAAGAGTAAATATATACAGAAATAATAACAACAACATATCGTCTGTACTTCACGTTAATTCCCATCTCATGGTGGGATTTAGAATGTTGACTCGTTGTGGTAACACCTGAAGAAGGGACTAGCCCAAAGAAGAAGATGATGGAATTTAGAAGCGCAATAGAAGAGGGATCACTGTACTCAGACCTGCCACCTGTTGGTAACAGGAAGTGTCTTCTTCCATCTTGTACTTTTTAAATTAGTAGTGGGGTGTAGAGTCAAAAGTGGAAAAGAAATAGACACAAAAGTTGTTCCAGTTCAACTCCACTTCAGTTGCAAGTAGCATCAGACCAAGTCACATCTCCATCAGGTTAGACAACCACACCTCCAAGTATGTTTCAGGCTCCTAAAACATTACTGTCTAACTGTGTGATTTATCAGTTAAGAAACTAAAAATTACTTTTATTGTACGATTTTTTTTTTTGTATGAAATCCAATTGATTTAGCAGCCTGCTGTTCCATTGTCTCTTATTAGTACTTAGTATAGTAAATACTTAGTATAGTACTATTTACACAACACCGGTAACACCTTCCTTCACAAGGTCAAATTAAAGCAGATCAATTGCCGCGCTCCAACCGCCGTTAACAGCTTCCGCCATTGAACGCTAACCACGCTTGTATTTCCGACAGTAGCTACACATTGTTAACATGCCGAAACAAGTGGCACGTGTGACTGCCAAGTCCCCCGCATCCTCCCTCACCCACTCATGGCCGCCCCATCCTGTCTACCATCAGTGTTTAACCCCGCTCAATTTGCCCGTCTGCGTGAAACAATACTTGATCAGCGCGTGTAATGGCACCTTATTAACCCCAATTACCACAATTAAAACCCTGCTGCCACTGGGCCCTTTTCAAGTCTTAATTAATCAGATGGCAGCGAAGAGGCTGTTTTGTGGCCCCTCAGCCTCCCCTCCCCGACTCCCCTTCAACAACATGTAACACACACCTTCTCCCCAGACCTGACCAAACGAACATCTGGCAGAAGGACGGGAGTAAATGCTCCGCGCCGGCAGACGAACATAACAAATAAAAGACAAGTCCGTCTCTCCGTCTTTTTCTCTGCCCCCCCCCCCCCCCCCCCTTTACCCCTAGCCCCCCACACCTCTGTGATGTGGGTATAACCCCACCCCCTCCCCCCTTTACCCCAACCCCCCACACCTCTGTGATGTGGGTATAATGAACGTTACAAGCCCCCTTGGCACTGTGCCTTATTGGGAGGGTTTGGAATGCTGCCCAGTTTGTTCCTCGCTAATTGCTTAATTGATGCATTGTTTTTACTGATGATACGGACCCCCGCCCCCTTACATCGCCCCCCCCCCCTTTTACCGCCGCATACGGATACAGACACAAAAGGAATTACGCCCCATTAGCAAGTCATGGTCCCCTTCAGTAAACTGTATTAGAGACTTAAACCCATTGTGAAGGTTTCCCTAATTGAGCTCAATCACTTGATGTAACATAATGCCATGTAAATAAAAACCACCTCTGAGCCCCCCTGGCTCTCAGCCCCAACGCTGGCACGCAGCTCATATGGTAAGCAGCTAGTGCGCTGCTGGTGAAGTGCCAGCGAGGGACTCTTTTAGGCTGGAAATGTCTTCAGATCGCACAGTACCAAGGCAGTCTGTTTGTTGGCTGCGGCACTAGTGAATTTCTTCCACTAAGGGGCAATAAGGAGTTCTCGTTGAACAAGATTTTGTGTCCAATCGAAGTGGATGGTGTTTAGTTTGTGAGCTGTAATTCTTGAGGAGTTTAATTAGCTGGCTAAGGGTTAATGAAGGCCTCTTCTGGGAAGGAGTCGTAGTAGAAGACACACACACACGTCTGAGTCTGAGCGGGTGTGTGTTCTTCCTCCAGATGTCTTTCTTTCCCCCCAATCTCTTGCAGCGCTTCACTTTGACTAATGCAAAAAAAATGGGCACACATACATCCTTGTCCTAGTGTCTTCTTGCGCACACACACACACACGCAACGCCCTGCATATTCCCACTGATGTCTAGTATGAAAAGGATGTTTTTTTATTTTTTGTGCCTCCGCTGGTGTGTTTGTCCCTGCCAAGAGGGGCCGGGAATCAGGAGGATGAAGGTGCGGCTGGTCCTCAGAGAGATGCTGAGACAAACACACACACACACACACACACACATACACATGCGCCCAGGCACAAACAGGAGTGTTTGTACACATACACATCATCCACAGACACACTAGTACAGGTAGTGGTATACTGTACACACACTAAACTTCAAGGCCTGGGAGAGAGAGTGCGGGAGAGTTGGATGTTATTTATTCATCAGTCTTTCTTGTAGTCAGGAGGCAACAAGCCCCGGGAGCTGTAAACACACAGAGAAACAGGCCTCAGTCAGCTGCAGCCCTGGGAATAACAAGTGGTCCCCACATACAGGCATGCACAAACACACCTGCACACACACATACACAGATGCATGTAGAGTGTCAGAGTCCTGACACGGTAAAGACAAGAAAACACCCTCCCTGGGACTGAGAGAAGACGAAAGTCAGCCACAGACTACCTTTCGCAACCATATACTAAATAACATTAGGTTACGTTACATGACGTTACATTATATCACATTACCTGATGCAGACGTTTCAAGAGATAAACTATAGGTCATAGACCAGACCAGTCAAGAGCAAACTAAAGCCCAGGGGCCATGTGTGACCCCCACACCTTTGTGTACATCACGTCAAATTACGTAATTTGTTTGTATTACAATTGAACTCGTGCGTTTTTCCTGCAATGTCCTAATTTTCTCAATAGATGGTGTAGAGCAGTGCTTCCCAATCTTTTTCTGTTATGCCCCCCCTAGCAAGTAGAAAACAATTTGCACCCCCACATAACAGCATTTGTCTATAAATCTGCATAACATTGTATCCTTGTTATCATCAAAGAAATAAAAAGAGATATAGTTCAACTTACAAGGATGTGCAATTACACTTTATTGTAGTACGGCGGAAAAAAAGCATGTTCCCCAGGGTCACATGCGCCCCCCTCAGCATCGCACCGCAACCCCACTAGGGGGGCCCGTCCCACATTTTGAGAAGAACTGCTTTAAATACATGCCTATCGCACACTCATACGTATGTGTCTTTTTTTTTGGCCGAGGAGATGTGTATAAGAGACAGTCACATGTGTCAAACTCAAGGCCCGGGGGCCAAATCGGCCCGCGGAGTCCGCTTGTATGGCCCGCAGGAGTTGACAAAGT
>JAFBJS010001898.1:107102-117501 GCA_016785265.1 Paraplagusia blochii
GGCCAACAGAACAACATCATCTGCAAACAGCAGAGATGAAATCTGGTGTCTCCCGAACTGGACCCCGCCCGGCACCTGGCTGCGCCTAGAAATTCTGTCCATATAGGTGATGAACAGAACCGGTGACAAAGGACAGCCCTGCCGTAGTCCAACATGCACTGGAAACAGATCCATGTGGACTGGTTGGGCAAACTCCCATGATCCCTCAAGAACTCTCTGGAGGGTGTAGAGCTGGTCCAGTGTTCCACGACCAGAACGAAAACCGCATTGTTCCTCTTGAATCCGAGGTTCGATTATTGGCCGAATTCTCCGTTCCAATACCCTGGAGTAAACTTTCCCTGGGAGGCTGAGGAGTGTGATCCCTTGATAGTTGGAGCACACCCTCTGGTCCCCTTTTTTAAAAATAGGGACCACCACCCCAGTTTGCCACTCCAAAGGTACCGACCCCGAATGCCACGCGATGTTGCAGAGACGTGTCAGCCAAGACAGTCCCACAACATCCAGAGACTTCAGGTACTCAGGGCGGATCTTATCCACCCCCGGCGCCTTGCCACCTAGCAGCTTTTTGACTGCCTCTGTGACTTCAGCACAGGAGATTGGTGAGTCATCCACTGAGCACCCTGTCTCTCCTTCCTCCGAGGAAGACGTGTCAGTGGGATTTAGGAGATCAGATGTGTATAAGAGACAGGTAGATGCCCAAGCCACCTCAGCTGACTCCTTTCGATGTGGAGAAGCAATGGCTCTACTCTGAGCTCCTCCAGTGCCCCCCCTGAGGCGCCGGACGGTTTGCCAGAATTTCTTCGAGGCCAACCGATAATCATCCTCCATGGCCTCTCCGAACTTTTCCCAAGCCCGAGTTTTTGCTTCAGAAAAATAATACGTTTTCTTCCTTTTTTCCACCATGTTTACGTGGGTAGAAATTGCTTTCGTCTCCATTTCTTGATGTGTTGAGGCTTCGAAGCGTGTGTCGAGCAGAGGAGGGGGCGTTTCCATGAAGCGCGTATCGAGGCTTGCTTCATTTAGAGGAGGGGCCAAAATTATGACGTTCAAAGCCTCGCTGCCCGGCTGTGTCACGTGACTGCTTCGGAAAGTGGTTCAGGTGAGATTAAGCCCCACGAGGCTTCAACCGCCTGGGTTCATGTCTTGAAGCATCATGTGCTCACGCCACCATCTACTGGCGAAGTGTATAATCACAGGCAACTCTATCTGAAGCACATAAACTCTCAATGGACCGCAACTCTTCTTTAAAAACCCACATTTTGATCGGGGCTTGAGTGGTTTATATATCTGTAAAACCTCACGGAAAAATCTGAACCATTTCCCAAAGCATTTACGTGATACTGCCGGGCAGCGAGGCTTCGGACGTCACGATTTTGGCCCCTCCCCTAAACGAAGTCTCAGTACGCGCTTCACGGAAACGTCCTCTTCTTTGCTCGACATACCCTTCAAAGCCTCGGAACATCCGGTAACATCACTACTTTAGAGTTTGACTGTAGGTTTTTGAAGGAGAGTTGTGGTCAATTGAGAGCTTGTATGGCGTTTACATACAGGTAGATTGGAGATAGTTTGTCGAGTCTAGGAGAGAAATATCGTATCACATGCAATAATATTACCATTTGGTCAAATTTGCACACACAGAATACATTCCGAAATGTTATTACACACACATGTGACAATTTATGTATAGCATTGTTTTTGTCATACACTTCCTGTAGTTCAGTCATTTCAAACAGTCATAACAGACACAGAAAAAATCCACGCATTACACATTATGTGCTTCAGATGGAGTTGCCTGTGATTATAGACTTGGCCAGTAGGTGGTGTCGTAAGCACATGAAGCACCGAGACATGAACCATTTCTCAAACCACTTGACCCAAGTAGTTCGAAGCTTCATGGGGCTTACTCAAGACCAAGGCTAAGTTTGTCATGTGCACTAGAATGACCTCTGCCCCATTCTACGTCAGAATTCTCATATTGGCGAACTCTGCTAATTTATGATTGTTAAGATTTTTGTTAAGGTTTTTATATATTTCTTATACTTTTTGTTTTTAATTCACATCACTGTAAATGCAATTCAAAAAGAATGGCAACAAAGTTTAATTAAATTTTAGACAGTGATTGTGCTGTTTTTTAGAACTGGCTTGCGGACGACATGGTCACTCTGCGCCGGCACCGCGTCGGCGACCCCTGCTCTAGTGAGACACTTTACGTACTGAATGAACTTGGGGAGGGTGGAGGAAAGCGAGGCACGGTTGAAGTCGCCACTGATGAGCAGGAGACGCAGCGGGTGTAATGTCTGCAGCTTGGACACTGAGTTGTGGAGCAGCTCACACCACCGCAACAATCTTGATGTCCTTCGTGCAGACCTGTTCTCTGATGTAGACACGCGCGGGGTCGCAGCATCTCTCGTTAATGTAACGAGTGTGTTACATTACCCATGTACATTGTGAAAGCAACAAATTAAATACTGACGTAAAATACCCTTTCCAAAAATGTATGAATCATTATGTCAATATGGAATAATTTTTGGGCAGTCCCAAAACAAATTTTTGTGCCAGGGAATACACGGACAAAGCTGCGTGTGGGTTCTTTATTTGCTGACACTGTAGAAACAACAACACCCAGCATTCAAAACACTCCACACTTTTATGAAAGGGTCGTAGACAAACCAAAACACAAGTGAAACGTGTTAAAGAAACCTACTGTGTTCAGTTGCTATTTTGATAGAATGACCAGGATGACTGAGAATCTACACAGACCGTCTCCACTGCCTTTGACAGCGGTAGGTCGTCGGACGTTTTTCTGAGAAGTTTTTTCCCGCAGTCTGCTGTTTTTCTCTGTCGGTTAGTCCCGTAGTAGGGCGTCTTCCAGAATCCCAAATCTACAAGAGTTTGCTAATCCAAGGATATCGGCTAAGTATTGATGAATCGACTCTCCGAGAGTACGGAAAACAAGCTGCTGAGGCTGTGCATGAAAAAAGCCTTAAGCATGGCGTCATTGGCAGAAGTCAAACCGACGGCCGCTATAAACGTCTCAAACGACTCGAACCAGCAGGGTCATGGAATGGCTAGCGCACGAGGCAGAGCGATAATCGGTGGCAGATGAGATATAGCTTGCTCCATCCTCGTCGCCAATATTGTGTCAGGAAATAGACGGACAAGGCTGTGTGTGGACTTAGTGCTCTTTATTAACTGAGACACTATAGAATGCAAGACCCTGTACTCAAAACACTGCGTACTGCGTACTGCATACTTACCCTGCGTACTTACCCAACACTTGTAGGGTTTTTGTAAACGAAACAATCATGAAGACCTTTGTGTAAACAAAATATCATCTTACTTCCCCACCCTGATTTACAGGTTCATGTAAATATGTTTAGAATACTGTTTGTCTCCAGTCCCTCGTTGAGAACCTAATTTAATTTGTGTCTTATTTGAATATATGTATATATGTTAGATTCTTCAATGCCCTGTACACCACAGATGGTATTTTTTTGAAATAATAAACTTGCACAATGTGCAAAGAAATGGAAAGCTAATTTGGACAAATGGACAAAGAAATTAAGCAAATTATGGGTATGTACATTCACATGGGATAAGTATGGATGCAAAGTTCAAGCCTATAAGGAGATGGAGACAAGGTACCCCGCTGTTTGTGGTGTGAAGTCCTGGGGTAGATATCGGAATTTGCTGACATGGATTCACTTTGAGAACAACCTCAATGTGTCTCAGGATGCCAAGAGAAGAATAAGTGTGGAAACTTAAGCCAGTTGTAGGTTAGAAACCACACAACTGGTGCCTTTGTCAAATGTTGATAAAATGATTGTGAAAAAACACATTTAATGTGCTACACCTCAGTTAAACCTCAAAAGTGAGGCGTTAAGATGTGAACTTGTGATGGTCAGAGTTGCTATCCCTATGACTTGACATTTACCAAGGGGGAAAAAAGGAAAGACAGAAAAGGAAAAGAAAATGTAGTGTTATTGTTTGTTTTCAAAAAATACATATATAAATAAAAATCTCCTAGCATGTAACCTGATGTATCTAATCTGATAAAAAAATATTATTATTTTTAGTGCACAATTTAGACCATTGAAAACCTACATTTTTCAAAGAAATATGAATTCCACTAAGACAGACGGTCTGAGGCACAAAACTATGACGTTATTGGAGACAGCAAAACCTTATCGACGAAATTATTTAAATTAAAAAATAGTACAGTATTACTTTTTTAGGAGCTGAACTCACAGAAGAAACATTTAAACATATATATATTGTGAGCCCCATAGTATAATTGCCATATATATATATATACAAAATATTAATAGAATATTGAAAAATATGAATTGCTCACTCACTCCCTGTGACGTATCCCTCACTTCTTTTATACATTCCCTCCCTTCCTTCCTTTTTCGGTCCTTCCTGCTCTCTCTTCATCACTATATTACCCCAATACGACTTTATAACTCTTGCAGCGAGTGCGAACCAGAGTGGGGATGTATATGAAAACCAAGGATAACGCTGCGGCGATTTTTTTTTTATCATTCTTTGATCATCACCTTCGCCTTATTACCAACGTCGGTGATATTCGTCAAGGAAGTCACATCTCGCATGTTTGTTTAACCCCTTGCGTTTTTCTTTAAATATACACCTCTTTTTTTGGAAAGGTGTAAGCGTTGCTGGATCAGTAGTTGTTCTGATCCACTGCACATCGAAACATAACACTTCAACTTCCCGGTGGATGTTTCACTCGAGCCGGGCGAGCTTGTATATGTATGTTGGGATTTCACAGCGCTTCAGGCGTCTTTAAGGTAGGAATAAAGAACTGGTTGTTGTTGTTGCATCTCTGTATATGTGCATATAAACCTTACAAAGGATAGATAATTGTTTTATATATCTATTGTCATCATACAGTAAATAATCACGCGACATTGAATTAAAAAAGTTTGTTAACAGCCTAACAATAGGGGATTGTGTATGGCAATACAAGAGGCTTAATCGCCGCCGAGATTAAGCACATTTGTTGATATTCTAAAAACAGGACTATTGTTGGTTATCAACCGGGCTCCCTTTTTAGTTTACATGGAAGCTGGAAAACCCTATAATTGTCCAGTAAACACACAACACCCGATGCGCACTTTTCCATTCCCAGTGTTTGCGTGTGTAGATGTCGAGTTAGTGTATGTCTGCCTTCCTACTCCATTTCTTTATTTCATAATACATTGTACAAAGGAAATGCGTGCGCACAAAGCAAATGTAGATGATAAAAGCATTTTCCCCCAAAAAGCAAATTTAAACAATGATGATGGACATGTATGATATTAGTAACAGACACTGCTCAGAGAAAACATTTAATCTCACTTTTTCTTATTATTTAATTTGTTTACAAACGCTTTCTTTCGATGGATTCCCTGTGAATAGTCATTTCGTCTGCGTGCGCTTGTGTGAGTGTTTAGGGCATTCAGTATTCATGTCACTTTCTCGAGCCTAAAGCAGCCAATTTCCCCCTTTCACGTTCTGGTTCATGCAGCATTTGGTTGTGGAGTCATTAGTCAAAAGACTGAAATGAACATCATATCGTTTCCGTCCCAACAGCTACTAAAAAGTGACAGCATTATTTTTTTAATATTTGGTTAACTGTTAACTAAATATTAATAATAGAATTTTTTTACTTTGTTTCTCTGTATAAAACGTAGAAGGGGGTGTATACGCCCAAATATATCGTTTAAAACATTTTTGTTATCTCATAATATTACTGTTACGAGCATGTTTGTATGTATGTAAGAAAAAAGTGGAAAAGAGTGCAATTGTTCTAATTATGGATTAGAATGAAGAATGCTTGATGACAAAAGTCTGAATCTGGTCTCTACAAGACAAATCCCTTACCCCCTGCACTTAAGTTGGAGTCCCCCCCAAACTGAGTTAAGTTTTGTTAACTAAATCACAAGAGAGGGAGGTGTATAGGCTTAGGTCACATAACCAAACTTGTATATTACTTTGTCTAAGCTTGGCCATAGAGGCTGCCCCATTATTTTTCGTAGAAAACAATGATAAAATTAATAAAAAAAAAACATACAAGGAATAAAAGAGTAAAATCAGGGAATAGATAGATAGATAGATAGATAGATAGATAGATAGATAGATAGATCCTTCCAAAAGCTTTCCACACACAATATTTCTCCCTATAACATAAAACCTAACCTCTAGGGGTGAGAATCCTCACCGACATAACGGTATGATTCATATATTGATTCATAAAAAAATATTAAATGATTGATCCAGTCTTTTTAATTTTAGTTTAGTTCATTTAAAAGGGGAAAATGCAAATTCATAAACACATGGTTGAAAAGAAAATAATCACCCAATTTTTCATCTGTAGTCCCCTTGCCATGATGTAGAAGAAGAAGAAAAATAAGCTTTATTGTCGCTGTATTCCTACAGTGAAATATAGACGGCACTTAGGTGAGGCAACATGCAAAACAAACAGGGTACATAGGTCATACACAAGACAAGACATTCTAAAATACTATATAAAAGTAAAAAATATATATATAAAGTTATCAGCATAAATCAACAGGTGTAGCAGCATCATAAGTAAGGTCGTGTAATGAGGTTACAGTGGTAGTTGCCATATATATACATGTTATTGCACATTGTTATTGCACATAGTTTATTGCACGAAGGATTGTCATTGCTCACTCATTCAGGTGCTCGAAGGGGTGACTGGCTGGTGTTTGTTAGGGGGTGAGGGGGTAGTCAGTGGTGGGTGGTTGTGTTTTTTGTAGGGAGGGGGAGGGGTGGTGTGTGTGTGTTTGGAGGGATGTGTGTGTGTGTTTGTGTGTGGTGGTGGTGGTGGTGGTGAGGGGGGGCGGGGGGGGCGCTCTGGGCAAGAAGCTGTTCCTCAGTCTGTTTGTCCTTGTTTTTATTTCCTATACCTCTTCCAGGATGGTAGTGGTACAAACAGGGAGTGTCCAGGGTGGTTGCTGTCCATGCAGATGGCTCTTGCCCTCCTCTGCATGCGCTCGTTGTAGATGGTGTCTAGGTCTGGAAGCTATGCTCCCACAATCTTCTGAGCCGCTTTATTTTATCTCCAAGAACAAGTATACCAGGGTCAGGTGACACTCTACTTATTTTAGTGAAATACATACCTACAGTTTTAGAAAGGTAAATGGCATTCCTGTAACCAGATTGTCAAACAGGACATTGTTTTGTAATATAACGAGTGATAGATTCCGTTATTGCCCTGGACATGTGTAAATAGATGTATACAGTATCTATGGGGTCGCTGCGTCTATGTCTAACATCAATTTGTAGGTGGAGCCATGGAGCAGGAAACCACACCACTGGCAAACTCTGATTCATTGGACCTTTTATTGTATTTTTTTTATTGCATTTAGGGGCTTTTGGACCGGTATACTCGGATTGTGTAGGTCACAGACCGACAACCGATCCAAAACGGTTAATAGTCACACCCCTACTAATCTCATTACTTTGTCATCACATCAACAAAATCCCCTCTTAATCAATGCATGTAAAAGGGCAACTGTGGCTTTGAAATATTATTGTAGAGAAGATCAGTAGGATGCTGTGTTTGCCTTAGTACAATTCTCTTTCCTTTCTACACACAATTTGAGCCAACTAAAATTGTTTCATGGGTACACTGGACTAGAGCCAAACTGGCTAAAACCTTTCTGACGTGGACCCTTCTTGTCTTCAGTTTGAAAGTCATCCCACTAATCATATGTATCCAATCTGGTTTGAGTACCTTATAACATTACCTTAATGGCAAATACCACATTGTCATAGCAATCACCTCTGTTTTTGGCAGGTCATATTACTCATATAGAAGGAACAAACACCACTCACAGTACATTGATAATATACATCATACCATTATTAAAATTAAAAGAAAATTAGATGCATTTTGAAAGGATCCATTATAGAATATGGATTCTCTTTTTACTTATTTTATGAAACTATCCAACAACAATTACATTTAGATTAATGAAAAACAAATGGCACCCACCTCATTTTTCTTTTTCAATGTATTGTTTTCTGTTTGGTCTCTTTTTTTTCACCCTGTTTTTTTTTTTTTTTGTGGGTGGATGAGGTAAGGTGGTTAACATGCCTATCCCCCAAAACAGAGAGAATCAGTTGCTTCTGTGGACACAACACTCTCCCAAATAGGGATAAATAACGTCAGTGGTGGGCTGTCAGGGCAAAGCAAAGCCTTCTCTGCTGGCCTAAAAATACTCCGAAAAACACATTTATTCATAAATATTTTTACATAAAATTGTATTATTTATCTCATATATATATATATATATATATATATATATATATATATATAAAGAGAGAATTTACATTACCAAAACGTGTTGAGTTGTAAACAACTGGACTTCTAGGAGTTGAAAGACATTTCATTCCTCAATTGAGGAACTTCATCAGTTTCTGGTTGATGTCTAAGCAAACTGGAATGTTGCGTTTGCTGAAAATCATACGTAGTTTCTCGGACACACCCAATACATAGGGCACCATCATGTGTGTTGTCTAGTTCTGGCCTTTTGTTATGTGTTTTTAGTGGTTTCTTTATTCTGCCTTTTATTTGCTTTGCTGAAGGCCCAGTTGGGGTAGCCACAAGATTTCAGGGCCTGTCTGGTGTATGTGTGTTCCTTTCTTTCCCCCTTTGTTCCAGATGCCCTGATAAACTGAGTTTGTCTTCTAGTTGGCTGTGAGAGTCAAAGAGTAGGTACTGGTCTGTATGTGTGGGTTTCCTGTAGACCTCTGTGACAAGGTCTCCATTTTCCCAACTGATACCTCGCAGTCCAAAAAAACGTTGTTTCGTCTCCTCCCTGGTGAATCTGATATAGTTGTTGACTGGTGTAGCACTTCTCTCAATAGAACCTTTACTAAGAGTAGGCTCTGGGTTCATTAATTGTAATTAGGTACCTCAAGTACTTCTATTAAATGTAGTTTAGATAATATATATAGATAACTGATAAATCTAAGTGCCATCAAATAATTTTGAATAGCTTGTTTATATAAATATTATGAGACTGAAGTTTTAAGGAAATAAACAATAAAGTTTTACTTCAGGTTTTAAAGGTTGACATACATAATGACAGAACACTAGAACAAAGTTTGATTAAACACAAACTGAAATTAGTTACCCAAAGTTAAAGTAAAGATACTTAATCAAACTCTGTGAAGTACCAAATCAGTGTACCATTTTTCTAAATTTTGATAAATGATAACCTTTAGAAACTCAATTAACACAATGGACCCACACTCATTCACACATATACATCAGCCAGAAAAACAAAATAAACCCCTGTTGCAGTCCTGATACAGTGACTTAAGTTTAAGTTTAAGTTTATTTATTTATAGAGCACATGTCATACAGGCATGTAGCTCAATGTGCTTGAACAGAGAACATTTAGAACATTTTACAGCATCAAAGTACAGTCTTTACAGGAAAAAAAAAGAAGAAGAAAGTCAATGAGTAGAGGGGCCAAAGTGTATGAAAATCCCTTGGAGGCACAGGGGTGAGGAAAAACTTCCTTGTAGGAAGAAACCTCAGGCAGAACCAACGGCCTCCCTGGGAGCCCTCTGCCAGGGCTAGTAGAGTTATGGATAGGCAATTTTATAGAGGTGAGTTTTAAGCTTTTGCTTGAAGCAGTCCACTGAGGGGGCCTCCCTGATGTCCAGTGGTAGGGTGTTCCATTTTCTGGGAGCGTAGTACATGAAGGCAGCTTCCCCGATCTTCTTCGGTGGAGGGTCCGGGACTGCCAGTAGGTGGGCTGCAGCAGATCTGAGGGCTCGGGCAGGAGTGTACAGAGACAGTGTGTTAGAAATATAGGAAGGGGCGAGACCATTTAAGGCTTTGTAGACAAGTAGCATGATTTTGAAATCAATTCTATGGTAAACTGGCAGCCAGTGGAGCTCTGCTAAGATAGGGGTGATGTGTTCCCTTTTCTTTGTCCTAGTTAGTATTCTGGCAGCAGAATTTTGAATGAGCTGTAATTTAGTTATAAATTTTTTTGGAAGGCCTGAGAAAAGTGCATTGCAGTAGTCCAGTCTACTGGAAACAAATGCATGCACAAGTTTTTCGGCATCATGTTGACTAATGAAGTTGCGAATTTTGGCTATGTTCCTAAGGTGAAAATATGCTGTTTTGGTAACTTTATTTATGTGAGGTCCGAAACTTAAATCGGAGTCAAGAACCACACCTAGGCTAGTTACCTGGGACTTCACATATTTATTCAGGCTTCCCAGGCTGGAGTGCAAAACCTCACATTTATCTTTCGGGCCAATGAGGAGGATTTCAGTTTTATCTTCGTTTAATTTTAGAAAATTGACACTCATCCAGTTTGTGATTGCAGACAGACATGTAATTAGG
>JAFBJS010001899.1:0-83150 GCA_016785265.1 Paraplagusia blochii
AAGCTGGAGAAGCCAGATTGAGATGGTTTGGACATGTTGAGAGGAGGGACAGTGGTTATACTGGTAGAAGAATGATCCTAGAGATGGAGCTATCAGGTAGGAGACAAAGAGGAGATTGATGGATGCAGAGAGGGAGATAGTTGGAGTTAAAGTTGAGGATACAGAGAACAGGGTGGGATGGAAATTGTTGATTCCCTGTGGCAGGAAGATGGAGGAGAAGAATATTTTTCCAAACAGCAAAAAAAGTCCATCACACCAGTCTTCCAGCATTAGAATCTGCTCTATTGAGTGCAGCCACATCCCTGCAGACAAAAAATGCATTTCCTTTCTGTCAAGCACAGTTTAGCGCTTGCAACAAAGTTCAGACAAAACTCAAGGTTCGGTGGTGATTGTATTTCCTGGGTGTGGGCTGTGAGCTAACTGACGATCCTCCTCAAGTCCAGAGAGATTGATGTAGGAGATTGAAGAAGAGAATGGAGGAAAGAGGAGCGCAGATCAATGCTTTGTGGAAACTAGCCGCACTTCCAAAGGTCACCTCTGAGAACACGACAAGAATACGTCTGCTGCCCGATATAGGCACACGTACCACGGAGGGCAAGAGGAGAACAGAGGAGAAGAGTCGACTGCAGTCATTTGTTTGGTCCCAAATTTAGCAGTTTGTCCAGTATTTACCCTATAAGTAAATAGTAAATACAGGACTGGGCAATTTATATATATATATATATAAAAATACACATACACTATATTCTGTTATAAATACACACAGCATCTACATTTTATACAGTACATAAGTTGCTCAACTGGGGGGTAGCTCACCAACCTGTCAGGCTGCTATATACATATATATATATATATACTGTATATATGTATTTATACATCCTTTGTATACCGTACACAGTAAATATATTTCATAAATTATTAATATTGACAGCCTGCAACCCATTGAAAATATTATATATATATATATATATATATATTAGTGGTGTGACAATTCACTCACATAACGATCCAATTCATATCTCGATTCACAGGCTACGATCCGATTCAGGAACGATTCATAAAAGATATTCAACGATCGATCCAGTTCGATTCAGTTCGATCCAAACCGATTAATTTGCACACCCCTAATATATATATAATGTATATTTGGGGTGTGACGATTCACTCACATAGCGATCCGATTCATTTCTCGATTCACAGTCTAGGATCAGATTCAGGAACGATTCATAAAAAAAAGTAAATCGTTCTAGTTCGATCCAATTCAATTCAATTCGATTCATACCAATCCAAAACGATTAATTTGCACACCCCTAATACATACATATATAAATTTTTTATGATATATATTATTAATTTTCTGTAGGAAGTCGTTGGCTTATATCAACCTTTACTGTGTTAATTAAATGTCCTAAAACGATAGATATACAGCATTACTAAACTAATTCCATCCTCATGCTGACCGAGGTGCAGGACAGTCTCTCTGTGGGACAAATCAGATAATCTTCCTGACATTTCCTGACATGAAAAAACAAACGTCGACTTTCAGCTCGGTGTCCTGAATGCAAAAAAAAAAAAAAAACCCTTTGCGTGAAAGCTGAGTGACAGCTTGAAACACTCACCAAAAGCTAAACTCCCACCAATTCCCATCTCAGATCTCCCGCGAGACCGAACATTATCATGCGGCGGCAGCACATCTTCATTAAAGTTTCATTGTGACTGGGAGCGAGCTCGACGGGGGCCGTAAGCCGCTCGCTTTCCCTGCGTGCCGCCAGACTGAAAGCACAAACACTGCCTGTCCCTGAAATGCTCCCCTGGCTTCCTCCGACTCCCTCCACCTCCCTCCCCCGTCCGTTCACTTTAAGCTGAGCGCTTGTTAAATAACATGAAGGCCCCCTGAGATTTGACCATAAGCCTTTTGTTGAACAGTTGGGCCGGAGCACTCGCTTATTCACTTATAGCTGTCTCTTCTGGTATTTGAGCTGCCATTATGACTCAGGGAAGAAATGCATGGGGGCTCCAAGCAGACCATTATCTATATATGGTTAACTGAGGAGGTCAGGCTGCAGACATTCATCTGTGACTAAGTGTAATGGAAGAACCTGTATTTAAGATGTGAAGTCGAAACAGACTGCAGCCTCAGCATATACAGTAGGACTGCAACTGTTTGAGTTTGAGACGCATGATGTCTCTCAAACAACACACTAATAAATAAAAAAATAAAGAGTTGAATGAACTCTAATATCATTTAAATTCACTAATGTTTACGGTACCTTCACAACAATGATCCAACCAGGACTGAGTGAGGGAGAGGGGTTCGTATGGTGAGGGCACCAGGTGACACCAGTGAGAACTAAGTACAAAGACACAGGTGACTGCGCTAACACTGATTAGCCCAACACTAGCAAACAGCAGGAAAAAGGAAGGAGGCCTCAAACAAACCTCACAATTTAGATGATATATCCCCCTATACCTACATACATACATATATTCTCGCCTTGAATAAACTGTGCTCTTTCCTCTTATCCTGAAGTTTTTGGGACAGTGTTTATATTCAGTTGACTTTGTTCCTGAAAATAGTAACATTTCTGTAATAATTCAGAAATTGCTGCCATTCAACCATGAAGAGAGCTACAGGTGAAAGATCAATAGATTAGATTTTTAAACTGCAGTGCGTCCAAGAATTTCTACTCCGTTGCAAAACCGATTACTATCACGTATTTTTTTTTCTTTATAGATTTTAAATTTAATCATCTGTCAATAAACTGTAGGTTAGGGGCTTAGCGAAGCAGTGCTAGCTTGGAATTGTGTCCTAAAAAAGGAGCAATGCCTGATTTTAGAAATAACTTACACTGGAAGACTTTCCAGACCAGACGTACACAGAAAACTCCGAGTGAGTAACTTGTAGTTTTATTCATGAGAGAAAAATAATCTGGCATTGTGTTTTTAGACATTTTATCCAATGCATAGTTGTCAAACATATGGTTGATGGCCTAAAACTGGCCCACAAAAGTCTTCAACATGGCCTGCTTGATGAATTATCACAAATACACACACACAAACTTGGTGAATTATTATTATCAAACAATATTTACAAAACGACTTGGTTGTCACTCTGATGCAGTGTGATTTGGGTGGCAGTCAAGGAGACTACTGTCCCTGAGACCCAGCAACGAATAAGAGAATGAGGTAAAAAGGTAAAAACTTATACAAGTTTATAAGTTATCAATCTATGGTTACATCCATCATCCATTAACCAAAATGACTAACAATAATCAGATAAAAGTAGGGATGGTAGAGGAGCTACATGTGACAATAACTAATATTTCGTTTTTTTAATCCTTAGTTGCTTTGCATTTGTTATCATATTCTGTGAACCTTTCTGCGACTGTATGAACACGGGTTGAAGACTTAGGAGTCAGACAGGGTGAAAGTCTGTTGAAAGGATGCTTTACAGCTAAGGACAAATAAAGAGACGGTCCTCTGGATAACACCAATAGTCCAAATTAGCGGACATGGTCAGAGGTGAGTTTGTCAAATAAGTCCGGAGAACGACTGAGAGAGAGGACGGTCCAGAAACGCCAAAACAGAATGAAATCACAGGGTTGCTGGGAAAACACAAGGAGAGGACATAGGAGGACGTAGACTTGAGGTTATAAAACGTGAGGTGAGACACATTAGTCGAAGAGCACGTAATCACAGGAGAGCAGGGTGTGGAGAAAGACAAAAAGACACTGGACCGAGAGAATAAATGAGATACACGGAAAAGAAAAAAAAAAAAACATGTTAACAAGCCATTAGTCTCTTCACACTTGATGTGGTGGTCGGCACAAAACCACGTCTTATTACAAGAGACGATCCGCAAACCTCACTGGGAAAACAGCTCATTGCTTGGTATTAGATTAGCCGCTGGTTTTGTCGGAAAGGGGAGTGAGAATGCGACTGATATGACGGCTGATCGCAGGTGAGAGATGATTAGAAAGTGAGAAAGGGAGACGGGGAATTCATTAGTTGTTAGGGGTGAGACACGTCCCGCTGAATGCCGTGGTGGGTGGCGGGAGCATTGACAGGGCCTGTCACCCTGTGAATATTCAACATCTATTGGGGCTAATTCTGCGACAGCAGCAGACGCCGGCGCCGTCTCCTGCAGATAAGTGATGGCAGTGAGAGGCACGGAGAGGAGAGAGGAGACGGTGAAGATGGGAGGCGGCGTGGCACAGGGCCTGTTACCATGGCAATGAGTCCAATTCCTACCCTGCAGAACATTAATGACATCCAGTTTTTCCCCCTTCTCATTTTCACATTAACATCTCCGGTGCTCGCTGTTCCACCGGCTCTTCTGAAATGTCTTTGCCGTCCTCACACTGTCTCTGCAGGGCCAAACTGCGAGGACAACAGCAATACCTCAGGTAGTTTGTGGCAACAGTGAGGTGATGCTGAGTCACAGCTCTTTCATTTGTCATTACGCTGCTGTATTGGATGATCAGAAGATCCTCTGCTGGAGGTGGAAACCTGCAGCATCTGTTGACCTGATCTGTGTTGCATAATGTGGCCTAATGATTCCTGAAAACATAAGTGGCCGAACAGGAAGTGGAATTGTAGTGACACCATGAGTTTGGTTTAATGTTAGTTCTTCTTCTTCTTTTCATTTCGGCTTGTCCCTTTTTTCAGGGGTTGCCACAGGGAGTCAACAATTCCCACTGTATCCTCAACTCTGACTCCAACTACCTCCATGTCCTCCCTCACTGCATCCATCAATCTCCTCTTTGTCTCCTACCTGGTAGCTCCATCTCTAGGATAATTCTTCCACCAATATATCCACTGTCCCTCCTCTGAACATGTCCAAACCATCTCAATCTGTCTTCTCTAGCTTTTTCTCCAAACCTTCCTGTCTGTGTCCTCTCTAATCACCTCATTCCTGATCCTGTCCATCCTAGTAAAGATAATCTCAGCATCTTCAACTCCTCCACCTCTGCCTCCTGTCTTCAACCTATTCCCAGTGTCTCTAACCCATACAGAATGGTCCCTGTATAAGTTTCCCTTCACCTTAGCTGACTCTCTTCTATCACAAATCACTCCTGAGACCTTTCTCCAGTTGTTCCATCCTGTCTGTCCTCTATTCTTCTCCTCTCTTCCACAGTCTCCACTGCTCTGAACAGTTGATCCTAGTATCAACCCAGACAGAATTGAGCAGTGTGATTTAGGTGCCGTTCAAGGAGACCTCCTGCCCCTGCAACCCGGCAAAGAATAGGAGGATGAAGAGGAACACAGTTGGAGAGCCCATTGGAAGCCAATTGGACCGTCCCAAAACAAATGAAGTAATAATAAGTACTAATGTACTAATGCTATCATCATACAAGAAGACTTTACGGAGCACAAACCCAAACACTCACAGATCCTTGCAACACCTCCTATGTTGCGTCTGTGACAATTTAATCTGCTGCCGCCGCCGCCGCTGGCTCAGTGAGAACTGAATAGAAAGGTGAACTATTGACTTTCGCTGCGTGGCACATGTTGGCACAGCAGCTCCACCTGAAGGGGGTCAAAGTAACTGGAGCGGATTTTGACAAATGACCTTATTTTCACGCCTCCCTGTCGGCTGGAGATGTCGACCCAGTTTTGCTGAACAGCGGTTGTCTGGAGCTGTCAACAAGGCTAAGTGTTTGTGGGAATGATAGAGTGCACATGGGCTACACTGTATGTTAAGAGTATTATACAAAATATACAGTCCAACTTATAAACATGTGTAGTTTAATATAAATATTAGATAAGATTCTTTCTCATTGTACACAATGGCGGTGTCATCGGCAAACCTAGTTATTCGATAAATACATGAATACACAGTTCGATTAATTCACAACGCTAGTATTGAAAATTGTTGGAAAGGCTGAAAGAACTGCATATTGTGTAGTTAAACTGAAGGAAGAAGTGAAATAATGGAAAAAATAAGGTTTCTACTCTTAATGAAGACAAAAAAGATGTGTTTTAATCAATTAAACATTATTTTCAGCAATCAATTATTATATCAGGCAGAGCCAAAAGAAATCGCGTGTGTTCTTTTAGGAATTAAAAGTCCTGATACTTGGACTGAGCTACAAAGATTGCAAACTGTAAGGAAAAGAAAAAAAAAACATCAAAATGAAAACATCTTGCACATCTCAAACACTTGTTTGATTCCTTCTTTTTTTTTTTTTTACTGCATTGCAGCAGAAAGTCGCTCGTGGCCCCTCCAGCAGCAGAGGAGGGAGCGTCGAATGGAAAAGCGTACAGTCGAAATCACGCTTTAACTCCTTACATTAAAAAACTTGTCTTTCTGTTTCTCTGTCTCTGCAGAGATAATAGTGTTTCGCTTCTGCTTTCTTGATCCTAACGAATCTCCAGCTCTCGTATCAATTTACTCTTTCATTGTGTCTTCCACCCTCCCATACCACATTTTCAATTACTTCCCCCAAATCCACCATATTATTTCATCAGCAGCAATAACGCAGCTATTTTCCCCGGTTTTCCATTTCTCCGACTGGATCAAAACAATTTATTATCCCAAGGTGCCGACAGGGACATTCATTCCAGAAACATCAATATTATTCTGGGTGATTTAGATGAATCAGACGGTCCCTGCAGAGACGGATGATTGACAGAGTGTGATCCAGGGGGGTCAGAGTATTGACCATCCCTCCTGCAGAGGTCAGACCTCTTCACATTGTTGCAAATAGTCCTCTGGACAATACGCGAGGACAGAGGGACTGGACTGATGGATGACCGTAGGAAAAGCATGACACTGGCAGGAAAAGATATTGATGTTTTACCTGCTTTTTGTCACAAATTTGTACATTATTATTATTATAGACCATTTTTTTAAATCTTTTTTTTTCCTTTCAGCTTGTCCCTTTTTTCAGGGGGTGCCACAGGGAGTCAACAATTTTCATCTGACCCTGTCCTCTGTATCCTCAACTCTAACTCCAACTACCTCCATGTCCTCCCTCACTGTATCTCCATCAATCTCCTGGTAGCTCCATCTCTAGGATCATTCTTCAACCAATGTGTCCACTGTCCCTCCTCTGAACATGTCCAAACCATCTCAATCTGTCTTCTCTAGCCTTTTTTCCAAACCTTCCTGTCTGTGCTGTCCCTCTAATCACCTCATTCCTGATCCTGTCCATCCTTGTCTCTCCCTTTAACTCCTCCACCTCCAGCTCAGTCTCCTGTCTTCTACCTATGCCTAGTGTCTCCAAGCCATACATCATGGCTGATCTCACAACTGTCCTGTAAACAGGCCATTTTTTAATATATTTGTATAAAATTGTATAGTCGGATCACTAATGTGCACCATTTTAAAATGCTTTCAAATAATTTTTAAAAAGTACATATAAAATACAATAATTCATATAAACAATAAATAAAAAATTTTAATAAAATCACAATTATAAGTGTTTAATTACGTCTGCTGTACGATGAAAAAGAAAATCTGATTAAATAAACAGGTTTGTTTTGTTATTCAATATTTTTTAAAGCTAAAAACAGTGTTGCTACAGAAAAAAATAGATATTTTTATTCTGACTAATCTAAATGATGGAATTAACAACAGAGAAAATAATCAAGAAAAAATAAAAACGATGGAAAAATTTAGATACATGTCATTGATTTGAGTCAGTAATGTGTAGAATTACCTTATTTTTGTCCACAAAACTAATAATCACTTATTCTTGTGATTCAGCAAAACACTTTCTCCTTGTTATAAGTAAATGCCTTCTCTCACTGACTCATACGTCTACAAGCTGAAGGTTGAATTCGACAGAACAACGAGTTTCCATTGCGTCAACACATGTTGAGGTAGAGAGTCTGGGCTGCAGCAACACAGGACACAGCACCCAGGGGATCAATGAGTCCATACAGTAGATGCCCCACAGTGAGTAAGAGTGGGGGCTGTGTGGGATGGGAGTTAATGTTTGGAATCAATGACCTATAAACAATTTCCCCGACCAATCACTGTGTTTTTCTTTTCCCCTCAATCCGACTGGGCTGAAATAAATAAACCTTATTTAGTATCAGTGGGAGCATTGACTGCAAGGAATTGAACCAGAGAGTGGGGGACACCGAAAAGTGCATCACAGGACAGATTAAGAATCACTATTGGTAGAGATCAATACTGGACCAACGCTTTGATTCTTTTCCCTTTTTGGTCTAACTCGGAATCAGAGTGTGTGGTCTGCATAGGCGGAATATTGAAACCTTTGATAATTCCTCAAGAAAACACGCTCCTGTTTTTCCTCAGACAAGTTCAATTACTCTACTGCACACTTTTATGACCTTCCAAACAAATCACTCCAATTGCCAACCTTACTGAACGTCTGCCAGAAGACCTTGGTGTCGCCAACTGTGATTGGTTGAACAAAACAATTTCATAGCCATTCATTTACTGAAGGCCTTTGAGACAAGACTGATTCCTTTCATCCTGGTAACACATGAGGCTGAGGTATGAGGGATGGATGAAAGACACGTATGCATGTGCCTCTGGATGTAACACGGAAGAAAAGCTAAAGATAAGACAAAAATGAAAAAGAGACGTGATGAATATAAGGTGGCAGTGGATAAAGAAGTGGACAAAACACTTCAGCTGTCAAGTTGTCACTGAGATGCTCTAAGCAGAGCATTTGTCCTAAAGTTGGACACAGGGGCATAAGATATAAGGGTATAAGAGAGGTGGCAGGCAAAGGTCATGTATAAAACCTAAAATCCTAGTATTCTAATACACTTAACAGTATGATGTCATCTACTGGGGAAATGTATTATTGCAGTAAAAGGCAGAAGTATAAATATAATATACTATAAGCCGCACCCAATACATTTTTTCTAGGTAAAAACATTTCGTACATACATAACCCGCACATGACGTTGAAACATGAGATATTTACAAAGAACTTTTCTTTTTGCATCTTCCATGATGAGAGTCAGTTTATGCTAATTTTATTCATGTACTAAGTGCGTTACCGTACGTTAAACTTCAACACCACCTGTCTCACTCTTACCTTTTCTGCTCTAGCGCCCCTGGCGGCCGTTACAAAAAATGCATACATTAGCCGCATCTCTGCATAAGCCGTAGGGTTGAAATTGTGTGACAAAAGTTGCGGCTTATATTCAGGAAATTACGGTAAATGAATTATTTAATTTGGACAAAGTTGGCGTACCACATTAAAAATCTCAACGGGCCGCATCTGGCCCCTGGTCCTTAGTTTGGCCATGCCTGTGTTGGATCAAATGTGTCAAAAAGAATGAGTAAAATATTCGACACAAGGCAACTTTTTTTGGTTTCAGTGGGAATGGATCAGCGCTCAGTGGAGCTGCTTGGAAATAATCTGTCACTGCGGGAGGTTCCCTCAGCTGTCACGCTTCAAGAGACATTTTTGAATATAATTTAATATTGGCATCTCATTAAAGATATTAGCAGAACGGGGCTGGCAGATTAACGCCCTCTCCATTTACACCTGCGGTGTTATCAGACAGACAGAGAGCGATAGAGAGGCAGCGATTAGTCAGCCACTTCAGCACACTCATGACAGCTCCTCATTTTCACGTCATCTCAGTCACATTGCGCCACCCGCGTTATACAATCTGTACTTTTACAATATGCCAGTCACAGTCATGATATTTTTTTCCTAACAGTTTAGTTTAAAACACCAGGCTTTATGTGTCTGACAAGAAAGGGAAAGCATTTGAATCCCAACTCTGAAGACAGCTCAGATACAAAAGGCCAGTGAGTGGGTGGATTTAAATAGTACTGGACATAATGAAGCCCTCTAATGGAATTATGAGAGATTTTGGCACTTGTTGATTTGGGCCATTACTTAATGGTCCCGCCTACGTTCTCCCAGCTGATAGGCTCTGGCCCTGATTCAAGCTGCACGTACTCATCTGGACTGAAAATAACCATCCGCCCCATCGATCCGCAGCCGTTTCCACTAATGCCCACGACAGCACCTAATGTTATGAAGCCTAATGATGATTTGCTTCAGCGACTGAGTCTGTCCTGTTCTGACCCGAGCCCACCATCTGTAGGTGAAGAAGGTGATCTTTTTAAGGACTACTTTATGCCGATGGAAAAATAAAATTCCTCAACGCATCCAGTATGAGTCACTGTATTTTTTTAATACCTATTTGGCTGCAGTCGACGCAGTCATGTGACCAGACGACGGAAATTGCAGCGTATTTTAAGTCCCACAGCCAGTGATGGCTATTGATCCAGCAAGGGCTGCGAATCAAAGCAAGCATAGTGATTTATGTTATACACACAGACAAACAGCTCTTGGCCTCTGCTGTGAAGAGACTCAATCTGCTGCAGATGCGTCCACATCACAGCCCCTCCCCTCGAGTCCAGTGTAGTTGAGTCACATTGTTTTACATAATAACACCTTCCAGACGTTCAGTACGGCTTAAAAACCACACTATCAGCTGGTAAATTCTTGTAATTATATCAAGAGCAACAAGGTCAGTAAGGCCTTCTTTGTTGGTTTAACATGGACTCTTTTATGGTTAGCACAGTTTAGTGACAGCATGTAAGTGTCTAGTTTCTTTGGAATTAAAAAAAAAATACAAAAAATACAAAAAATACAGGTCACTTTCAACACCACTGAGAGCAGTGGTCCCCAATCATTGCGGCAATTGGTACCGGCCCACAAAGGGATAATGCTTGACTTACAATTACCATTCTATTATTTAAACAGGGTTTTATTTTGAAATATGTCCAGATCCCCTAGTGTTGTGTACTTCAGGCCAGGTCTAATATGTTAAATAAACGGCAACTGACGACAGTAGAAGGCCTAACATGCAGGCAAACTTTTGGCGGGAACTTGCAGTTAGCGTAGCTAAATCCAAACGACTGACTATTGAGAACCCGATAAGATGTATATCTAAATCTGTTAAAACCATGGTATGAGTTGCTGCCACGTAGTGACTGGAGACTTGTTGTTCAAGTATTACAGCAGCGGTACACTTCTGACCAGAGTGCCATGTTTCATAGGAAGCCTCTTATCCACTCCTAGCCCTTACTTTATGAGAAGTACTACCATTCATGAACACTAGGGCATGGACGTACAGTAGAGCACATACCATGGACATAACACTACTTATACGACCACTGAACACACAACACACAATGAGACAGACGGACCTCACAAACAGTCCATGTAACAAATTAAAACAAAACAAACCAACCAACCAGGAAATTGAAGTATGAATAATGTATAAGGATTTTTTTGATTGAATAAAACACATTAATTATCAATTGAATAAAGATAATTCATTCCGGTTAAAGGAGTAAAAATAAACATATGCATATGAAGATGCATTTTGAAAACAGTTGAAGTCAGATAAGAAAAAAAACCTAACTCAAAACTCTCAGGCATCACAGAATGTGCCTGATTAAAAAGGTAGATTGTATGCAGAGCAGCTGAATTAAATTATTCTTGGAAAACTACAGCACGACAATGTTTGTTTTTGTCTGCCAGCTGAGGCACCTTGGTCAGTAAAACACACTGTTTCCCCAAAACAGTATGGAAGACATTGAGTCATGACATTAAAGATGTCTCGTTATCAAATCAACCCGATGCTGTCCAACCCCAAAATGATTAATGCCACCGAAATAAAAGAATCACCTTCTACCAGAATAGTAATTTCATGTTATGTTTTTGTTTGTATTTTATTATAACACTATTTTCAATAATAATGAATAAATACATTTATTATCATTCCAGACTGCATCATGTGCCGGAAATCATTTTTAGTCCAGAATAAAAGGAAAGTGTTTTCACGTCACGGTTAAGGAGCAGTGAAGGACGGGTAAACAAACCCAGACATCGGTCTTTGACACCACTGTTATGACTTGAGCAGAAATGCCACTTCTAATGCCTGCAGCCAAAACAGACACTCACTTCATGGTAAATTCAATTCAGTGTCTCTTTCTTGGAGGCTTAGAAAGAAACTGTTAAGCTGTCAGTAATAGAAGCCTCCTTTTTAAGCTAAGCTTGGTAGCAAGTTTAGCTTAGGAAGGCAAAAACTGCCTTTCCAAAGGATGAACTCAGTAGTATTTGGGGATTTCTCAGGAACAGATCTTCACAGTCCCCTGTTTTTAAACAAACATTTTAAGGTACGCATGAACAACAGAGCCAGTATGCAGCGCCGCAGTTTATTTCTTAGGTCAAAGAGGCCATTAGTAGCTGAACGCGAGCAAACCTCCCACACAACTGTTGAAGGACGTGCTGCATCCAACCACATGTGAACTCATGGAATGATACACTCAAGGAACATACTTAGCCCTTTCCACCATCACTGAATACACCCACGCATTACATAAACAAGTAGCATACAGTATCATTACACCTACGATGAAACACACAAGTACCAGTTGTAAGTGACAAAACAGAACAGTGATAAATGTGTTTTGGAAAAAACAACATCTAGCTGTTTAAACTGTAAGAAAACTGAATGAGTTAGATTTAAAATCTGGCTAAATCTAAAAAAAAAAGATAAAAACTTAAGCTTTAAAAGGCTTTGATGCGTCCCTACGGACACCTCGGCTAGAGAAGGTGTCAGGTGTTCTACTGTAAGGGTGAAGATGGTGTCTGGTCTTTGCCCTCTTTGAAAGTCCGACCCGAATGGGTCTTGTGCAAGTTTTCAAAGGTCCCAATCTCCTGAATGTCCCAGCTGCACGGAAGCATTTGACAGCAGAGTTAGGGACCAGTCACAGCAGCGTAATATCCAATTATATACATGCATTATTTTAAAAGCATGTGGGACACAACGCATTAACATTACAGCTTTAGAAGCAACGGCATCGTGTACGAAGGACAGACAGATCAGGATCGGAAGCTCAGTGACATGAAGGTTTGACGGGAGTGTATGTACAGTTGTTTATCACTGCTTTCTAATACAGTTCAATGGCTGTATTGTTTTTGGTTTCCTTCAGGTGATAAATAAAAGGAATGGAAGGAAAACCTCTGCATGAATATTCCTGGTTGAGCGAGAAATTGCAAAGAAACTCACCATGGTTCAGTTGCTCAAACAACAGTGGGCGAGACACTGTCCTTTTCTGCTCTCTCTCCCCAGGCTCTGAAAGTAAAATGGACAAACTGTCTTACTGGTTACTTTCCGTGGCACCAAACTGCACCTCTGCACTGATAACACCGTGCAAATATAGGAGGAAAAAAAATCCATATGAATTATTACTATTTTCTTTTCCACATTTACTTAGAAAATAAATCAATTTTACCCAGACTTGCTCACAAAGCTAGTACATAGTCTTCCCTCTCCACATTGTGTATCCTCATTAAGGTGCCTCAATACATTGCAATTCTATTTTGTGAAATTATCACTATACATACAAAGTAATATTTGTGAGCAATTGCTGTTAGCTTTTGTTCCCTAGACAAGATGAGACTCTGTGAAGCTGTCTCCCTCACTTGGTTGCTTTTTTTAAACAAAAATATAAAGTGTCTTTTTAATTAGAATTTTTCTATATTATCGATTTATTCATATATATATCTTTGTTTTTCATTTTGATGAATAGGCATATTTCTGAGGGCTGGAACAACTTTATTTGTTTTTAGCTTTTTTTAATTAGTAAAATACAATAGTGCTGTTGTGGAACTGATAAAACAGGACTCTGGGTGTACATTTAGGCATCCTTGGCTTCGGTGTGTGTGTTTGGGGGCTGAAGAAAACACTTGTGTTCTGCAGCAATAATCATTACTGTGATAGTGACTGGTATGATATATGTTTTAATAAAATGTATATTTTCTGAACCTTTCTGTTTTTGTGGTGCTTCCTCTGTTTGGTGGCACAGGTGGCTTCCAGGCGGCACCTCCTGTTCTCCGTGACAGCTGCCAGCTGTACAACCCACCACTGGATCACCTCCAGAGTCTTCATCAGCTCTTTCTAAACAACAGACATCTGGTATTATTGTCTGAATGTAATAATGAACATCTCAACAGTAATCCTATTCTGTTGTGCACTTCATTTCATTTACATCCGACTATAACCATATTGAGGTTGCTGTTTCACCTTAAAAAATGGTTTTCATCACAAGCCTTGTCAAAGCCTTAGCACACAAGCCTTAGTACGAGTGATTTTTTTTTTTAATATTTTCCTGCGTATAAAATTTTCCTACCCGAAATTAACTGTGCATGGGCACAACAAGGATTCAAAGTTAGTATCTTGTATCAATGATTCATCAACGCAAACAGCTTATATCTATCTGCTTCATTATGAATATATTGTTGTTGTCTTTACTGAGAAAATATAAGTTATTTTTCACAAATTCACCCACGGACTGGTAATGGTCCCCTGTCCAGTGGTTGGGGACCACTGGTTTAGTCTAACAATGAGCACTAGCTATTTAAAATCTAACCATGAAAAAACATTATTACGTATAAATTATTCCTGTGTGAAAGTACGACCACAGACAGATTGGCCAGATATGCTTAGATCGATCAATTGACCAATATCCTTTTGCCTCCATGGTTAATATGTTACTGCTAATGGAAAAACAATAAAGTGTGGTTTTGCAGAGAGTTCCTGGAATACTTTCTCCCAGCCTCACAACTTCCTTGAGTTATCCTCTTGACACTACAAAAAAAACTCTGTTTGATACTTTTGAAAATATATTGCCTACCTTTATTGTTACAACACATGCTTCTTCTGTATATTTAACTAACAGCAACGCTAACAGTATATATTTTTTTGTCTATCTTGGCATACAGTACAGGGATTATGTCCTGAAATATACTCTGTACTGTCAAAATGATACTGCTACCTGAAAATGAGTCTCCGTGGCGGCCCAATTCGGGGTTGCTGCTAAGATGATTTTTGCAGTGGGAAACATCACACTCAACTTTGGAGAGTGATATTTGTTGCATATTACCGCACTGCTGAGGGGTTGAGCTGCTGCTGTCACTCACATAGTCATCCTTACTGATTTGGAAAAAAAAATTCAACTCTTTCAAGACTGTGTCAAATTCCTTTTTCATCTCGAAATCAGGGTAGAAACTGACATCAGAGAGATTCGCACAATCACTGACAACAGTGGAGGGTGTGGGTGAGGGGTCTACTTCAACTTGGATGTACTGACAGTTTGAATCACTGTAAAGTTGTGGGTTTGGATATCCGGGGGCTGTATTATGCTCTGCTGAAGTAAAGTTTGGGAACTCATTATAGGCGGAATCACTGTTTAACAATGTATGTGACATGATGTCAGGATGGCACTCAAGACTTGTAACATCCTCTTTTCGCCGGAACTCCTTTACTGGTATCTCCTCAGACTCATTACTCTCTGTCCCTGGCATGGAGTGGACAAGCTGTCCTTCTGATGTTTTCAGCAGCTGCCCGAGAGAGCTGGTGAAGACAGGCTTCTTTCCCGGTCTGGTAGCGTCTTCTTCACCATCATGAGCTGGTGAGAGTTGGATCTTTCCAAAAGCGCCAAACCCCTCCGGCATCCGGTCACAGTGAGTGAGGACAGATGGCATTTTGGAGAATCTGTCATTACAGTCATGAGTTGTGAGGTTGTGACCATTTTGTGAATGGTTTAAACTGGGCTGGCACGGCACAACAGCATCACTTGCAGGAGCAAAAGCGATTACTGAAAAAACTGAGAAATCCTTTCGGCTCTCGGCCGTCAAAGCCTGTTTTTGGACATCAGAGGGGGAACCAAGCCTACTTACTAGTTGTAGATTAACTGGGCCAATCTCACAATTATCCTCTTTTAATTCACAGATGCACTCACAGATATTCATCTCGGTTTTGTCTCTTTGTTGATTTTCCAGAGGACCACTCTGTGCTTTTACCAACATGCCGTGATTTTCTCCTAGATTGGTTTTATAGTCTTCAAAAATCATCACATCTTCTGTTTCCCTTTCTTTGACTTTACCGTCATCTTCCTCAACAGTCAGATCATGATCACTTTCAGACGTGACAGCTGTCTCGCAGGTAGTGGTAAAGTCCAAAGTTGATTCCATGTGTACTATTAGTTTGTGTTCAGTTTGTTCCTCTTCTTCTCCTGATATTTGTTCAATATCAAATTTGCAAAACTCATTTGTTTCAATTTGTCTTGCAGAGCCAAAAATATGCTGTATTTTACTTTGCTTAGTTATATATTTCTTTTCCATCGATTTTCTCTGGTGGTCCAGTCTCACATGGCTGTTTTCACTGCTGTATGTAGGGGATGCTTTACCGCAGGTGATGGAGCTAGCCTGTGGTTTTGCCTCTGGGTTACTTAAATCATTTTCCTTGCATTTTTCTGGTTCACTCTGGTAATAAGAACGACTGGTCTGGTCATCCACTGAAACCTTTTCGGTAGAAGCAGTGCTCAACACTGAGCCACGACCCTCTTTACCATCCCTGTCAGCTTCACTCCAGACTTCAGGGTCAATTACACTGAAAGGGCCTGGATAATAATCTCCTTCAGTGGGCTCCTCTCTGATTCTTGTAGGCACTGAAGTCTCTGTAGTGTGATCAGTGCTTTTAATCATAGCTTTGCCAGCGGCACTTTCATCTTTTGATGCACAAAAGTCATAATCTGTATAATCATTCACATTTTCAGCTGTAATGTTACATGCTAATTCCACTTCTGGGGAAAAATTTGTTTTATCAGACTGTATGCTTAAATTGCCCTTTAGATTTTTGTCCCATGCAACATTTATATTATCACAAATCAGTACTTGTAATATTTCCCCCTTAGTTTTTGTACATCTGATCAAATTGCCTGATATTTCCTCACCTTGGTTTGGATAAAATGATTCAATGCCTGCGTAATCACCGGGACATATGTTCTCATCATTCAGGGAAGGAGAGATTCTGCTGCTTAAATCAACTCTTCTCTCTTTCTGATTTCTTTCTTTATCTTCAAATTGGCTCCATGCTCCATGGACACCTGTACCATGTAGAGCACTTTCAGGAGTGCAATCACTCTGAAATCTGACCTCTTCACCACTTGAACCAAGGTTGAATACTTGAATCCGACTGACATTAATTTTCACCTGTCTCTCATCTTCGACAGTTCCTGCGGGAAGGCCGTAACCACCAGGAGGCTTGTCTTCTAAAGCTTCTCCCTGCCGATTGCAATCAGGATGGATGGATGTGTCAGCATTGGTGTCTTTTGAAGTGTGAGACTCTGCTAATGCTTCATCTGCATCCTGTTGACAATATAAGCTGAGTTTGTCAGTTTTAGTTACTGACTCCTGCTCCTCTTTCTCGGACTGTTGCAAAGGTCTCTGGGCAGTGATACAAAAGACTTTACATGCCCAGTCTGCCTGTAAATCAATGGCTTCAGCAGCAGAGGGGGTTGTTAAAATACCATTTTGTGGTTGGTCACACCAGTCTTCACTAGTTTCTGTTGAGCATGTCTGTATCACACTCTCTCTGTCTTTTAAAAGTAGGAAGTCAGCGTTTGGGGGCTGTTTCTGTAGCTCCAAAATGTCCAACTCCAGTTTAGTGCTGTCACTGTTTGTCGTAGTAAAATACATTTTGTGTCGTTCCAAGGAAATTAGTGAATCAGGTAGCATCTCTGTTGCCTTTCTGCTTGCATCGTCATCAGCCATTGTGTCCATTTTATCTATTCTAAAAACATATATAAAAACACTGGTTGTGAATTATGTATTGACATAAAACAAATAAAAAATAGTGTCAGTTAAAGTAAATACTAAAAATTCTGCCAATGATTGAACAACAATCCCAATTATATATTATATATAAAACAGTAGTTATTATTATTTATTAGCTTTCATTATTAATAAACAATTAATCAACCACTGTGATGAGGAAATTTCACATTATGTATCATTATATCACACAGACACAATTGACTTTATGGCAACATTACGTGACGTTTTACAGTAAAAACCCGAGTCAAGTTAACAAATGTCAAATGGTATATTTTCGGATATTTTGTAACAAACTCGGCTCTTCTCGCGACAAATTTTTAAACATTTAATCAAACATAACGTATTTCTTTACTTACTCCGACCAGTCTTACTTACGCGTACTTTGGTTTATTCCAAGCGCTAAAGTGGGATACAAAAACTGGAAAAAATAGCTGCTAAATGAAGCTTAAAATGCTAAAGAACCGGAAATCACATTTGTATGGCGCGAATATTAGCGGCGGATGAATTTCAAAATAACGTGATGAGGCTGTAGTGAGGTAAAGAAAACCTTTATATGTAAATATAAAAAAAATAAAAAAAATAATAACAATATTAACACGTATTTATTTATTTCAACAGATGTTCTAATTAGTGAAAGTACGCATTGAAACAGCACGCAGACAGTAACGCTATCCTCTCTCTCCCTCGCTCCCTTCCCCTCTCTCTCTCTCATCCTCCCTCTCCTCTCTCATCTCGGCAGCAGCAGCAGCATCAGTAACCGAGTATATTTTTTTCCAGCAACACCATCCCTCAGTCCTCTGCAGCACGCTTTCTATTCGGGCTTACTTTCCTTTCCTTCCTAAAAAGAATCAAATAAAACTCGACACACAACCGCGAGAGGAGTGGTAAAGTGAAGAGAGTGTTTACATTAAAGCGGTGTCAAACACTTTATCCCCCTGCACGGTCCTCGTAGGTTCATTCCTGACCTACTCCAGACATCACACCGGACTTCTGCCGTCGACTCAGCATCCTCGAAAGGTAGGAAGGATAACATTTGGACTGATGCAAAAACAAATCACATTTACTCATCGATTATCAACTGGCTCATGCATTATCTAATTGGTTTCATTTTGCTCAGTAATGTAATAATTGTCGGTTAATTGGGGTATATTAATGAGACCTAATTTACTGTAAGAACTCACGGCGTTCATCAATGCATCCTGCTCAGCTGCAATATTGATTCCTGAAGGCGCTGTTTGCACTTTGTGCACGCTAACACGCGATTGATCAATATTATAGGACCTCGGCTTGTCTTGGGCTTACCCCGCGCACACGCCATGAATATGCGTGTTGTTCATCAATAGTGAATGCACACAAGCGACCTGCCACGTTGGGATGCTGCAACATGTCATATACATACATCCTCATCCTCATCCAGATGCTTTCTTGTGCAAATCTATGCAGGGATGGCTACCGACGCCTCCCTCCCGCAGAACATCACACTTACAAACACGTGTACACAACACACACAAGTGTTGCTGCAGGAATCTGGACTGAGTGTAAATCCATCTAAAAAAGATACAGCACCAAAAGCCTGGTGTTCCTTGTTGATGATGCTGGGGCTCAGTCTGCCTCTCAAGGTCATCCCTTGTTGGCACATGAGTGTGAAGGGACAGCATTATGTAATAGACCATGGATTGGTTCTGGGGGCTGCTCTGCTGATTGTCCTGGCACAGTGAAACCACTCAGTTCACAGTATACATGTAAGTCAGCTGATGCATTCAATTACAGGTGTGTGTTTTGTTTTTAATGTTCTGATCTATGAATGGTCCAAAAGGACAAGGCAGACAAAGGGCTATGACTCAGGGTAAGAGAGGGTGCTACTCTGCTCCATTCACGCTGCATCACACTGCAGACTGACCCGAAGTGTCTTGTACTAAACTCATTTTTCTAAACGTCTCTAGCAAATTAAACAATAAGAAACTCCGTTGTGGACATGTTGATGAGCATAACAGGTCACAAACTGCACAGTCCCCTATGGGTGAGATTAGGTAGTGGCAACAAGAACGGTTGGGTTCAGTTTTGTATGTTAATACAAAGGTAATTCCTGTAATTTGTTCTCTTAGTGCATTGGCACTAGTCTGTTTTTGTTCCATCCTTGTTGAATTTTGATACAAGTATGCAATGTACGAGAATGCGCAGAGTGCATTTGGCAGCTGATGAATGAGCCTCGGAACGCTATGTCATTTTGCATTTAAGGTAATTGTTCACCCGTTATTTATTCCATCAAATAATTAGGTTAATGTCTGAAAGTACGGGTGTAATGATGATGCACATCGACCTCTGCAGACCTTGAAACACTTAAGCCGTTTTGAGCCACAGTTTGGGAGCAGGTGGGAGGCGAAACAAAAAAAAAAAAGAATGCACCCACAGAGCTAAAATCAATGCAGCTATAAATTTGCTATCTTGGTATGGTCATTGATCTCTGACCACAGGCGTGATCACTTGATCTTTTATCGTAATGCCAGGCGCAAATGTTGCATATTGAAGAGGAGATTCACTTTGTTGACTGACTTGATTTGCCACTTGACATATACAGTTGTTATTAGCTTGGTTTGAGGTAGATCTATAATAGTAATAGGATACACAATATAAATATATAGACAGTATAGGACAACTGTCTCTATATTTAGCTTTATCATAAAAAATTGATTATCAAAGATACAAAAATTGACCTAATACATAATATGTTTTATTCCTTTTTTCGTGTAAGGGTTAGGATTAGATGGGAGCATCTGGTGGAAGGACCATGGAACTGCCTCGGTTTAAACAGACTGACAGTATGACAGTTTGCTGGTGCTAATGGACTGTATGATTGAATGTGATAAGTAAATCACATTTAAGGTTGATATTGTTTACTGTTTACCTGTAACTGATTCATTTTGTCTTTCTATCAGTCATCTGAAATTTATACTGTATATTTATATATATGTATATATTATTTACATGTTATCCTTAATTTTCTGTCTAATCTAACATTTAAATGGGTAATAGAAGCTATTACACTACTGATACAATACATTTCAATTCAATAAATCTCATTTAAAATCTAAAAAAAAAAATACCCAAGCATTTAGCAACGAGGGAATACTCCAAACAGTCAATGAATGAATATTCAAATTCAGCAAAGCTGAAATTTGTGGTATCAAATACTTAAACTAGCCTTAAAGCCAATGAGAGTGGTTTTTCATAGGTCTCCACGACTGCCACCCAAATCACACTGCACCATACTGTGAGCCTTGTTGCAGGTGGTGAGCCCAGGAAGTGTCTAAGAAGTGTTGTTTAAAAGTGGGTAAGAAGAGGTTGTGTTTATTTGTATTTTTATTTGTTCTTCCATACGATGTTACCAGATGTAATGAATTTGGTGCGTAGATAAAATAAAAAAGATAAACTCTTTCTAACTGAGATCTTAGGATCACATGTGGGCTACTTTGTCAGAATGCTTTTCTTATGTTAGCTACGTTTTGAAGAAATGCAGCTCATTGTCAAAAAATCCTGGAAGTGTTTATATATACTGACAGTAGTATTTCTCATATTTTGTGACGCAGCACTATAGTATCTACTATTCGTACACATATAGACACACACATACCTACACCGTGACATAATCCAGGCTGTCATACACTGTATGCAGACATCCATCCCAGGACAAATCTGTCCCAGTGGAGCTGCTGTAGTGTCTTCAGGCCAGAACCTTCTTTGTCTGTTCTAGCCAGACTGTCAGAACAAAGTGTGAGAAGAGGTTGTCAGTGTGCACTGCGTCGTTCTCGTAAGGTTTAGCTGCAGGTCAGAGAATCTGAGGATTTAATATTTTTGTTGTGATGTCCAGGAAAAGGTTGGACATATTGAGACTGTCTTTGATTTACTAACTGTGGTTTCCATATACACCATGCATGTGTGCTCCCTTAAAAGCTGAAACCTAATATACAGAAATAGTTTGGCACATGAGAATTACCTGTTGTGATAAACTAGTTCATGTCAAACTCAGGCCTGGGGGCCAAATCTGGCCCACTGTGTAATTATATTTGGCCCCGAGAGATCATATTAAATGTATACTTAAGTTGGCCTGCCACTATGTAGCCCCTATATATTGTCTTTGTTGCTTTGTTGTATTAGTGGTGAATGCGCTATGTTATAGCAGATACATAATTCAATATCTCATGTGCTTTCTTTGTAGGCCTATTTTCTTTAAGACTTTTATTTTGTTGCTATATAATGTTTCTCGATAATCTGGACACTTTACAGAGTATAACGTTTTTTATAGGGTTAGTTTAATGCAAAATATATACAATGGTATGTGTTATTTCACTGCAGACCAAACCTCTTTAGCTTCAAAAGACCAAAAAGAGTTTAGAGGCAGCAACCGTGCAGTGCCAAGCTGTGCCTGCATATGCTAGAGCAAAAGACTGGAGACATGGGCTAAGGTCCAATACTGAATTCTCCTAGCTTTGCACTAATGTTTCAGGCCTAAAAACAAATCAATTTTAAGCTGCATAATGAAAAAAAGTGATTGGTATTTTCATAAAGCTGTGGCTTCGACATAAACATTCTGTGATTTAGTTATAAATTCATCCTCTTTGTTCCCGTTGTCCTAGTTGATGCTTTTATTGTGGCGTCAAACGCCAACAGATATTGTAGCGTCTCTCTTTGACTCGTCCTAGCTTTTTTTTGTGTCAGTAGGGATAGAGAAATAAACACACTTTGGTTTTATTTAGTTCACAGCTGTTGCGACTGATCATTCTGGACTAGAGTGTTCTTCAAAAGAGTCTGGTTTTATATGTAGAACCCCAAAATAGGTCAGATTTCAACCAATCGAACCACTTTTTCTGTCATTGCCATATTTCAGTTTTCTCATTAAGTATGCCATGAATTTCCTAATGAATAAAGTTCATCTTAAAGTGAATTGGGAAACATTTGTTTCTTACCTACTTTGTACTTGAAAAACCCAACATTTACAGCTTGGATGGTCCAAAATAATGCATTTTTCTTTACCATAACAAGGAAGCAATTTGGCTGCCAGTTTGTGATAGTTATAATGTGATGCTGGCATCAGAGGGGCTGTGAATTGACACACCACCTATTTCTCATCTGCTCAATTCACTTTATTGTTAAGTAGATTGGATTAATTAGAAGCCAAGAAAGAGTGTCAGAGACGTAATCGTAAGGAATGGTTCGCAAAGAAGTCATTTTAAGGAAATTGAGCTCAGTGACAAACCAATGCAGCATGACTGGCTTCTGTATATTACTGCAGCACCTCTTGGACGTCTGCCCGAGTCCCCCGTCCCTGCCCTGGCATATGCAGGCACAGCTTGGCACTGCGCTGTATGCCGCCTCTCAACTCTTTTGGTCTTTACGAGCTAAAAAAGCTCTTAATGGCACATCACAACAGAGACTTATCGTGGAAATGTTCTCAAACTTCAGAGGCCTCTAGCAAATTATGCAAATTTTTAGGTCGGCTAATGAACTAATCATGGCCACAAAGTGTCAGCTTCAGCAGAGTGCACAGAAACAGACTGTGTAAACAGCTGTAATGGGGGGAATTCGAGAGTAGTACAGGAAATAGAACTCCTACGGTATGACTTTGAACAAAGTACTTTGTTGTAGAGTTTGAAAATGGCTAAAGGGCCTACCGGTAATATTCCAAGAATTTAAATGAAGTCATCAGTAATATCAACATTTAAATAACTGGCAATAGCCAGTTCCTCCCAGACTATTACTATTATGTCCCGGGCCTGAAGCTGTTTAGTAAGGTACAAATCCAGATCTGTTGAAGTGATTTTACTTGTAAGTAATGTAATTACTAAAAAAAGTCCAGTCTAACTAAAAGATACTGATTTTCCCTTGAATAATGTATCAGCAGAGACCAGCACGACTGGAGACAAAGGAGAAACACTATTACTCATTAGTAAGAAACAGAACAGAGCTAATAGGGTTCATTTCCAACATGGAAACTATTTTGGTGTCCCTTAGCACGTCTTCACTTGCTTCGTGGCTGATATGTAGACAAAGGTCTGGTTTGCACTTTCACAGTTGTGTATATTTGTGTCACAGCAAATGAAGGCACTGCTTTATGAGCTCAAAAGAGCTCTGGATGTATTCTTTCACATAACGTCCTGGACATTACTGTCTGTCTCCGCAGGCAAAATGGGGAAACAGAACAGCAAGCTAACCCCCGAAGTGATGGAGGACCTGGTCAAGAACACAGAGTTTAATGAGCATGAGCTGAAGCAGTGGTACAAGGGATTCCTGAAGGACTGCCCCAGCGGCCGTCTCAACCTGGAAGAATTCCAGCAGCTTTATGTCAAGGTGAAATGCCGCTTTCCCCACTTTCATGATGCTCTTTAGCTAGATGGATTACACATGTATGCTCCGGCAGTGGTCTTGCAGTGAGAGATATATCGGTATGTGTCGAGATTTATCAGTGGTTCTTGCTGATAAATGTAACTGGTGCACTTGTCACAAGGTATTTGCTGTCATCTAATTCTCTCCTTTATGTGGTATCAGATATTTTGAAAGGAGACAAATCTGGACTGCAGGCAGGTTAGTGTAGCTGACACAATGTCTAAGAATCTCATTTGCAGAATAAGCGTAATTTTGTCTAGCAGAATAATAGGCCTGTTTTTTTTTGGCAGTCTGCTTCCAAAAGATAAATCTTGGCATAAATACCAGTAGGAATAGACTTTCTTATTTCTCAACCTGATTCCAGGAATGATTAGGAAAATAAAACTTCCGAGGCAGGTGTGTTAACAGCAACACTATTTCAGTTGCGTGCAACTGTGTCGTTACTTTTGCACAAACTCTACACAGTAGATTTGTCTATATCGGAGGTGTCAAACATAAGGCCCGTGGGCCAAAACTGGACAACTGGCCATGATATTAGAACATAATTGTACTGGTCAGCCCTACTTGGCATCAAATTAGGATGTGTTATGTTACGGTTCCTTCGGTGAGGACAAGGTTGGACTCAAATGCACTGGACTGGGAGACTCTACTCGGCTGTTCAAAGATTTAACGGAAAACACAACAAAACCTGACAAACATGCACGTCACAATGTACATGAACTCTAAACTATTCCACTTCATGAATGGTTTGGCTACCGAAGCCCAAACCAAAACCTTACAGACAAACAAACAATCTCAATATCCAACCTCTTCAAAGATAACCAATGTCTCTTAACAAGACAGACACAAGCACTTCAAACACAACAATGAACCCTCAAAGACTGAGCTAGGGAGAGGGGTATATATACTATGGGTACCAGGTGACACGAGTGAGACTAATGGCAAAGACACAGGTGACTATGATGACAATAATTACCAGACAACAGCAGGGAAAGGGAAAGACACAGAGACACACAGACCTTCCTTGTTAACTAAAACGAGTTTGACACCCATGGTACGCATACTTACTACTCTGTGGAAATCCCTGGTCGTCTTTTCGAGAATACTTATGGAACCCAAACGTGCTGCTACTTAATTTGCCAATAGACATCTCCTTGAATATGGATTTCAGAGTTAGGTTTTTATTGCTATGTCATGGCGTTTAGCATTTTCGAGGGGAGGGTCTGCAGACAAAGACAGACATGATATCATTGTTGTCAGGAGTTATTTGGTATTAGTGCGGTCTGTTGCGATCAAACACACACGCACACACACACACTCTCTGACACCTCGGAAGGAAATTGCGTTCATATCAACTCTGAGACAGTTTAGTGTTCTGTCACGCTCTTATTAGCCCTTGTTGTATCTGGGCAGAAATACCCAATAGAAAGTCAGATAGAAGACTTGCCTGGATGATTGTCCTGTCATGCTAATAGCTAACTCGCCACATGGCATCACCGCACTGTGATTTCACGCCATGATTTATTTATTAAGTCTTAGCAAAGTGAGTGGAACTGATTCATGGAAACAACAACGGATTTACGATGAAATGGAAACGAAAATGAATCTGTAATAGGCCGAGATGAAATATTGATATTTGCGTGGAAATTACTGCAACCTGAGGGCGCTACCTACTAATGGTTGTAGGCAGACATGTAGTAGAAAGACAGCTATTATTTTGTGTGATTGAACAATACACACCACCAAAAATCCCAAAAGATTCCTTTTTTTTTAGACTAAGAGATAATTGTAACACAGAAATAATTAGTTGCTTCGACGCTTGAGCTTAATTTATTCCCTGCAGTGACAGTCTGTGCAAGTCAATGATAGAAAAAAATCAATGAAATCCGAACAAAAGAAGCAACAGAGCTGATATATGAACGTAGGCTACGGAATAAATCCTATTATTGGTGTATCCTATTGTGTTTCCAGGCAACTATGTATCACTGATCGGGCTTCATTTGAATCCAGAGCATAGATAAGTGGAAAAATTGTGTGCCATGACCTCACATTAACCTGACAGATTGTTCCTGCAAATAGTGGGACTCTCCCTCTCCCTTTCTCTCTCTCTCACTCCCTGGATAGTGTGTTTGCGTGTGTTTGGGTGAGGGCAGGGATTGTTCGATCAGTCGGAGAGAGAGGTAGACAAAACGGAGTGTGTTTGCGTGGGATTAGAGTGAGAAAGTGAGAGGAGCAGAGTTGAGAAAAGTGAGCAGAAGGAAGAAAGTATGTATGCATTATTTATTAGTCACTGTCTTAAAATAATAGTGCACTATGGAACGTTGGAAAAACAAAAGTTCGAAGTTGTTAATACGTGTCGCCGGTGTTTATGCACGGCAAATATAAGCTGTCGACATCTGTACACCGAAAGAGCTTTACTTTTCCACACACCCACGTCCCCTCTACATCTCAGCTCTGCACCTGTGATTATTATTCAGAAAACCTTCCATAGCCGCTCTGCTAAGTGCATATTACCTCCTCTGGGCTGTGTGCCTGCAGCAACAGACCTTTTCTGTGGTTTGACTTTTTTTTTTCCTGTATTTTTTTCATACATTCTCTTGTCACTCACTGCCTTGGTCTCCACCGCCTTTGTGGAGGTAATCATCTTTTAAGTTGTGAAAAGGGAGTGGGGAGAAGGGGAAGGTATAACAGAGGAAGCTGAGTGGGAAGAGCATCAAAGTAAATAGAGATGAAACACAAGGGAGGCAAAGCGTTTGTAGAATATCGGCCTGGTATAATAATACATAGTTAAATAGTAGACTTTGTTTTAATTCATGTGATGGAAATATTCTGCTTTTGATAGAGTATTATAGTTTAAAGTAGGAGCAGTGATACAGTACTCATGTTCGTGTTACGTGGTAGTTAGTGGATCAAGCAATTGTTTGTTGGTAAAACAATAAAATACTGATTGAATGATTGACAACATTCAAGTCTGGCTTAGGCCTAAGAGGTTACTTATATAGTCCAAAAAAAAAACCCTGGCATTTTGGGAAAAAAACTGATATGGATCTTACTGATATCGCATAAATGTGCCAATATCAGGCCAATAATATTGGACAACCAATAATATCGGATTTCCTTAGGTGAGACATCAGAAAAAAAAAAGAACATATGCGTAAGTAATCTTGCTAAAATTTGAGCCAGGGTCACAAGCAGAAAGAAGAGACATTTGAGTAGTATTTTAAGGTTGTAAGGTGCCATCTAATGGATACATGCAGGCATGGCAAGAAAAAGGTGGAGAAATAATGACGAAATAACTTAATAAAGTGATTTGGGTAAGTTCAGCAAACTGATTCAGAAAGCAAGATGGACCCCATCTGGCCCCCGAGCCATAGTTTGTCATAGTTTGCTGAGCAAGGAGGAGCTATTGGGGTGTTCAATTGTTGAACTCGACAGTGAAGTGCGTGGGCTGATAAATGGATGGCTAGCTCATCTGTTGACCTTGGCTATGGAGCATGAAATCATTTGCTTGATTGATGTAAATAATTAAAGTTGCACTGGTAAATAAAATGCGAGTCGTGTCTGCTTCCCTCTTGTTGTTAGCTCTTCATTTTATCCATGCCATTAGCCAAATTCCCATTGCCAGACAGTCAGAGAAAGATAGAAGAGTGTTTATTGTGACAGTTCAGAGTCAACGTCCCACACACTTCATCACAGAAGGGTGAAATTTATTACCGGTGACACGGCAGGTTCTCTGGGAGACATTTGTAACGGTGTAACAAATCGCCCCGTATTACCTTCAGAGATAGTGGCGACATCAGCGTTTTACCACTCCTCCATGCCTTTCCAGTAATCCCCCAAAAAGAAAGACGCTTTTGTATCTCTTACCACTTGTTTTTTTTCAATTGTTTTGTCTGGTTTCTGACTTTACAGCCTGGCAGCAAAGAACTGTAAATATCGATAACGTCTGCCGTCTGACATTTGCTGTTTTGTTGTTGTACTTGTGTTGATACAGCATTTTATTGTTGGCACTGTGTATGAGAACCCTGCAGTTCTGCTGTGACACGTTATTTACTGTTTATTGCCGTTTTCGGTATTTGCTGCGACGCGGAACCAGTTTCGCTCCCCGTTTGTGTTCACATTAGAAACTAACGCGCATTTGCTCCTCAACTAATGCACATTAACTAATCCACCTCTCCAACACCCGTATGAGTTTAACGAGCTCGTAAAATGCTACGGGAGCGTCTCATCTCCTTGTCAACCGCTAGATGTTGCTGCGTTATTAGGAACAGGATTACAAAACACTTCCTCATATTTTCTCTCCTTATCTTCTTCATTCGTTCCTTGTGTCTCCTTCTCATCGCTTTCATACGTGGCCTTGATCTTTCTTTAACCTGCTCCATTTATTCCTCATGATCCAATTGAAACTGGACTATGGTTAGACTAATGCGCAATCGCTCCCCTATTGTGTGTGAATGCAAAGCGGGTATCGAATGCGCAGCAAATACCAAATTAAACTGAATGTGAATGCAAAGTTAATCAAATGCGGATTAGTTAATACAGGATCAAATCCCCAATTACCTACTTCGGTATTCGATTCTGAATTGAATGAGAAAACGGTGTATGTTGAGAACCTTATAGGAAATATGGAAGCAGTCTGCTGTAATCGGAGTATTGTTAAAACACCGCTAGATCAAACGTGTCAACGTTTATGTCAAATTTTGGATCTGGATGTTAGCAGCAGAGACAGTTTTTTCTGTAGGTGGAAAACAAACACGATGCTGACCTGAATAGGGACGCACGGACGTGTTCCGCTTCGTTGCAAGTCTCCAGGCTTTTCCCTACTTTCCCTGTCGAGCTTGTGTGCGTGCGTGCGTTATTTGCACGCCGGTGTTTATGTGTTTGTTTGCATCAGTGGCCATTCAGCACGGCCCGCTGTTAGAACATCTTTCCTCTGTCAGAAAAGCAAACAGGCCCCGACAGACAGCTTGACAGTCGCAGGAGCGACAGACAGCCGCTGACATCATCTGGCCAGCAGCCTCTCTGTGGCAGCAAACATATGTCGCCTGATCACACGAGACAAAAGACAGACAGATGAGACAGTGGAGTGGCTTTCTGTGGCTGCCTGACATCATCGTCCAGAGTCTGCTTTCTTTTCCTATTGCAAATTCTCTTTTAGAGGTGTATTTGATTTTGTATTGACAAAACAAAGGTACTTGGATGTTTCCTGACCAATTCTAATCTTGGTCACAGGAATTGGACTTTATTTAGTCTCAGATCTTTTACCTTCTCTGTCTCTCTTTCTTTCCCTGTCTCTCATTTCCTCTCATCTTGGTCTAAGAAGGCTGGTGCCAGCCACATACTAAAAATAGCTTTTGACTTAGACGCTCTGCTGCCACTCTCCATCATTGTTGCAGGGCAGGGCAGCACATGCAGGACACCCTCGAAGGCCAGAAATGGTGCTAATGTAGTTTGCACACCTGTATTTACGAGTCGCGCTGCTTTCCAATGGGCTGACCCGCCTGCGCCGGTAGGAAGACAATCAGATACGCGCTCAGACAGCCCCAGCCACACGGATGGTGATAATAAACAAAATGAGGCTCTCATTATGACAAAGAGTGGCTCCCACTGTTTGGTAAGCACAGTGGGATGAGAAAGCAACAATGTGTTTGCACACTGTAATTTTCTCACAGACAAACAGAGATTCTTCTTCTGTCATTTGGTTCCTGTGTTTTTGTGTCGGTGTCTGTGAATGATAGGCATCTGGAACTAGAGGTGGAATATGATTTATCCTGGGCCAAATAAAAAAAAATGATGCTATGTTTCCAGTTACTCAAACAACTGAGATTTTTTTCGCATTGCAAGTTTTTATATTTTAGTGCAGAGGTCTCAAACTCGTGGCCCGTGGGCCGTTTGCGGCACATGGAATGATATTTTGCGGCCCACAACTTGATGTGAAAGTTGAATTTCATAATAATATTTTGTTGAGTTTGAGTCCCCTGTTTTAGTGTCAGCAGTGATCTCGCCATCTTATTACGACCTGAAGAAGCTCGTTCTGCATAAAATGGTTTGCCATAAGGAATGGACAGGAATTTTTGCGACAAATTTGCTGGAAACTTATTGTAACTTGTTCTTCTTTATGAACTTTGTGTAAGATGGAAATGCATAACGTGAAACTAAAAAAGAAAACTGTTACCAACAACACACACACGTCTCTATTTTGTCTATTTTATCTCTGTGGCATTTGCTTTTTTCTGCTACAAGCCTCACCTTAGCTGCAGAGGTTCATTTTCAGAAAATGGAAACTAGAGGATGAAAACAAAAATGTCTTCGTTTTTGGCCATTGCATATCATCTGCCTCCGTCTCAGCCTGTCCCTCACCTCCTTTTCCGTCCACCATTATGTCGACTTTTACTACGCCCATAAATCTTCTCTAGGGTCCTACCGCTTTTTCTTCTGCCCGGCAACTCCATCCCCATCATCCTTTGTCCAGTGTACTGTAACCGCTATCTCGTCTCGGCAGAGAATGAAGTAGATTCACATTGTAAAAAAAAAAAATAGAATGCGTTCTGAGGGGAAATTTTATTCAGACTGACCTGTGCACATCCATTAATCTTACTTAAAGGGGGAATGGTGGAGGCAGACGGGGACATAGTGTTTACCCTCACTGTTTAATGCTGGGCTGTGTGACTGTGACCTTCAACTATAAAAGACTAAAATCCCCACAATGGTGATCAGCTGTCACAGACTGTTGATGTAGAAGACAAGAGGAAAACGGCAACGTTGTCTTTCATTAACGTGTGTTAACAAAAGAATTGCGACTTGTCAAGTTAAGGCCCAAACAAAAGCAGGACCGCCAAAATACTGAAGTCACCGGCAATAGTAGCTGATACTGGTACACAAGCTTAGAGTGCCCTCTAGTGGTCATCAGTGTAAAAATAACAATTATGCAAAAATATACATTAAAAAGTAAGTTGCAGACCTAGCCAAAAGATAAAGAAAACTAACGTAGAGCCCAAAAATAGCAGCATTTAATTTTTTTTTTCACTAAGCTTCATTATTTTCTTCTCCATCTTCGCATGGGCTGCCGATGTTAACGAAGTTAGGCAGCGTTTAGGCACAGTGATCGGATTTGACTGGCTACAGTTGTATCTACTGTAGGTTGATCTTGGAATATAATATTAGACCAACATTGATGCTAAGTATTGGACAATCCATACCAAGTATAAATACAAAGCGTTATCTTCTGCTTGTATCAATCGCTAACTGTGATATTTTGCTAAATTTGGCCATGGGACAAGCTGTTAGGACACTAGGTTTTTTTTCCATGTTCAGTCCTTAAACTTTACCCAATGTTGGACCAAAGTCCATCATGATTATTGCATCAATCCATCTGCAGTATAAATGTGTCAACGCAAGGATATCAGGTGGATGTAGATGCCTGGTTTCCCATATCATGTCACTTGTCAAAGTGATACATTTGTGCCTAATGATGACTGATAAGTCTGACAAATATTTAGAGCAAATCAGTCAAACCATATCACTGGGTCTTTCAAAGTACAAGTACAAATATGTATTAATAGATACTTCTGCAGAGTTGAATTCAGCCACGTTAGCTACTCTGATGCTATGTCATCAAATCAATATAAGTCTCATGAAACGACGTCGATATAATATGAAGATGTAAAAATAAATTCTAAATTCAGAGCTTACATGTTCCCCCTGAGCAAAAAGCCAAAGAGAGCAGCTATGAATACAGACGAGTGAAATGACTACTCTGGGCCGGCGAGACCCAGTTAAACCGCAGGCAAAGTCAACAGTGCCGAGGAGGGACTGGTCAAGGTGACCACACCTGTGAGACGAGGACGGAGGCAAAAAAGCTGACCGATGTTCCCATTAATGCAACACATTATAAAATACAGCTTTTTCCCGTTATTTACAAAACCCCAGCTGACCAACAGGGCAGGCGCATATGTGTGTCTGGACTAAAGTGGGTCATATTCATGGACTTGTCTGGTTCCTGTGGGTGATTAGAGTCAGAGACAAATAACAGAATTCAAATAAATTGATGGTCTTTGTACGGACATTAAAACTTTACTTTAAAACTTTATCCCATTATCACTTCCTAGATGTAGCCTAGACCAGTGGTTCTCAACCGGACCGAACCGAACAATCACTTCTTTTAACATACTCTTTTTTTTCAGCAGAGTGTGCCTTTCAAAATAAGAGATTTTCTAAAATAGAACACATGCTCAACAGCTGATTCATCTGTTTGCGACCCATTCAGAAAGGGTCCACGACCCAATTTTAGGTTGGGGCCCACCAGGTAAGAATCTCTGGCCTCGACAATTACTCATAATCATAGGTTTTTGCAATCGTTCAATCGTCTGTCTGGTATCATCTATAATATTTTCTGTTCTCTTATTTGTTTTTGAGTTGAGCTGGTAAGCTTCTCCTACCATGAAATGTGGAGAACAAAAATTCAACTTTCACATAAAGGTGGTGGCCGCAAAATTTTGTTCCATGAGCCGAAAATGCCCCACGGGCCGCAAGTTTGGGCCCCTGGTGTAAAATAAACACTTTTTTTATGAAGGAGCTCATTTTAGTCAACTACAATTTCATTTTTGCGCTAAACAACACTCATTTTCTGGCCATAAAGAACCACGAAAGAACCAAGAAAGAGAGGGAGCAAAGATTCATCATTTTTAACAACGCTCTCAGACACCATGGAGCAGCCGTGATTCTGATTCAACGCTGCGGGCGTAATAAGCACAGAGGTTTAATGAGGCATAAAATGGACGCAGGATGTAAATAATAAAGGCTGGTGAGAGAAACTGCCACAGAAAGACGGAGACCCGTCTTCGCACCTCCTTTAACATACAACCTCCATGTCACTCTCCCCATTGTCCTGTCACGTTTCGAGCTACTGCAGGGGTCACACCATGAACCACTTGTTAGTGAAAACACACAAAAAAAACCCCACAGATTTTTTTTGTGCTTAAATTGAATCACAAGGAGCAGAGTGGAGTCTTCGGGTCTACCTGTTAAACCCAGAGACCAGCAGTGAGTCACGCTCTATTTCCTGCTCTGCTCGGCTGCTCCTCTCTATCTGATTAGAGTCTGCATTCACCAGGCAGAGAAATGGGAGCAGTGGATTGTGGCAGACATGACACTTCCATATTGATATCTACCTTTCTCTCTACCCCCCACCCTCTCTTTCTCCTATTTTAGAAGCAGAGGAGATAGTTATGGATGCAGATTATTGACAGGAGGAAATGTTATGTAACTACTCTGATGTATTAACCTCTCACTGCAGCCTCCCTGGCTCATTTTTATGTCTCCATAATCAGGTTGAGCTTTCCGTGCTCAACAGTGCCATCTACCGTCATGCTAGGATTTTTTTTTCCTAGTCACAAACTGGCCATTTAATGTCCAGTGAAAATTGTAAACATTCTTTTAATGTAAATTTAATTATTTTAATCTCATAGCCACGAAAAATATGTTCTTGTTAAGGAAGGACAATCTAAAAATGTCCTTTCCTTACCTTGATTGCTGACACATACAATCGTGTGGGTTGGTGGGTCTGGGCGGTAAAGTCACCCTGTCCTATTGTCCCAGAATGCACCAGAGATGTTGTCTAGAGGGCATCAGTGAGTAATGTAAGAATGAAGCAAAAACAATGTTGTTTACAACCCAGTCAATTTTACATTTTTGTATTCAAGGATTTTACTAATATTATTATTATTACTAAAGAAAATGTATTTTTGTGCAAGAGATATACATTATGTACAGAAAAAGACAAAAGATTTATGTATATCTTGATGCGAAGTGTGCTATATATTTAAGAGGTTTTGTTACCAATACATATTTCAAGTGCTATATATTACAATAGCCATGCTCAGTATTCAGATAATAGCTTGAAAAAAAATGTAAAAACGTACTAATTTTTACAATATTTTTTGGACTTTTTAACTGTTTTTACCTTTTCAGCAGTCGTAAACTGACACAGAAAGCTCTCTCTTCATCAGTGTTACCAAAAATACCTCCGCCTGACAGAGAGACAAAGAGAAAACAAGTTATTTAGAGATGCTTCACTCACACACAATCCGCATTTAGCTTTTTTCGGATAATCTTCTCATCTCCTCAGATTACAGCCATCCATTTGCAGATAGCTCCAAACTGCAATATGACATGATTGTAGTGTAAAAATCCTAACTGTCGTGAGTTTTCATTATTGCCACTAAAAATATTTGGTCAAAAAAGGGTCTAAAATGCATTTTATTTTGGCGAAATGCTCAATTGTTGTATTTTCTTTGTTTCTGGACGGTTACTGCGCGTTTGTGTCCAAATCTCTGACAGAATTGTTTTTTTTTCTCTGCTCTTGGATCATAACCAGGTGCCATCTTGCAAGCTGATTATGAAAGCTTTAATGTTCCACCTAATGCAGCGTGTTTTGGGTTGTGTTTGGATGTCGGTCAGGCCTCACCCCTCTCTGGGCATCACACACACCCGCACACACACACACACACACACACACATATATAAATAGACCGTGACATTAGCCATGTTCAGCCAGCTGCGACCATCCGCCCGGCACTTCCATGAGTGGCTCAAAAACAAAATGATCTGGAACAGATCCCTGTCCTTTGACGGCCGACTCTGGACCAGGACCCACTGCAGAATAGAAACTAAATGAAGGGAGCGTGTTAGTTTGATGGTGACAGACTGGGATTTATGTCTCCTTAATGGTTTTTGTTCATAAAAACTAAGTCATGAGTAAGTCTGTAAGTTTTTACGTCTATCCCGTTTGCTCAGTTGTTCTTTAATTCCAAATGAGCAAGGGCAACTGGACATAGAAGGTTTCTTGGTGGTCACCAAATTCTGGTCTATTTCGAGCCCACCAACACTCTTAGACAAAAACTAGTCCACCCGAAAGACAACATACAAACAAAGTAACATTGTAAATGCAGTGCTGGGCAAAGAGGACTGTCCAAAAGTATGCAACAACACAGGAGACCCTGCTGTTCATTTACACCTGGATGAGAAGGGACATAGTTTTGTGGATGAGGATGTCCACATCCTGGCCAGAGAAGACAGATGGTTTTGAAAGAGGAGAGAAGGAAGCCATCTACGTCAATCTGGAGAAACCTTCTCTCAACAGAGGAGGAGGACTAAGACACAACCTATGTGATCGGACCATGGTTCCATCACGATTGATACCAATACAATAAATAAATATTTTGTGTCCATAAATGCAATGGTACTAATAACTAGCATAGTTTTTTTCTTTTAGTGTTTTTTGGCCTATGCACCCGGTTCCAGCCAAGAATTGTTCTTTCAATTTATCAGTATAAAAACACAATCTTGTTTGTCGTTATTTTCAACACAGTACGACAAACAAGATATGGAAAAAAAAATGAGTTCAGAAATCTTGATGATGAATGATGTCAAGATAGGGTCACATCGCTGCAAAAAAGGTTTGGGAACCGATGCATTAAAGTACAACAACATTTCTCATACTGTGAAAATTACTTCTGTACCTCCGATGGCACTCCCAGCCCAGGGTGATGAGCCGAGGCAGTGCCACGGGGGAACTAGAGGGAGCGCTGTTCACAGAAGTGTGCAGAAGAAAAACAGACCAGAGAGCAGCCTGATAGTCCCGGTAGATTCCACACAGCTCCCTCTGCTGTCCTTTGGGTGTTTCTTTGCTCAAATTAGATTGGCTTCTGTGGAGCAGAGGGCAGATTGAGCAGATTGCAGTCTTATCACAGTTGCACTCTTGCCAACTTTTCAAATTGATTTTTTTTCTTAAGTTTTGCTTTCACACGGTCCCTGCTGTTCATTTCTTCCTCACGTTTGCTATTTTTGCCGGACTTCTTTTCCCCACGACTTGCCCCTTTTTTCAGGGGTTGCCAGAGAAAATAATTGTTTTCCATCTCCCCTTGTCCTCTGTAACTCCAACTACCTCCATGTCCTCCCTCACTGCATCCATCAATCTCCTCTTTGTCTCCTACCTGGTAGCTCCATCTCTGGGATCATTTTTCTACCGATGTCCCTCCTCTGAACATGTCCAAACCATCTCAATCTGTCTTCTAAATCCAAATCTTCCTGTATCTGTTGTTACTGATCCTGTCCATCCTTATCTCTCCGCCTCTTGTACTCTACCTATTTCTTGTGTCTCAAATCCCTTCCATCATGGCTGGTCTCACAACCGTCCTTTAAACCTCTACCGTCACCTTAGCTGACGCTCTTCTATCAGATATTTTTTGCCATACATGGCTATTAATGTTTCATTACAGCACTGAAAATAAATAGCTCTATCCCAGCTTGGTTCGTTTCCTTGGAAAGTTACAGTTTCTGCTCCGACTCTGCTTTATTCTCTCCAGTCCTCAGAGAGCAGGCTCCCTCAGCTCAGAGTTTTCAACTGGGAAGGTCGAGCGAAAGGTTGTATCTAATGAATGTCTCAGCTTCTCGCAGCCACCCACAAGGGTTCATCGCCGTCAGTGGATCAGTGGATGGCAAACTGAGCGAGGGCTCGGCGGTCGTCCGCAGTTACTGCATTAACCTCTGACACGCTGTACATGTCGTGCTCAGATGCACACGCAGTGGCTTTTAGCTGATGCATTTATTAAGTTGTGAGATGTTTATATTCAGGATAAGGAGGACGGGGACATGAGCTGGATACAAGACTTTTCTTAGGTGTCTCTGAATAAAGTAACATCTGTATCTGTGACATCTGCGTCCGTTGGCAGACACGACCGTCAGCAAAGAGCAGATGTGAGACGGTGAATCTCCCTGTTTGAGGCCCAGTCTGCGAAGTCACACTGTTGTTATTTTTACAGAATGAGGCCTCGTGTTGACCTGCTGAAAATATCCCAGAAACAGACCTTGGATTGACCCGTCTCCCTAATATACCAAGTATATGCACCTCTTAAAAAGACATAAGCAGTCAGCTATTATAAGGCACGCCATAGCTACCGAACGTAGACTTCTGCGACATTCCCGTGACAGTTTGACCGATCTCTGGTGGATCCGAAAGGCTGTTCTTTAAAAGCACAAGCTAAATCTGGGACGCAGCAGATGGAACAGAAGACGTCTCCAGCATGCTGGTGTTGAGACTAAAACTAAAACCAAATGCGACCTTTTCTGATAACTTCGTTACAGAAAACTTTTGATGAAGTGGGTGACCATGATTTCCTGAAAATATATGATACATATTTTTCTAATCCATTACATCTCAACTAAAATAAAAGCCCAGCACCTCCAGAGAGACACTATAAATCAGGGGTCTCGAACTTGCGGCCCGTGGGCCATTTGTGGCCCATAGAGTGATATTTTGTGGCCCTCACCTTGATGTGAAAGTTGAATGTTAGCGCGGCCCACACGATTTATAGAAGGGTTCTACTGGAAGTCAATGCTAAAAAAATGGTTTTGGAGGAATGTGAGTATTACAAGATTCATCTGAAGTTGTATTACAGTAGGAATCTATTTTTTAAATTTCATTTTAACAATTTTTTTATTCTGTTTTGAACATTAACTGCTAATGCGACACTTTCTAATCTGACTTAGCTCTCAAAGGAGTAAATCGTAAATGCATCCATGTTTCCACCTAATGTACGTCTTTTCTTTTTTTTTTATTCCCAGTTCTTCCCCTATGGCGATGCGTCCAAGTTTGCCCAGCACGCCTTCAGGACCTTTGACAAGAACAGCGATGGCACCATTGACTTCAGGGAGTTCATCTGTGCTCTGTCTATCACATCACGAGGCAGCTTCGAGCAAAAGCTCAACTGGGCCTTCAACATGTACGACCTGGACGGGGACGGCAAGATCACACGGGTGGAGATGCTGGAAATCATTGAGGTAAAAAGTAAACCGCTATATTCCAGCTGTAAAAGGGAGGTTCTTGATGCTGAGGTTCTCTTTAGGAGAGACAAGGATGGACAGGAATGAGGTGATAAGAGGGACAACACAGACAGGAAGGTGTTGAGTTATGATGGAGTTAGAGTTGAGGATACGGAGGACAGGGCGAGATGGAAATTGTTGACTTGCTGTGGCAACCTGTCAAAAAAGGGACAAGCCAAAAGAAGAAGAACAAGATTTCTAACCCCACATTTTTGAACAGTAATTGGGAGACTGCTAGCGTTGCAGAAAAGGGCAGAAGAACGGTGATGGTAGGAATTAATAGTGTATCTAGCACAAGTCTGGCGGGCCGAGAAAAAAAAAAAAGCTAAACGGGCCACATCTGGCCCACCGGCCCTAGTTTGCTCAGGTCGCACCTTTAAACCCTTTTTGTCCTCTGTCTCCCTCTTCAGGCCATCTACAAGATGGTGGGCACAGTGATCATGATGAAGATGAATGAGGACGGCCTGACGCCCGAGCAGAGGGTGGACAAGATCTTCTCCAAGATGGATAAGAACAACGACGACCAGATATCGCTGGAGGAGTTCAAAGAAGCGGCCAAGAGCGACCCGTCCATCGTACTATTGCTGCAGTGCGACCTGCAGAAATAGGCCGCAGGGCGAGCGGGAAGCTTCGCCATCCGCCACGGACTGCACAGAAAGAATTTCATGTTCCATTCAGTTTGCAGCTATTTCCACTGAAAAAAAAAATTATATGCTTGGACTACCTTTCAATGGATCTGCTTCTTGTGTTTGAAACACTCGTGTGCATGAGAATGTTATTTGCTATCAACAAGATCAACACACAACATCCAAAGGGTGTGCAGGTGACACACTGACACGCCAGACACAAATACAGTAACAATCTTTCACAACACATCAGTAATGCCTCACATATACATATATATATATAAATATATTGAGAGAGATACTATAAATACAAATATAAATATATAAAAAATTATTTAAAGATCAACTGCCAAAATGTGAAGTGTGCAAAGTATTTTCCGTACAGTTTTCATTCTCCTGGAGCTTGCGCATCAAGTGATGCGCTGCGGAAAAAAACGTTACCGCTATTTATTGTTACGAGTCGACTGACACTAGCTGTAAGTATATAATTTACCCAGTAATCTCAACCAAAAACAGCTCCACAATTACGTACGTCTCCGATGAAACACCTAATCCGTAACCTAAAAAAAAAAAAGTTAGCTCTAGAAGCGATGGATTAACACCTGTTTTCTTCCGACAAAAAAAAATACATGCTTGTCAGTAAAATTAAAGAAAAATTGTAAATGTAGTTAATTTGCATGCCTTTAGGTTCTGCCTTAAAGCTCCTTCCTCTCTATCCTGCGAGTGACGACAGAAAGCCTTACTGATGTAGACACACTGGACGAGTTGGACATTTTTCTAATAAACATAAGATGGCAAAAGAAAAATTACCACAGTAACTGTTACATAGGAAGTAATTTTTGTGATTTTATTTCGACTGCTTTAACTGGTAGCATGTTACTATGTAGATTTAGATCAAGTATGTGTTGCTAGGAACTGAATACACCCTACTTTTACACTCTGTCATTATTTGTGATATCGGGGGATTCTGAACATGGAGTAGTCTGACAAAAAAAATAATGATGTGATGAAAAATGTGTAAATTTTTTCAAAGAAACAAGCTGCAGGCATGGATACCCCGGCCAAAGATTTGAGGTGTGGAAGGAATACATGCAAGTACCATTACATTGACATTCATGTATTGTTCTAGTCATGCTGAAGGTTCCATGATACAATATGGTCACACACACCCATGTCTCTGAGTACAAATGAACAAAATACAATAATACTGATTAGTAAAAAAGTCAAACATTTTATTTTGAAAACCCTCTTTTTAATTGGAAGTGAAAAGAGACATTTTCAAATAAAATATTTTATTTAAAAATAAAAAATAAAATATTTTTTGTTTCTTGTTTTCTTTGGTCAGAGGGCGTTTGCATTTAACACACAAATCTCTTTCGGAGTTAGAAACATTTTCCCAGGTTGCTTCAAAACAAAGACCGGTTTAAGAGATGTATGATATAGACAGTGTTGCAGTAAAGATTCAGAAAAGCAGTCCATCATCTCTAATCTCTCTGCTGTGGTTTGTCCCCGTCTACTTTGTAAACCTCAACTTCATGGACATGCTCCACGAAACAGAAGTTTCTGTTGACAACCCTGTCTTTCTTCTCTCGTGCTGTCCAGATACCAGATGTAAGCAACGACGACTGTGTACAAGGATTCATTTTTTTGTAGCATGTATTGTGTCCCTTACAACATGGCTGCACTACACCCTGTGTTGTGATTTACTCTAATAAAAAGAAACTCAATGGGCTCCGTGTATTCTGATAAGTCTGTACACAAATGTAGGTTTTCACTTAAGTACGTAACAAAGCCGTCCGTGTTATACGACTGTTTTCAAACACATAACAAGCATATTATAACCATTGTTCAAACCTTGCGCATTCCCAATAAACTGAGAAGACAGGAAAGCTTTAAGGAAAAAGGACATTTATTTTACAGAAACTTTAGAAATCAACATTGCTATTACTCAAGAACTTGTTTACACACATCACTTTACATTGACAGAATTAAATTATGTTTGCAGTAAGGAAATGATGAGAAATAACCTTAATGTGTTACCCAACATGATAATCTGACCAACCTTTCAAGCAATTTCAATCTGGAGCGGCATAAAAAATTATACAAAAAAAAAGACATAAAAAAACATTGTTTTGTTACTTTGGTGGATCTGTGTTGATGCCATATTTTTCTTTGAGAAGCTTCAGCTGCTCCTCTTTCTTCTTTGTGTCCATTTTCTGGAACGCCTGCAAAAAATATGCATTTTTTTTTAATTCAAGTTAAATTGTGAGATTGCTGTGTATAACACAGACACATGCCTACTAATGGAACACTGAATTGAGAACATGTTTCTTGTACTTACTCTGTTTGCATTGTAATACAGCACAACAAGGTAGCGGTTGCAGACGTTGAATCCTGACAGGTGATCGCAAGCATTCTTGGCGTCAAAGATGTCTTCATACACCACATAGGCCGTCCCTCTGGTTTCTGGTGTGTTCCCTCTGTTAAAACATAATTAGGGCATAATTCATTAGTAAGCCATAAATACAGAATCACCCAGTCTTTGCAACGCATGATACTTACGTCCTAATTTGCCTAATTGGTCCGTATTTCCCAAAAATGTCATACATTTCCTCAGCTGTGATCTTGTAGGGAAGATTTCTGACATACAATATTCTGTTCACCTCTGGTGGTAATCGAATCTAAATGAAAAACACATTAATATTAGGACAGAAACGACTGAGGATAACTACAACAGTATACAACATGAGGAGTTGAGTTGAAGTATGTGCAGTGCATCAACGATCAAAGCTGCCGTCAATGTAATGTAGCTGAATGCAATACAAACATAATAACATAAATCACGTGAATATATGTAACTATTAACTATCTGGAATATCTAACACTTATATAACTGATCTGTATTTGATCAAATAACCACAATGAGGCAGATACGGGTAGATAATAATTGACAGAACGCCATCCTGTGATTTACGATAGGCTAAGACAACATTTGAAATACCATTTAAATGAGTAACATTATATTATAGCGTAAACATAGATGTGTATTATTCAAAATAAAAAGACCATGTCAATTTTTAAGTTCGAGAGTGACTGTTTTGAGTTCGATAGCGCGCTAACTAGCATACCACATGCTAAACGTCGTCCTACGTCCCAACCACTCAAACGTTATTTTTAAACTAAACTTGATACGACAATATGACCATCGTATACTCACATTAGCGCGTTTTGCTGCTTGCATAGCCATGGTTGTATACTTTCGTCGTTACTACCTTATGTTAAAAACAAACACGAAGTTTCTTTGAGTCCTCTTCTCGCTTCAAAATGGCGGCGGTCGTCTCTTGCTGATGACGCACTTCCTTTCACGACATAGTTAGAATAGAATGACAATGGGACTATGCTGCCCCCTGTTTGTAAAATGTAGAACCACAAAAGGACGTCACAAATGTTGAAATTAGAAATATTTGTAACAATGAACAAACATACATTCATTATATATATTTATTACGATATTTCATATTATATTTATTGTTAATATTAATCAATCATATTAAAGTACTATTTATAATAATGTTTATTTTATTCTGGTTGTAATTGTTCAGTACTCCTAAATTACAGCTAGTTGACGCCAGAAACTAATTCGACTGAACAGACACCTGGTGTGCGTTGTGTTTAGGGGAATTTTCCGTAAAAAAGAAAAAATCTCGAAGTTGTTTTGCGGTTCGACTGGCTAATCTAAGGATATAACAGAAAACATTTGGACAGTCGAAGTGAGAAGATTTGTCTTACCTTGTAAGAAGATTGACAGCGCCATTGTTGGTGAGTTGGTTTAATTAACGTTACGGCTAATATCGCGATTGAGGATTAAAAAGTAGTTCCGAAAAGCAATATTAACTTTTAAGCAATGTTATATTGGATATTTAAGTCACTTTGTTGATCTACCGAGGGGCTGTTTTTTTCGGTTGTGGGTTCTAATGAGAGAACGAGGCAAACGACATCACGCTTGTACTGTATGCAGTATTGGTCAGCCATTTCTATTTCGGTTTGTTGCGGCCCACAAATCCGTTGCACGAGGTATAACATATGGGCCACGAAGAAGGAAAATAACATACATTTTACATTGAGTTATTTCATAATTATTATTACACATGTTATTTATTCACCCAGTATACGTGTTCGCTTAACATCAGGCTAACTGCCCGCCCCGCCTGTCAGGTCAACATGATGGTGGCTCGTTGCGTTTCTTTTGGGAGAGGATATTTTGCCATGAAGATATTGTTGTAAATAGTTGTAATAATTTACACTACATTGTTGTCTTTCTTGATCAACTTCATTTAAGGTTATTTATCATGTTTGGGCAGTGGTGGTGAAGAATAGAGTGGCAGCAGGATGGAATGGCTGGAGAAAAGTGTCAGGAGAAGAGCACTTCACAAGTGTTAATATTTATTTTTCAATATTTGTTGTCTTTCTCTGTTATATTTTTCAGACATTTGCAGCTTACTTCATGATGATACATTGGTATAAATCACGGCTTGGTAAACATGATGCCTCCAAAATGTCTTCATTGCAAGAATTGCCAGCACCAGGATCTAATTTAACTGTCCTTATATCAAGAGTCCACTTGCATACGCAATGTGTGCTTGTTGAGTTCTGGGGAAGGTTAGCCAATGATAGATTGGCAGAATTTGAGTGCTTAACTAAGGAGATTCAATTTGTTGAGAGGTCTCTGAAAGAGTTTGAAGGATTTCCTGGGGACCAGTGCTTGGTGCAGGTGGATGGCACTTGGAACAGGGCCCGCATTGTCTCTAGTAATGGCTCTGAATATAGAGTCTTTCTTTACGATAAAGGATTGACAACATGGACTACAACACGTTTCCTGGCTTGGGGTAAAAAGGAATATTTCACCCTTCCACCAGAAGTGGAGTTTTGTGTCTTAGCAAATGTGTTGCCTCTTTCAAGCGAATGCAGATGGTCTCCCATAGCTCTAGAATTCCTGAAAACACTCTCTGGGAAATCTGTGGTAGCACATGTCCAAGATGTGCTAGTGTCCCAAAAAACATTCATCTTGCACATTCCAGTCATATCCCAACAAATGTACGAGATGGGATTTGCCAAGAAGTTATCTCCAGACATGTTTCATGAGTTTGTGCTAATGTCTCTGATGTCTGCTGGTGAAGCCGAAATGCAACCACACGGTGAAGTGATCTCTATGGAAGCAGATGTACGACAAGACAAGCAAGAGTTCTTCATGGTTCCAGAACTTCCAGCAGGAATTGTGGAAACAGTCATAGTCACGGAAGTGACAAATCCAAACAGGATTTTCTGCCAGTTGAAGGTCTTTTCACAGGAACTGAAAAACCTCTCAGATAAAATCACACAATACTACGAGGGACAAAATGTTACTAACGTTGGCTCGGAAATGATAGCATTGCCCTGTGCTGCAAGAGCAAGTGATGGCAGGTGGTACCGTTCAGTTCTACAACAGGTGTTCCTGAAAAGTGATGTGGCGGAAGTGTTGAACATCGACTTTGGAACAAAACAGATGGTTACGCTGGAGAATGTGAAACCCCTAGCCTCAGAATTTCTCAGGTTCCCTGTTGTGACCTATGTCTGTTCACTCGATGGGATCATCAACAGAAGCGCTCAGTGGACAACTCGCCAAATTGATTTCCTCAAGCACCTCCTTCTTTACAAGACTGTGGTTGCCAAATTTGAGTACCGGAGTATCTCTGAGGGTGTTTACTCTGTCACACTCTATGACGACGATAACAAAAACGTCAACCATCTGTTTGGATCAAAAGAGAGCTGTTTAAAGACACATGCTGATAATGGCGTGCACATCCCTGGCTCTGGCCAAGAAGATGAATCACAAAAAATCAACATGTTTTTTAGAAAGACCTCGGAAGAAAAAGAATGCAAATCGGGAAATATTTGGTTACAAAAAGCCATTCAACCATCAGCAGAAAGGTTACCAGCAGAAGAACTTTTAATCAACTCCACACATCTTGCCGTCGTTCCATATGTAGCGAACCCATCAGAGTTTTGGATCCAAACACAGAACTACGCAGATGAGCTGCTTGGACTGATGAAATGCATGTATCATTTATACAAAGAGTCAGAAAACAAAGATGTGATAAGCAATCCCACTGTTGGACTTTTGTGTGCAGCAAAGGCAGAGGACGGTGAATTCTACAGAGCAACAGTGTCTGAAGTTGGCAAGACTCAAATCAAGGTTTTTTTTGTTGACTTTGGAATCACTGAACTTGTTGAACGAAACAATGTCAGAACTCTTCCCGATAGTCTGAAAAGACTACCACGTCTCGCACTGAAATGCAGCCTGGCAGGCGTCAAACCCATAGATGGGAAATGGAGCCAAAGAGCCTCTGAGATTTTCAACAAAGCAGTCATTAAGAAAACCCTTAATGTCCATGTCACTGCAAAAAATGATGACAAGTATGTTGTCCATCTGATTGATCCAGAAGCAGACTGTGAAAAGGACATCAGTACCCAGTTGTGTTCTTGGAACTTGGCTGAAAAGACAGAGACTTCACATAAACCCAAAGCCACCGACTTTACGCTGGTCTCTTCCCTGTCCAAGCATCCACTGGTCAGACCTTTAGATCAAGATGGAGACAAATGCATGTCTTTCCAGTCACAAAGTAATGTTGTCCCCGTCATCAATGAAAGAAGAAATCCTGCTTTTAAGGAGCAGATGTTTTCCATCGGTAGCATTCTTGATGTCTCCGTGTCCTACATTGAAAGCCCAAATGACTTTTGGTGTCATTTAATAAAGAACGCCGGTCACTTGAAGATGCTCATGCACGACATGCAAACGTATTACGATGGCACTTTGTTTGAGCCTGTACTAGACACTGCTTGCGTTGCATGCCATCCTACGAACAGACTGTGGTACAGAGCCCTTGTAATTCGCAAACACCAGACAACTCATGTGGACGTTCTGTTTGTTGATTATGGCCAGACTGAAACTGTTTCTGTGTATGACCTTAGAAGGATATGTCCAGAGTTTTTAACTCTTCCAGGCCAGGCTTTCCGTTGCTGTCTGTTAAACATGTCAGACCCCCCATCAGTCGTCAGTAAGTGGTCTGATGAGGCAGTCGCCAGATTTCACAACTTTGTGGAAAATGCCACCTCCCACTGCTACATTTTAAAATGTACCATATATGCCGTCATGTTCAGTGAGCAGAAAATAGTTTTCAACGTTGTGGATCTGGAAACGCCCTTCGAAAGCATCTGCATCAGCATGGTCAATCTTGTCAAAAGAAGCCCAACACCAGTCGCCTCTGCACCCTCTTTTTGTCTGGACACATACTATTACTCCACACACGATGTCAAAACTGGGGCAGAGGAAAAGATGACAGTGACCTGTGTGAACAATGTCAATCAGTTCTACTGTCAGCTTGAGAGAAACACCGACGTGATAGAAGATCTCAGGAAGAAAGTGAGCGAACTGTGCCATCAACTAGAGAACATTAAGGTACCATCAGTCTTTGGGACTTTGTGCTTTGCCAAGTACACTGATGGACACTGGTACAGGGGACAGATCAAGGCTACAAAGCCGGTAATTCTAGTTCACTTTGTCGATTATGGCGACACACTTAAGGTAGACAAATGTGATTTGCTTCCTGTACCAAAAGAGGCCAATGAAATCATGTCCGTCCCAGTACAAGCCCTTGTTTGTGGTCTTTCTGATTTCCCCACCGATGTCCCTAAAGAAGTCAACAGCTGGTTTGAGACATTTGCAACTGAGTGCAAATTTCAAGCCCTAGTTGTTGCCAGAGAACCTGACGGTAAACTACTGGTTGAGCTCTATCACAAAGACACCCAGGTAAATTCAAAGATCAAGAAGATGTTTCACATTGAGATGAAGAAACCTGAGGGTATCATCTACAGGGGTGGAAAATCACAAGAATTCTCAGGAAAACGTGAGCAGAATCATCTGAAAAATTCTTCTAAGTTTCTTCCAGAATATTTTCACAGAACACAGAATGTCAAGAAAACATACACTGCCAACCAAAATCAAGAACAACAAATCGATCAGATTAATTCTTCTAACATGAATCGGCAGTCTTCATCAAAGCCTTCATGCCCCGTTGGAAGTAATGAGAAGAAGAAAGCCTCTCCTTTACAACTCTATACACCTCCTCCCATGAGGAAGTCATGTGAAAAGATGTTGGGCAATGTGGACAACGCCTCCCAGCCCGCAGGAGTGGAGGCCGAACCAACAGAGGAACAACAGCTTGTGAAATTGAGCCCACCTGATGGAGGTTGTAAAAACAAAGTTGTACTCCCTAAACTGACAGACTTGCCTCCAAAAGTCATCAGCTCAGGTATGGAAGCAGAAGTCTATGTCTCACATCACAACAGCCCATTAAGTTTTTATGTTCAACTTGTGGAGGAGGAGAATGAAATATTCTCAGTTTCTGAAAAGTTGAACGGTCCAACATCAACTCTGAAGAAGGTTGACATATCTGAAGTACAGCCAGGGGACCTCATTCAAGCAGAGTTTGCCGATGATTCTTCTCTGTACCGAGCTGTTGTCAAAGAAATTCAAAGCAACTCAATGGCCCTTGTTGAGTTCATCGATTACGGGAATACAGCCATCACACCAATTTCCAAAATGAGTAGACTCGACCAGTCTCTTCTAAAACTTCCGATGTATAGCACACTCTGCACACTTAGTGATGTTGCAGCAGAAGAAACGCTATATCCGGATATCGTATTGAATTTTAAGGAAGCGCTGTGCGGTGACGAAAACAAAAAGTTCAAATGCCACTTCATCAGGCCGTCTGTCGGATCTGTTTGGGAAGTCATCCTGGAAGATAATGGGAATGTGCTTAACTATTTGCCTACAAGCCCAGAATTGACATCCGATCAACTTGAAATGGAAGGGGTATCTCCAAGACAAGACACAAACAAGTCGCCTCTACTGTCATACCGTCATCAAGAAATTCCAGAAAAGCAACAGTTCAAGAGCTACATCACCACTCTAAATGACGATCTTTCCTTCTGGTGTCAGTTTGCCGATTCTAAGGAGCTTGAGGAAATAATGTCACAGATCTCAATAGTTGAGAACACAGCTGATCACCAGTCGGTCGATGTTTGTCTTCTGTCTGCTGGAAATGCATGTCTAGTTCTCTTTTCAGATGATCAGCAGTGGTACCGCGCACAAGTGATTGACAAAAATGGGAACGAGCTGTCAGTTTTATTTGTGGATTATGGAAATGAATCCCAAGTTTGTATCACGGAGGTTCGGGAGATACCTGCCAACTTGGTCGAGCCACCTCCGCAAGCCTTTTTGTGCCAGCTAGAAGGCTTTGATCCATCATGTGGTTGTTGGGCACTTGGTGCTTTCGATGCGCTTTCTGAACTCACAACAGACAAGTTGTTGGAACTGACCATCACCAAAGTACGCAGAGATAATGATCACATAAAATATTATGTAGAGATAGAATGTGAAGGGCAGAGGATCAGTGAGAAGATGGAGAAGTGGTGGAAAAGCTCTGCCACGGAAAACGATCCTGACAAAGGTGAATCTCTGCTGCAAGGCAACTCGACTGATTCAGAAACTGCAGTGGCTGATAAACAGTCAGATACCCTAGAAAGTACAGAGAGAGGAGATGGATATACTCGCTCTGACCCTGAAGAAGAGCTCAATCACAAACATGACTTAGAGGAAGATGAGGCCAAGCTCCTATCTAGTCTGGAGACCAGTGAAACTTCTGAGCTTCTGAAGTCTCCTGCTGAGCTGTCAGAAAATAAAATCCAGACATTTCCTGGACACATTACGGACGGTGAACCTGAAAGAAGTGATATCCCTGAAGATGTCGAGGTTGATACCAGTTCATCTCAAACTATTCCCAGAGACACTTCACTGTCTGAAAGTAGTGGAATAGAAGCCACTCTACCCTCACCTGCTGACCAAGAAGTTTTATTGTTGAGTTCTTACGAAGGCTGGGAGGAAGGTACCGCAGATCACTCTACCAATGAGCTCAGCTCAGGTAGGCATCGTCTATTTCTTGGCTTTACTTAAAAATCTACATATATACGATAATTTTTGTTTTGTCTTTTTATCAGATCATGATGCCTACGATGGAAACAAGACAAAGTCTAAGTCAAGTGATGGTTCCTTTAAAAGTGTCACAACAGTAAGAATGGTAAACAAACTCAAGAGTTTTGCTACATCCATAGAAAAGATCATTTTGTAATTTTTTTTCTTTGATTTTCTTACAGGTTCCTTGTCAAGATTTTAATCTAATGAAGCGTATTGACCTCCGTCAGTCTACACCTTCAATTTCAGAAGACTTGAAGCAGGTACATGGATTCACTCTGCTATTCGTGTTTTTTCTTGTTACCAAATGTTTAAAAGTAAGCTATGTGACGGTTTGGTCTTTCTTTTTACAGGTCCAGAACAATTCATTTGGTAAATAAGTGTTTCTTATCCATTGCACTCTTAATGCAACATTTCATAGACAATATGGTGATACGTTGAGTGATGGGGAATGTTTTTTTCTGCTATAGAACCTGAAGAATGTAGCCTGGACAGTGTGGATCATGAGGTACATGTATCACCACTAAGGGGAAAGGGAATTTTTTTAAAAATCTTTACAAGGATACAGTTAAACATTATCCCAACTCATGTTTTCCATTTCAGGAGAAATCCAAGTTTGTGAAGGAAACCTCAGAACTCCATACAGATTCTGGTTTGTTTTTGTTTTTTTTGTTAAATTGTCTTATTTACAAAATGTCGTATTTGCAGTAACCATTTCTCTCACATTCTACTGTGTTTGCAGTACTGTCATGTGACAGTGAATCTGAAACTTACCTCCCAGCTCTGGTAATGTATATCATATAATATACATATCATTAATACTTAAAAACAGAAATGATGAAGCAATTATGTAGTAAACGTTGGTTTCTTACCGCACAGAGCCACCTGGTGGAGGATTTGATTCTCACACTCGAAAAGAGCAGTTTGACAGATGTCGTGACAGGTATCTAGATCAAATGATTGTCATTTAATAAAAACATTGGCGAATACTGTTAAAAACCAGCAGTTCTTCCAGACCAGTATCAACAAGCTGAACCAGAGGAGAGTGAAGACAAGGAGGCTTCACCACCCTGGCAAGAAAAGGTAAAAAAAATAAGACCTAAACATATACAGTATGTTCTAAATAACTACTATGAACTGTATATTCTCTTCTCACTCCAAGGAGATCAACCCTTCAGAAGAAGTGCCTTCCACTGATGACAGCACTGGTAGGTTCTTCTACAATTTGGATATTAAATTTGACCTGTTCCCACACAAAAATGTAGGAAATATTATACTGCATGTTTTAAGAATTGAATCAAACAAATGTGCATGTGTAAAGTCAGGTTCATGCACAATGCCAATACATAGATAAGTCAACAAAACCGTTGAAGAAAACCTTACTTTTTGGCGGACGGCAAGAAGTTGAATTAGTAAATCAGTTATTATTTAACGTCATTTATTAATTTGTCTTTCTGTTCCATTTTTTCTTCCCTCTACAGAAGTCCAGCTGGACAAGGAAACTCATCTGCCTCTGACCATCACTGATGGTTCATTTGATAAGGCACAAACATCAGAGGAGTGATGACCTCCTGTTGGACACACACAAAAAAAGAGAAACAGTAGAAATTTCAGTTTAAATAGAAAGATTTGATTACATCTTTTGTTTTTGCATAACTGATTAATGGGGTTGAACCAGTTGGTCCTCCATCTATGCTGTTAGCCTTCATTGTTAAAAAAAATTCCTACAAAAGTTTTTTGTTTATTGAAAGTCTTAACAGTTTCCTAAACCCTAAACACATGTTAAGAACTACATTTTCTTAAGTTTTCTTTTGCAAAATGCCTTGAAAAAAGGCACACTTTGAGTTTCTGTGCATGGGAATATTCATTCCAATAAGATGTTTATGTTCAATAAATAACCAGCACTTTACCTGAATGGCTGATTTTGGTATTCTGTTGTAGTTCCTCCTGCTCTCCAGTAGGTGGTTTGAAGCCAGGTTTATTTCTGGCAACACAGAGCTACGCAACAATATAAAATATATATTTTTTATAAATGGAAAAAAACAAACCAGGAGGTTAGACAATGTTTAAGATGACACTATACGAACCAGTTTATTAATGGTTTATAGTAAAGGAAAAAAATGTTTTGACAGCACTCTCCTGCAGCCTTGTAGTGTTTTAAAATGTCTATATGTGATTACAAAAAAATAGAAATCTCAGCAGTCATAACAAACCAATCACAACAAAGGCCATCCATGTCCAATTGGACATAAAACTAAGTGAAACTTAGTATATGATTGTGTTTCAAGAACTCATAAAAAATACTCATTATTTACATTAGTAAATACGCTCTTATGTTCTGAGGATCATTTCTGTCCCTCAAATTCAAACACACAATAATCACATGCTGCAAGACAGACACTAGATGTCAGTTTAGATGGAAGACTGGAGCAAAGTGTTATTTCCTGGAATCAAGTCCTTGTCTTCCCCTTCGATCAGATGGTCCCACTGGTTAAAATTCTTGTCCAGGCCTACAGAAGGTTGAAATAGTCATTAGAAGCACAACGGCTGTAAATCCTAAAATATTCTGCAAAGATTTTGACCATAGAATGTGATCTTCTTACCAAGATGGCGCTGCAGGAAGGCTAGTGTTGCTCTGTTGGACAGGTCTATGGCAACGTCAGGGTCGATGTCGCCCTTCAGCTTCATCAGTTTGCCGATCCAACTTCCGGTCAGGAAGGTGAAGTCCGGGAAACTCTGGTGGACTGCACCCCTGGAAATCAGGAGCCAAAACAATAACCTACCCTGAGAAACAAATTTCACGTTGAATCTTTCAAACTTCACTTTTTACCCCTCCTTACTTGATTGTGATGGTTTTCCTGGGGATGACGGCCGAGTCCAGCTTCTTCATAAGGCTGAGGTTCTCCCCCGACTGAAATGTCTCAGAATTGATGAAGAGAATCGGCTGCTTCACCTGAGGGAATATCTGTTTGTCTAGAGGAAACATCCAGGTATCTAGGGCCACACCGCACCTGGTTTAAGGAGAAAAAGAAAACAGGAGACTGAAGGAGCTACAATATCCAGGTCTGGTAGTGGACTATGAAAACATTTTCATTTAAGAAACCTGCTGTTAAAAAAACAAATTAACCAAATTAATTATGGTTGTAATTGGTTGTGATGTTTCATTTTTCCCAACATACTTGAATTTAACTTCTTTGCATAGAGCTTCAATCACTGTTGCTCCTCCAAAGGAATGTCCGACGACTGCTGTTTTACACAGATCCATCGAGTTCTGGTTTTCCAGGAAAAAAAAACAATATTTTTTTATTTGTTGCACAGTTACCAACATATGGTAGAACAGGGGTCTCAAAGTCAGATAAGTTGAGGGCCACTGCACACACTATCGTTTTACTGAAGGGCCTTGTTGAGCTTTCAGTGGTCAACACAAAAGAAAAAGATTATTTTAATAAATAATCAGTTTCCCACGGAGTTTGTGTAATACAACACTGAACCAGAAGGAGTCTCTAGATCAGGGTTTTGAGAACTATAGGATTTACCATAAAAATGAAGCAAAGACTCCATACCAATACGTATTATTCCTGTTAATAAATCTTGTGGCCCACGCTCAACATTCAACTTTCACATGAAGGTGGTGGCCGCAAAATATCGTTCCACGGGCCGCGAATGGCCCACGGCCCGTGAGTTTGAGACCCCTACAGTAGAGTGTGGTTGGCATCTACCTTCAGTGTAGTCCAGTCAAACTGAGATGGTAGAACATTCTGTACTTCTACTCCTGAGTTCATTTCAGTAAGTTTTTCCAGAGCGAGAATGCATTCATCTGCTCTCTGTTTCACCTGGAAGTGAAGGCAGGAAAAGAGTGTCATCACTGTAACACAGTCACCAAGTTAAGCAATGCTGTTTAACATTATTAAAATAGCCTAAAAAAATGTGGATGTAATAATAAAAAAACATGCATGAAGGTTAATCATGTGAGAATCACACAGGATTTCTACTGTGGTCATTGGTCAGACATTGTGAAATCCGGAGCAGAAATCCGATTCCTTAACCCAGTCACCTGATTGTTTCTCAGTTTGAACTCATCCACTCCGTGCTGCAGAGGTTCATAGTACATCCACTCCTTCACCAAGTTCTCTCCCTCCGGGGCCGATCCCTCTGACTCTGTCTTGAAATAAAACGTGGCCGACGCTGAGTGATCTCTGTGGAATGACGTTATTAAAGCAGGTCAAAGGCAAAGCAGCATCTTAAAGAATCATTTCCTTTTCTGTACCATTTTTTTGTCAAACTAACACTCAATTGCTCTTTATTAGGACATTTATGGCTTAAATTTTCCCTTGCCCTTCAAAATCTGCCATTTCTACAGCTTTGAATAACTTCTGAAGATCAGTAAAACACCATCTAAGTCCATAGAAATTAGACTATATAGAAATACATTGTTTGTCTCTAATTGTCCCTTTGTTTCCCTGATGAAAAGAAAAGTGATGACCTAGTCTGTACCATTGTCTCAGCATTTACAGCACTGCACAGACCAACAATGAGGCTGACCTTTGTTATTATTCACCCAACTAGTGTTGAAACCCGTTGAAAGCCGTCTTTTACAGCATGAAACGTCTTATATTTGAATGAAATGGGTTATATATGTGTGTATATTTATTACCTGTGTTCCACAGATGCCACAATGAATCCCTGAGAGGCCAGTTCTGAACATATAGCTGAATACAGAGTCCTGTCAAAACATTATATGCCAGTTTTAACATTCACAGTGTCAGATAAGAACGTAAGAATTTACTCTTGTGTTGTTGTGTGTGTGCACCTGAAGGCACCCAGGCCATGAGAGAAGATGATCACTGGACACTTTTCATCGGACTTAAATGGAGCATCCTGAAGGGCCGGAATCTTGAAAGAGCCTGGAGTAACATGAGGTAAACGAGTGAAACAGTGAAGCTACGGGGTGACACTTTAACTGTATCATTTACCACAATAAAAGCATTTAGGGCTCTTTTAAAGTTGAGATCTTGAAAGAAAACTGGAACTAAATAAAGATCTGTCTATTTATCTGTCCAGTTATCTATTTGCCTATCACCTGATCCTTTGTTATTCAACAGTCAGTCCATCCCTAGCTTGTTTTTGGTCCAAAAATGATGAAGTACGACTGTGGTGTTGACAACTCAGATTACCAAAAAGGCTGTTGAAAATCCGTTCACTGAAAACCCTGTTCATTTTCATGAAGATGGCCAGGCCATGAAAATACTCCATGGACGGTATCCAGTCCGGTTTTTCTGCTCCCTCTACGTCTTGGCAAGGATAGTAGAGTCGGAAGAAGCTTCCCTATGGACAAAAAAACAAACACAAACACAGTGTTGTTTCATTAGATTTTCTACTAAGCATGTAAAGAAAAATGACTGTATCAATGTTGATAATTGAACGACTACAACATGGCAGTATATGGGCTGTACCCGAGCATTGTGGGCCATCATGAAGTCGGTGCAGCCCACAGAGCGGGGACCTTTGCCTGGAGGGATCCTGAGTTGATTACAGCTGTTCCCCATGATGAAGAGTGAGTATTTTTTCTGTTCTGTGGCACAAACAGGTCAATGTTGGTTTCAAATGTAAGAAAATTAGTCAGATAAAAAATTATATATAACAGGAAATGAAGTCATATAAAAAATAAATCAATACCAATGGTATAAATTAGTAATACATTTAGCTTAAAATATAATTACTACAAAATTTAAATTTTACTTTATATCAGCAACAAAGAAGAAAATACAGTGTCAAATATCTGTCTCTTATACACATCTTTCACCAAGTTCTCTCCCTCCGGGGCCGATCCCTCTGACTCTGTCTTGAAATAAAACGTGGCCGACGCTGAGTGATCTCTGTGGAATGACGTTATTAAAGCAGGTCAAAGGCAAAGCAGCATCTTAAAGAATCATTTCCTTTTCTGTACCATTTTTTTGTCAAACTAACACTCAATTGCTCTTTATTAGGACATTTATGGCTTAAATTTTCCCTTGCCCTTCAAAATCTGCCATTTCTACAGCTTTGAATAACTTCTGAAGATCAGTAAAACACCATCTAAGTCCATAGAAATTAGACTATATAGAAATACATTGTTTGTCTCTAATTGTCCCTTTGTTTCCCTGATGAAAAGAAAATTTATATAATTTAAATTACTTTGTAACCAGCACCAAAGAAGAAAATACAGTGTACAATATCGATGATTATAATGTTAATTATAACAACTACTGGTGGGTTGAGGTTCATTACCGCCATCTACTGGATGTTTTATCTAACAGCAAGTACAGTACTTTATAAAAGAAATAGGAAAACAAACGGAGAGATGGAAAATACAGTCTCACCATAGATGGAAAATACCAACATAAACGTCTATTAACCCTTTACATATTATTATAAAAGTTAATCAGGTTTGTAACGTATTATATTTCCTGTTTCGCGAATTGTGTAGTCACAAAAGTAGGCACAGTGGTGAAGCGGGTCGGAAAATAATGCATAATCACAGGTGAACCTTGAATGTGACATTTACCCACAGTAACCTTAGCTGTGAGCTCGCAAAGAAAACAGTCACCGCAGCCGTGACAAAAATAGTGGTATTATCACGAAAACAAGAGAACATTTTTAAAGCATACCTGTTCTTGCCCACGCGTATATTCTCTTCACTATTAAATGTACGACTCCTCCATGAGAGAACATCCACAGTTGCTCAGCGGGTGTAGCGGCAGATAGATTAGCTCGTATGCCCAAACAGTCTCGTAATAACTGCTAACGACCTCCAAAATAAGCGAGAAACAAAGAGCTGTCGGCTTTGTCACGACAGCGTCTTAACTGTATGAGTAGATATATTAGTTACGCAACATTTCCAAGTTATTGGTTGAACTTTTAACTCGGAAAATGACCGGTTCTGAATCACCAACTCGTGGAGTGGTTTGACAGCTTATCCCTATTGGCTAACAACTTAGCACAGGCTGCTAAACCCGATTAGAAGTCCTGCACAGACACGAAGCAAAAGGCTTTCCAGTATGTTCACCATGGTGACCATCTCTACATATTGTGTTATTTACATTCTACCCCATTACCCATTTACACATAACAGCAATTTGTGACGCGTTTACGTACACGTTTGTTTCCTAGTTTGTAAAATTTTATTTTTTAGACAAAGAAAGTGCAAATAATTGTGTAATGTAAACATTTTTATTATTAATCTACTAGTAAACATATAGCTCTACGATATATCTATATTTTTTTTTTTGTTTTCTGTGTTGAATGAAGACAAAATAGCTCCACGCCGCTAGGGGGCAGCAGAACCCCCAACGTCATAAAATCTAAGGAAGTGGTTATATGCGAGGATGCGCTACATGCGCTATATATTTAAACATTTAATACAGTTTACACTCAGTTTTTAGGCAGCGAAAATGAAGCTGGTAAGTTAAAAACACGCAATAATTCAAAAGTCAGTGGCAGGCTTTAGACCGTTATTATAGCGTATTTTTGAAGAAAATAAAACCGGAGGTAACGGTTAGCTTCCCTGTCCCATTCATAACAAGGGGCTCGGAGTAGACGACTACACCCCTGTACACTTGAATAACAATAAAAAAATAGAATTTTCTATTATAAAAAAAACGCAGTTTGAAATTAAACGATGTATTCTGTTATATTATGTGAATTTAATCATGGCTCGAACAACTGTACAGGATATAAACACTTAGCACACTTTAATGTAAACTGAGATAGGAAAGAAAGTCAACTTAACTACTCATCACATTAAATATATATATCCCTCCAATTTGTCATATATCCACAGCTACTTGTGCGTGGCTCTTCTATATTTTGCACTGTTTTTTTCTATCATCAGTATTGTCTATCGGGCCATCCAACGCTGCCCTGCAATGTCCTTAAGTTCAAGTCCACCACCATCATGCTGGACTGCGGTCTGGACACAACATCTGTCCTTAATTTCTTACCCCTTCCACTAATCCACAGGTTAGTCACTTGTGTATATATATATATATAGAGAGAGGGAGTTTTATTTATCATATGTACATGTCATATTTTTTAAAAATAACTTTTGTCTTATTAGCCCGAGACTCTCAAAACTTCCTGGATGGGTTTCCAAAGATGGAACAGTAAATCTGGAAAAGGTATTGTTGGTGTTTTTAACTGAAGTTACAAGCTCTGCCTAAAATATTATATTGTACAAATCAATACTGCGGTGAAAGAAACATATATGTTCTTTCAGGAGCTGAAGGAGTGTGCAGGAAGAGTGTTTGTGGACTCACAGCCAGAATTCTGTCTTCCAGAGGTAAGTGGGATAAAAGAGAACACAAAAATGAATTATTTCAGTAAGAATAATCTCACCTGAATTTTGTTTCCCCCACAGAAAGAACTTCTCGATCTCTCTACAATTGACGTCATCCTTATTTCTAACTATCACTGCATGATGGCTTTGCCCTACATCACTGAGCACACAGGCTTCACAGGGACAGTTTATGCCACTGAGCCTACGCTGCAGATCGGCAGGTAAGAACACATACACAGTATATTCAGCCGGAAGACACCGGTCTTACAAATGGTGAAAAAACTTGCTCACCTTCTTATTCATCAGACTGCTAATGGAGGAGCTGGTAAACTTCATGGAAAGAGTTCCAAAAGCCCAGTCTGCCACCTGCTGGAAGAATAAAGACATACAGAGGTAATCGAGTAGCACTTTAATCAAATAAACTGAATTTTTGGCAAGTACTATATTTTTGTAAAGTATAACATGCACAATCATTTTGTTAGGATACTCCCAGGCCCATTGAAGGATGCTGTGGAGGTGTGGACATGGAAGAGATCCTACAGTATGCAGGAGGTGAACTCTGCTCTGAGCAAAGTTCAACTAGTGGGTTATTCACAGAAAGTGGTAAGAATCCTTCTTTTTCAATCCTGTTGGGCGGAAAATCTATCAATTTTCATCCCTCCAGGGAGAAGGGGGAGAGTTGAATATCCTCAGACAATCTTCTATAATCTCTCCTGCAGGAGTTGTTCGGGGCAGTACAGGTCTCGCCCTTGAGCTCGGGCTACTCACTGGGCAGCTCTAACTGGCTCATTCAGTCTCATCACGAGAAAGTGTCGTACGTCTCCGGTTCCTCTCTCCTCACTACACATCCACAGGTGGGTGGATGGAGTTAATGTCTGACACTGAATAGAAAACTTGGGTGTTAAAACAACACCTGCACTGTTGACATTGTTTACAATTCTGGTCATTTTCCTCTTTCAGCCAATGGACCAGAGTTCCCTGAAGAACAGTGACGTTTTAATTCTGACTGGTCTGACCCAGATGCCCATGGCAAATCCCGATGGCATGCTGGGAGATTTCTGCAATAATCTTGGCATGTTTTCCAGATTAATCTATGTGGACCTATGTGATTTTTCCTTGGTATTGATTTTGTCTCAATATCTAACTCCTCTTGTCCTGCAGCCATGACAATTCGCGCTGGAGGCAACGTTCTGGTTCCGTGCTACTCCTCAGGAGTGATCTACGACCTGCTGGAGTGTCTGTACCAGTTTATAGAGAGCGCCAACCTGGGGACCACACCTTTCTACTTCATCTCACCTGTGGCCAATAGTTCACTGGAGTTCTCTCAGATTTTTGCTGAATGGTAAAATGTTTCTGAGCCTTTGAGTTGTCCTCAGACTGAAGGTTATAAACTGTTTATTGAGACATTCCTAACTTACTTTCAGGCTTTGCCACAACAAGCAGTCAAAGGTGTATCTCCCGGAACCCCCATTCCCACATGCTGAAGTGAGTCATGTTTTTTTTGCGGTTACTAAAGATACTGCTTTGTTTTTTTCAGTCAAGAAAATGTGTTCCTCAAAACTACGGCCTCAGGATCAGATGTGGCTCCTTGAGCTTATTTATTTTATTAAATTCTATTATAATTGAACTTGTTTTATCCTAGTAAAATAGTAAATTCCAATTCACATCCAGAATTCCCCCCGTGTAACCAATGAAACAATTCTGTCATAGCATAATCATGTGTTTTGAAGCTGACCTCAAATGTCATACTCTGTGTGTTCGATGACGTCCAGCTGATCCAAACCAATAAGCTCAAGCACTATCCCAGCATTCACGGCGACTTCAGCAGTGAGTTCCGTCAGCCCTGCGTGGTTTTCACCGGCCATCCCTCCCTGCGCTTCGGTGACGTGGTTCACTTCATGGAGCTGTGGGGAAAGTCCAGTCTCAACACCATCATCTTTACAGGTAACTGCAACTTACTGACATTGTAAAGCAACTATTCTCCAAAATCGGGGTCTGTCACTGTCTGTGGAAAAAAAAAAAAAAAAACTGACCGAGTCACTCTGCTGTTTGCCAAAAACAGAGCCAGACTTCTGCTACATTGATGCCCTGGCTCCATATCAACCCCTGGCCATGAAGTGTGTTTACTGTCCCATTGACACGCGGCTCAACTTCCACCAGGTGTCCAAGCTGCTCAAGGAAGTGCAGGTACATGCTACTGTAGTATTGTGCTAATGACATGTGAACTGCTGTCAGTCACTAAAATGAAAACTGAATTTAACTATATGAACATCTTTAAAGGTGTACTCTAGGCATGGGCAAAATACAGACCAGGGGCTGTACTGTATACCTTTTTCTTGCAATGTCTAGATCTCTCCAATAGATGGCGCAAAAACGACTGTATGGATGACTCCTGGAAATGCTATCTACTTAGACCATCTTTGTTTTCTTTTATTTCTTTTGCATTATCATACCCAGTACAACTTAAAGCAGTGGTTCCCAAACACTGGGCTGGGGACCGGTACATGTCCGTGGGTGAATTGAAATGAACAATTAACTGAAATTATTCATAAGTGATGATAAATTTCTAACATTCCCAGAGCAGCCTCTCTCAACATTCACTCCTGGTTTTGTCCCACAGCCCCTCCATGTGGTGTGTCCAGAGCAGTACACCCAGCCACCGCCTACCCAGTCCCACCGGTCTGACCTGATGCTGGAGCTGCAGCCTCCTCCAGTGCCGTACAGACGCTGCTCCGTGCTCAACCTGCCCTTCAGACGTCGCTACGAGCGAGTCTACATCCTTCCTGAGGTGAGCAGCAGTAAATGACAGAGATGAATACAGTCAGCGGATGATGAGCGAAGAGCCCCGTGGAGTCTGTCGAACAGTTTCAATAAATGATCACAACTGCTGTATCTGAAACAGATGGGAGTGACTATCTGAGAGTTTCGTAGGGAATGGTGACATATGGTGGATAAAAAGCCATCAAATGAAAAATAGAAATGTTCAATCTCCTGCTTAGAGACAGGTGGCAGTTCTAACTAGGACTCCTCTGTTCCCAGCTGGCCAACTCCCTGGTGCCTTCGGAGATTAAACCCGGCGTGTCCGTGGCCACGGTTTCTGCAGTGCTGCACTCCAAGGACAACAAGCACACTCTGCAGGTGATTCCGTCTGCTCCTGTCTGTTTCCACCACTTAATATGTACATACAGTATACAGCCTCTCCACATGCCTTCTCCTCTTCTCCTGTTGCGCTACCAGTCCGTGCCAAAGCCACCTCCTGCGCCCCCGAGCAAGAAACGGAAGCGAGTGCTGGAGGAGCCCCCTGTAGTGCAGGCGCCCAAACCCCTGCTGAGTGGAGCTGTGCCCTTGGAAGGTTTTCTGGCCACTTTACAGAAGGTGAGATATCCAGACATTGGCCGGAATTTTGATGTTGAGTAATGAAAATTAAAGGGCAATGTCTTTATTCGCAGCATGGAATCACAGAGGTGAAAGTGGAGGAGACGGCAGACGGTCACATCCTGCACTTGCAGGCAGAGGATACGCTGATCCAGCTGGAGGAGGACGGGACGCACATAGTGTGCAACAACAATGAGCCGCTGAGAACCACTCTCAGAGACCTGGTGCTCCGGTTCCTGCAGAAACTGTGACGCCCACGTAATTCCACACTTGGTTTGAATCGACTTTAATTTTTTGATTTGTTAGCATTAACATATCAACTATGTAGTTCTTCAGGGACTGGACTCAGAACAGCTACATCAACTTGAAGTTGACGCCTTATTGGAAAGACATTGTAAGATAATGTATTAAAGTGTGAAAACCAAGGGAACCATCAATGTAATTTCATTGTATAGACTTGTGTAAAGATGTTTTTTTTGTATTAATAAAATATGTTTCAGAGTAAATACCACACTGTCTACTCTTATTACTTGGTGCTTCTGTAAAACTTGGTATTAAAATGCAAGGATGATCAGTCAGGAATTTGGGAAACATCCAAATCATACAACACTGTACCTTGGCATAATAAATAAATATAAAAAAAAATCAGCATAAATGCAAATACATTCAAGAGGTATTCAGAGTTGGTGATCAGAAGTATAATCACAAAACAAACCAGTTTTATAACTTTGAGAAGTTTGGTTGGAGAAACTACTTAAAAACTGAATATACTAAAGAGTCAGTTGTTATTTGGTCTATAAAATTACAGTCATGTACACACCACAGATACTGTCATAATATTTTTTATATAGAATATTTTATTTCACATTACACACTACATATTGTAAAAATGACCAACCCCAAGACTCCTGGGTAGATGTTTGTATCTCCTGACTTTGCTGCCTGGTTCACACGCTCGGCGATAAATCGGTTTCCAAATACAAGATCCTGTTTTTAATAATTACATTAAATATGTATCTGATTTCCTTATCCGATTTACTGACATAATGTTGCACTATCTGGTTGTGATTGCAGTGAATTTGTTGTTGGCTCCCGGGTGTTAGGATATAATAATGTGTACTGGGATCTGATTTCCGCTAAATAAGATCAGCTCTTTATTTTATCTCTCTCAGTCTGGATTCCCCTCAATGAGCCACAAATGAGTCCAACAGTCTGCAGCTCTGTTTCACTGGTGTTCGGCAGGATTATTGTAAGAGATCAATAAGACCCGGTAACAAGCAGGTGCAGAAAAGTTGATTGTTGGTTGTGTTTGGATTTACATCAGCAAAGTGACACTTAAGAGGTGAATTGTTTCAGATATTGTCAACGAGCTGTTGAGCAGTTTGCGTGTGTCCTCTACTCGGACTTGTTCTCAGCGTCCACCAGTGCGGAACGAATTCCCAGCTTCTCCAGTTCTTCCACCAGGTCACCGTTCTGGTGCATCTGTAGAAGGATGTCACAGCCTCCAACAAACTCCCCGTTGAAGTAAACCTGAGGGATCGTGGGCCAGTTGGAAAAGTCCTTCACTCCTGGAGAGGACAGATTTCCATTGGTCAGCCAGAATCAAGAGCTCAAATTAGTGCCCTCTACTGGGGCGGAGAATCAGTGCCAATCAGAGGCTAAATTAAAATATATTTCACGAAGCTTTGTTCACATTGCAATTATCTAATTTTAAAACAGTTTTATTTAATGGCAATAAATCTCTTTGTTCACCAATGCGGCAGTGAGAGACAGAAGTTTCGTTAATTCCTGTGAGTATATTAGGGTAGTGTTCAACTACACAGATCCAAGAAGGAAACTGGGAGAGCTTCTTTAAAAAGTAAATATGTGGCATGGCTGTAAAAAAGGTAGCCTGTAGAGACATAAGGGATGCCAGCACGTGGAAGGATATTTTGCGAACCCCACCTTGATGCGAAAGTTAAATTTATAATGAAATTTTATAGATTTTTTCTCCACATATTATGGTAAATCATATAGTTCTCAAAACCTGATCCACAGTCTCCTTCTGGTTTTAGCGAGTTTCTGTGAGTTTTACTGCATATCTACTATTTACTTTGTGCTAGTAGTAAGTAAACATGTTTGGCAGGAAAGGAGGAGTATTTTTTAAGTTAAGTACTACAGTACTGATGGAGTAACGTCTCTTCTTGGTGCCACACCCTATCCCACTGCTGCAGAGAACTGATAATAACCATAGAAACTAGCTGAAAATGACACTGGAAGCTAAAGATACAACGACTCAGTTGAGGGTTTAATAAAATTTATCTAAGACTTAAACTCGAAGTGGTCAACAAACACACACACAGCCTGACACCAGGTAGACTCTGCCCCCGGGCCCTGACAAATATCTATGAAGTTTGGTCTCTCGCCATCGATCGTAGAAATGGACAGTTGACTGACCTTGTCTGAGGTCCTGGTCTTCCAGCACGTTGTACGCTGCGTAGTTGTCCACTCCGTGCATTCGTAGGATCTGGACTACTGCGTTACTGAAGCCGCACATTGGCTGACTTGGATTCCCCTTCATGAATACCACCACCTTGTCTTTTTTCACTATCTCTGCGAGGTCTTTTTGAACGTCCGCCGCCGAGCAAAGCAACCTGTGTCCCGGAGCCAAACACATTCGTGTTTCTGCTTGTCTGGCCAGATACAACGCTGTCCCTGACCGGAGACACTTAGCTGTAGCTCTGATGAGGTTGTTCATCTTTTTTCGTTTGTAAAATAATAAATATATAATATCAGAAAAACAAAATTACTGTCTTGGTTTGCCTCTAGCCGGAATAGAACTTGACTCTTACTTAATGATACTCTCGCGAGAAAGGGCGCGACGTGCCAATAACGTCTTTTCTGACTGGCTGTTACTGAAGTCACCGAAAATGTGAATTAATAATGAAAATAATTTTATAGAAATTGAAATGAGAGCATTATTAATGTATTCTATACATTGAGTTACAAATATATTATCACTAGTAATAATAATGTGTCGGTTTCAAGTTAAACACAATCACAATTTGTCCCACCCACGACGAGAAATATAATAACTTCCGGTGCACGGTAAGGAACAGGAAGTAAACGGCTTTTGTTTGAAAGATGGCGGCGCACACGCAAAAGAACAACAAACAAGGGAAACCTCCTAAAAAGGAGGCTCAGCCTCTTATAATCGCCAAAACCCCGGCAGATGAGCAGCGTCTTAAGCTGGAAAGGTTGATGCGCAACCCCGACAAGCTCGCTCCAATCCCGGACAGACAGAAGGAATGGAAGCCCCGGGCGCCCCCGGAGTTCGTACGCGATGTTATGGGCTCCAGTGCTGGCGCAGGCAGCGGAGAGTTTCACGTGTACCGACACCTCCGGCGCAGAGAGTATCAAAGACAGGAGTTTCTGGACAAAATGTCCGAGCACCAAGACAGGGATGAAAAGTACCTGGAGAAGGTGGAACAGAACAAGCAGGAGGCCGAGGATAGAACGGCAAAGCGACGGAAGAAGCGAGAAAAGCTGAAACAGAAGAAACTGATGGCCAAGAAAGCCAAACAGGAGAGCAACAAGAAGGAAGACGAAGCTGAGAAAAGCTCGGAAAGTAGCGACGAGGAGAAAAAAGAAAAAGAGGAGGAGGAGGATGAGGAGGAGGAGGAGGAGAGAGAAGGTGATGATGACGCCGAGGCACCAAGCTTCATCATGGGGAGGAAATGACGCTGTTATTCGGCATGAGAGACATATTCCTGAGAATTGCAAAAACATTTGGTTTCTACCTAAAAGACACTGATGCTTCCACCTTTCACCTTTGCTATGATATAAAAATACACATCGACAATTCAATGTGTCTATTGTAGTAAATAACTTGAACAAAATGTATTTTTAAATAAAAAAAATCTGTCATATTGTTTCAGTTTGAATCATTTTAAATGGCAATTTGGTATATATTTCTGCATATATATCTATGTATTTTTGCATGCAGCTCAATTTTGCAGCTTTGTGAAAATTCCCCTGGCATACTTGTTACCTGTGGGTAAAACATGGCTGCAGAGATAAAATCAAAGAATGAAAAGGCGTGACTCCGCGAGGACCAGGAGTTTCACGTGCGATGTTCCTTGGACAGAACCTCCTGCTTTCCACGGTGTTGGTGGTCTATCTTGGTGACTGCTGACTTTCTTAAAGCAGGCAGAGTAAAAACCCGGCAGCTGGATATTGTTTGGGGCAGGAAGAGCTTTGCCTTTCAGACACTTTGAGCTGCCACAGAAATACAGCTTAAATCTTTCAGATCTGAGTGGGTGACACTTCTGGGAGTTGACATACTGCGCCTCAGTGTGTCTGTAATATCTAACAACAGGCAAACTATCCATCTGTACTGGTTTAACAGTAAGGCAGCAAGAGACATTTTGCATTCCTGACAGGAACAACTTCACCTCTTCAGATGTTAAGGCTGAATGAAACCTTATCCTCACTGCAAATTCGTTGACTTTACATTTACTTTTTTTTCCAGGTCTTTTGAAGAAAGGCTTCGAGTTGTTCAAGAACTAATATATTTCTTCACATTAAAATGAATATCAGTGTTTCACAGATTATGTATTCATGGGTTTCAGTTTGGTATGATTAAGAGATCCTGGGAAATCGCACATCATTTAAGCCTTTAAGAACACTTCCTTATGTTTGTCGGCAGGGCTTAGTTCTTTAGCAAAGCTCTAAGAAAAATTAGCAAAAAAAACCCCCCTCATCCTTGTTTTGTTCCTCTTTATGATTAGGAAGTTTACCTTATTGTAGAGTTCTGGTAAAGTGTCCCTTATCACCAACTACACACTGTTCATATTGCTCGTTCGTATTTTTTTTTGTCAGTCTTGTTCTTCTTTCTACATATAGTTGTGTAGATTTCAAGCAAAAATGCTAATACATAAAGAACTTAAAGCATTAACAAATAGATATAGGGAAAAATACAAGGCCTTTAATAAGTTTATGGGGCCCTGAACAACAACAATAATAAAAAAACCTGACAAATAGGTCAAATGTCTCATATTAAGATGAGAAAAAGGAAAATTTACATTCACATTGGAAATGATTGCAAATAAAATAAAGATATATATAAAGAATCCTGTATTTACAGGATGCAACCCTCAAATTTTGAGGGACTGTAGACTGAGTGTAAAACAAACCAACATCAAGTCACAGTTATGACTACAATCCAATAATAACTAATAATATTTCAATATAAAACAAATGCAGTTTTGATTTATCGCACATTAAAACATGAGAAACTGATGTGTTTACTTGTCTTCCTGTTTTAATAATAATTTTTGTTCCTATTTAAGCTTTTTTTTTGGGTGGGGGAAGGTTAGAGGGAGGGAGAGTCTATCACCACAGTAATCCAAGCACTGGGAACTAGGAAATGAGGATGAACCCACAGCCTTCTGGTTATGATTATTCTTGTTAATCTACAATCACACTGTGAATAATCAGGCCTCAAGCACCAAACATGGAGTAAAAGCAGAATGAATACACAGTGAAATGAGACAAAATGTTTGTTGATTAAGCTTTGACTAAAACCTCTTGTCTTTTTCTATTGCATCAGTTAAGCCTGGAATCATTTATGTGTCTGTTAGTCACCTTAAATGACTATCTTCTCATGATCCCTTCACGTCAATGTGGACAATCACGACACAACTTCACCGTCTTCACTCTCAAACTTTATGGTCGTCCGCCTGCCAACAGGCTGTCTTATCCCGAGGGGAGTGGAGGAGCTCCACACCTCACAGAGTCGCTTCTACGTGTCTGGGCAAGACACGGCGTCTAACTCTGCGTTTTACTCTTCCTTTCCCTGTCAGGGAGCTCTAAAGGGAGCTGCAAATGTAGCAAATCTTTGACGCTCTCTTTTGATAATTAGAATGCAGGACAAGGCCAACTGCAGTTCATTAAAGAACTCATTTAGAGGGATCGACGATCAGCAGCAGCCTCAAGGTATGGTAATAATGAAAATACTCTAGAGACGACTGTAGTCTCCTTAAACATGAATGGAGTAATTTGGAATACACTCTGTTGCTCTGTTAAAACTGAACTTTCTTCAAACCTTTTGGTGTTTAATGGTATTTTCAGGGTTCTTTGCTAAAAGCATTTCTTTTTGCCGTTCTCTAATCTCATCTGTGTGAAGGGTAGCGTTAAATTGGCCCTTTTAAATAAAGTTTTAATGTGCCGTATTGAGCATACTGTAGAAAATCCACTTTTTTTTGCTCATATTTCATTACAAACAATTCCCCCTTGTGCTGTTATTGATAAAACTTCGTTGAAACTTTTAATTGCACAACTGCATGACACGGAGCCAAGTTTCTGCCTGCGTTTCAACAGATGAACAAGAAGCAGCGCAGGAGAGAACCTTCACCAGGTGGATGAATGTGTTTCTACAAAGAGTAAGACCAAAAACAAAAAAAAAACACTTTCCTTTCAGCTTGTGTTACTTATTAAAAATGATTTTTATTTCATCTCATTTCCCCACCCCTTCCTTTTTCCTCCACAGTGTCATCCTCCTCTTAAAGTGCAGGACCTGTTTGTGGACATCCAGGACGGCAAAATACTCATGGCTCTGCTGGAGGAGCTGACAGGGTGCAAATTAGTGAGAGTCAAACCTACCAGTGCAAAAGACAACCATTCATTTAAGGAAGAGCACTAAATATTTGATGTTTGGGGCTTTTATTTTTTAAAAATTTAACATCCTGTGAACCCTTTGGAGTTCAGAGTTTCTCCAGAACCCAGGGGGAACTTTCTTCTCTAGACTTTTCAGACATAAGTGCTCTTCCTGGTACATTCATTACTCCAGGCAGAAAACAATAGTGGCGAGGGGCCTTGTTAAAGGAATCCTGACCGCAGTGTGTTGTGCATAGCTGATTATACAACCACTAAGTTCTCACACAATTTGTTCCTGTAGAATAGAGATATCAGCCTCTCCTGGGAGCTATGGGCAGTCGGCTGCTCTGGTAACTCTATTGTGATATGAAGACATTTCTGAACATACTGCTAATATAGAAACTGTCTGTCCAATGTAAAGAAAACGAGACGTCCCACAAGGCTGGAAAAGATGTCTGTGAATTTCCTTGTGCATATCTGCAGTCTAGACATGTGTATCCCTGTGGGAAAAGCTCTTGGATGACATGTTTTTTTGGAAAGATCATTTCATCTAAGCAGGGATTTTTTTTTAGACTAGAAAAGATTATTTGGATTTTATGGTGGGTGACAAACATACGGCCCGTGGACCAAACCTGGCCCATTAGCAGGTCCAATACGGCCTTTTTTAAATTAACCAAATTGATGACAATTTTGAGGTAGTGGTGGCCTAGTTGTTTAGAAACCGGACCTTGGTATGGAGGGTTCCAGGTTAGAATCCACCAGCTTCTAGGCACCATCCCCACTCACTGCTCCCCAGGTGCTCAAAGCTGCCCCCTATCGCCACCACTGCACATAATGTCACAATTACAAAGGAAAGCAAACTCCTTTGTAACTGTTCTTTAGTCCCAGAGGCAGCAGTCTCCACGACTGCCACCCAAATCACGCTGCTCCACACTGTCGGCCTTCCTGTGGGTGGTGAGCCCACTGGAGGTTTTGTGGGTCAGAAGGGTGCTGTGCTCAGAGCACCTCAGTGGCTCAGATCACCTGTCAGCTGGGGGACTAGAACCTGAAACTTTTATGGACCCAAGTCTGCGTCCTTAACCACTGTCCCCACATATTTTACAAAAAGATATTTCATTTCTGAACTTCTTTGACACCTGTGGGGTCGGCATTACTTTATAAAGGGTAATTCTTTGGGCTAATTATTAAGGAATCCATTATATCTGAACTCATTGTCAGTTTAAGCTTAATATAACAACTCAAAAGATCAGTAGAGTAAGAGGAACAGAGCTTTGATTTATTTTTAATATCAGCTTTACAGGTTTCGATCATCCTCCCATCGTATCTTCAGACTTAACAACATTTCCAAGGCACTGGCTTTCCTGGATGATAGACACGTGAGTGTGTTGGTTTGGAGCCGGTAAACAACACTTGCGTTGCTCTGACGGGCTTTTTCATTCACTTTCAATTGTGGAAAAAAAACTAGATCTTGGACTGACTACGTCCAAACCTGTCATCACTCAGGTGAAGCTGCTTGGCATTGACGCCTCCGGTGTTGCTGACGGCGTCCCCTCTGTTGTTCTGAACCTTATCTGGAACATCATCCTTCATTTTCAGGCACGTGTCTTCATCGCCACACATAAACATCTACACGTCTTGATAGTAAACAGCGTGCACTCATCCTTTTTTTTCTTGTCAAACAGGTGAAAGAGATGACGAGAGGCCTGCAGAGGCATTTATCTTTAAGCCTCTCTTCTTTACCTGAAAGCACTTATGCCTCCTTCACTGACCTTTCCCTCCTGCCAAATGATATTGGCAGCTATTCATACAATACACTGCCAAGCAAAGGCAGAAAGTCTGCCAAGGAGTCAAAGTACCATGGGAAGGCCATCAAGACGCTCCTCCAGTGGGTCCAGAGATGCACATCAAAGTAAGTCTGAACCAGATCCAAACTCATTGGGCCAATGAATCATTCAGAACCGGAACCATTTTCATTGTCATTCCAAACTTATAGGTTTGGGGTGGAAGTTAATGACTTTGGGAGGAGCTGGAGAAACGGTCTGGCATTTCTAGCTATAATTAAGTCCATGAAGCCTGAGTTGGTTGACATCAGGGAGAGCTTGACGAGAAACCCAACAGAAAACCTCCGGGAGGCTTTCGCGATAGCCCAACACAGTCTGGATGTAGCACCTCTACTGGAACCTGAAGGTAACACACCAGAGGAGAATGAAAAAAAAGACAAGTTAATGGATTTCAGGGCGAAATAAATGATTTCAATTCTTTCCCACAGATGTGACCTGCGTCTCACCGGATGAACAGTCCATTATCACCTATGTTTCATCGTTCCTGGGACAATGTTCGATCAGAGTTGGGGTAAGGATTTAGTTTGATGTAGGGATGTCCGATAGAATTTTTTGGCATTTATCTGACATGCCGATAAGATTCAAGGATTCAAGGAATCTTTATTGTCATTGCAACACATGTAAGACATATGATGGACAAAATAAGATACCCTGGTCCCGGATCAAGGCAAGAGATACTGTAGGTGAGAAAGACACTGAGGAGGCAAGAGTTATTGACCAAACACTTAACTTCCGATTCCGATATATGCCGTAGTTTGACCCCAAAATTAAATAAACGTCTTAAAACACGTTGTTTAGAAAAATGACATCTGATAGATTTGACTAAATTAGGCCCACAATGATGCTAATACTGTTTATATTGGCAACATTTGATTGTCATAAAATAGAAAAAAAAAACATTAAGGTTATTCCTCAAATCACTGACATTTTTATCTTCTATGCTATTCTTTCCACATCCCAGGGTGATATGGAATACAACATTCCTGAGATTCCAAATTTTGGCTCCATAGACTCGATCGGCCTTGGGGAAACTCACAGCGACAGTGTAGAAGCACGTGCCTTGCTCAGAGGTCTGGGGAAGAGCAGCGAGCAGCTACTGTGGAAGCGCTGGTCTGGTATGAACTCTGCTGCCCCTCATGATCCTTCTCTTCCCATGAAGGAAGCTGCTCCAGCTGATCTCTCCGGCGATGTCTTTTCATTTGCCCGAGGCCAAAGGGTCACGCCTGAAGCCAACGCTGTTACTTACAAAAAGAGAGGGGAATTTAGGAGTTCTTTTAAGCCGCCTAGTCCGCTGGATGCAAAGATCTTCAACCCCGAGATCAGGTCGTGGATGGAGAAGGGTTTGGATCAGCTTAACGGAAAGACAGGAGCGACTGAGAGTCACGTTTACTTGAGCTCGGAAGAAGGGAGCTTCAGCCTGCCATCCTTGGACTCCGATGAAGAGGATGCTTACAGCTACATCCTGGACCTGAACAAAGATGTTCTTCAACCGTATCACCAGCTGAACAGAGTAGTAGTCAAAGAGCAGACAGTCAGAGATGTAGACGAGGAACATCAGGAACAAGGCGAAACTTCTGTCCGATCTGAAGGTAGACATCGGAAAGGTGCCTCGGTGCAAACGGCAGATTTTGATGCAGAATCTAAAGTCTTGGAGGAGGCGGCGTTGTGCAGGAGGCGCAATGTGAGAAAAAGTGGAAGTAGCTGTGAAGTGACAAACAAAAGAACTGCCTTCGAAGTGCAGCCGCCGGATGAAAGGAGTATGAAAAAGCAACCTGAGGAGGAAATAGATTTTGGAGAACATATGGATGATTACGGTGATTATGGTGACAGAGAGAAGGAGGAGGAGACGGAAAATACAAGAGCGCTGACACATGGTAATGATGAAGTGGAGGCTTTGGCAGGCAAAAGTGAACAAAGGGAGATTTTCAAAACGTCTTCCTGGCAGAATGAGGTTGAAACAGGGCAACGTCTCTGTGTAAACAGCGTCCCAGGGAATAGGGAGGAAGTAAATGAAGGGGGAGAAGACAATTCCAGATTTGACAAAGAGCAGGAAAGAAAAGAAGAGGGTAGCAACAAAAATCAACAACACTCTCGGGATTTTGTGGAGTTCGTGCGAACAAGTCAAACATTAACTGGTGTGATTGCACACAACGAAGAAGAAAAAGAAAATATCACAAAAGACTGTGTCTATGAAACAAGAGACACCTCCGTGGACAATGTGGCTGAAATCACACAAGTCAAGAAAATGCAACCAGAAATTGTGGGACATAGAATAACTGGGGACAAGGTGACAGGACATGGGAGTGGAACTCACATTGAAGCAAAGGACTACGACACTGCCCCTACCTCACTGTGGTGAGTACCAACCCACAAGACTGAGTTTACTAACTCGTCACTGCTGGTTAAACCAATGTGTTAAGACTAGACGGGCTCTAACTAGTCATAATTCCACTCGGAAAAGTTCCAAGACATTTCCCAAATGTCTAAAAATACTAAAGCAACCCTAGGGGCTTTTATTTCTTCCTAGAAATATTATTTTGTGGTTGCAAATATAGACAAAGTAACATTTTATTTGAACAAAATTCCTATTTAATTTTTTTTATAAGGATGTCCAATGTCAACCTTTCCAGATATCCGATATATATCCGAACACTTAACGTTACGATACCGATATCAACCGATACTGATATATGCCACAGTTCGCTGAGGTTAACGTCTCAGAAAGTAAATATGGTAATTTACTAAAATCCAGAAAATGTCCGTAAACCCAGGGATTGTGTTATCGGATTTGCAATATCGGAGAAAAAAAAAAATCGATATTCTTGATATTACATGCAAATATTGGGATCAGTTAGCTGTTGTTGTCAGTTGATTTTTCATTGATTAGATTTATTTTGATAAAATAATGAGGGATGTCCAAAACCAACCTTTCCAGATATCCGATTTTGCTGACATTGTTACAAACACTTAACGTTATGATACCGATATCAGCCGATACCGATATATGCCACAGTTTGCTGATGTTCACGTCTTAGAACCACAATGAATTTGGTAATTTACTAAAATCCAATAAATATGCCTCAACCCAAGGATTGTGTTGTCGAAAAAAATAAAAACGGTATCAATCTCACCGTCATCACGTGCAAATATTGGGATCAAATAGCTAATATTATCAGTTGATTTTATAGACAAAAAATTCCATTAACCGATATTTTCCTTACACATAATAATTAAAATCTACCTAATCTAATCTAAATTTATTATATGATATAACCAAAAGTATTCGCTCACTCAATCAAATGATCAGAATCAGGTGTCCTAATCAATTCCAGTGTGGTACTGTCTGAGGATGCCACCTGAAATTTCCTGGCTCTTAAACATTGTCCAAAGACGAGACATGTTGTGTCACAACCCAAAGGTTAAAAACCTGAATTGCAGTGAGACATGTTGAGCGCTAGAGATCTTGAGGACCTCCTTCCCGTGGCTCCAACATTAAGGGAAAATTGGAAAAAAGAACTCAATTTCAGGCTGGAGACCATTCGCAGATGCAGGTAATGAAAACCCTGATCCTGCCAAGAATTCTACGAGGGAGGAAGAATGGTCCGAGAAAGGCTGACTTAATTGAAGAATATGTAGAGAAATAGCCTTGTTATTCTTACAGATAAGAAATGTGTCCAATTTGTCCAAGAACTTTTTGTGTTACCCTTGGATCCTTTTCACAAAACCTAACTGATGGTCTGATGGGATGTGCATTATGAAAATGGTGGAAAATCGGTATCGTGTTGAAAAAAAAACCTTCATGTCCTCGTCAACATCTTTGACAGCTTCCTCGCAGCAGGAGAAATGAAGTGTCTGACCTCACTCTCCCCCGCAGTTCAGTGCTAACACAGCAACCCTCATCTTTTTTTTATCTCCGCCAAAAATCAGTGCACTCATCAGTAAAGGTACATGAACAGGAGTGAGAAAAAAAAGATAATTGGACTTTAAATGACCAGTGTTGTCCACAGTTCTATGGATAGGAGTTTAAATCAAGAATCTAAGGCAGAGGTGCCAAACCTATGGCCCGTGGGCCAAAATTGGCTCATCAGGGGGATTCAATTCTTCTATTTTAGAACTAAGAAAATGCACATGTACTGCACATGTGATTTAGCTAACCCTAACCCTGAGCTGACCGTCAAAAAAATTCCTAAAATTGTGATCAGATGAGCCTACTATAATGTTTTCATACAAATAAAAATGACTCCCTGCAGCTTTACGTACACTGTGCTATTTCGATCTTTCAGTCACGTCACGATGGGCGATTGGACCCACTGTCCCACTGGTTGGGGACCACTGGTGTGGTGTACCCTGGGTGAGGACAAACGATTATCGCCTCACCGTCGATCGTGTGAAATTCTGCCGATAGCACACGATCTATCAGTGTGATCCAGGGGTCTCAAACTCAATAAGTCAAGGGCCACCGCCCACACTATCGTTTCACTGAAGGGCCGCACCAGCTTTCAGTGTTTATTACAAAAGAAAAAAAGAATTAAAAAAGTGTTTCTCATAGATTCTGTGTAATACATCACTAAACCAGCAGGAGGCTGTGGATCAGGGTTTTGAGAACTATAGGATTTCACATAAATGTGGCGAACAAATCTATAAAATAAATTCAACTTTCACATCAAGGTGACGGCTGCAAAATATCATTCCACGGGCCGCAAATGGCCCACGGGCCGCAAGTTGGAGACCCGTGGTGTGATCAGTCCAATCCCACCTGACTATCGGATCGGATTGTGAGCTTGGAAACGGATCACCCCTGCACTGTACCAACACTACAGAACATAAGTGACTCCCTTTATTCCCAGCCTCTCCATTTTGACTTTTAAAAACTGTAGTTTTAGGTTTGTCACGGGCTGAAGATGTAATAGCTCCCAAACCGTTTTCTTCTCTCACCCATCATGTGTACTGTAATGGAGCAGTCACTCAGCCCCCGGATCTAATGGTCGCATCAATCACCCGGAGACCGTACAGATAATTAGATTTGTGTCTGTCCTTTAAGATGCTTCCGCGTGAATGTGAAGTACCTAACCTCAGTCAGTGTCCAACTCTTGTGTGCTTTATCTTCTCTCCTGCAGCGACGGAGGATTCTGTCTTCGGTCTGCCGCAGCCTTCTGTGACATAACCCCATTAGAGCTGGAGCTGCTCTCAGCCCTGTGGATCCTGCTCTACTGCTGCTTCATTCTGTCTCAAATGAACCTCTGAGGCCCCCTGCTGCGAAGCCTAGTTATTAAGATATGCTTATTAGCTCACTTTCCGCTAATGAGCCAAACAGGGACGTTTACAGCTGTGCTGACTTTACATCTCTGTCACTTAATTTCCCTCACGGCAACATTTTAAAAAAACGATGTTTGCCTCTGGCTGCCAACAGGTATTATTTGTCACTTCGACTGAGTTTCACATGAAAACAGACGTGTCATCTGTAGAGATAATTCATTGTTTCACCCTAACACAAGCACTCTTCTGTTTACCTCCACAAATAGCATTGTTGCACCACTTGGTGGCATTGTAGCTTTGCACTGGGAAAAAGTCTGCGATGACAGAAGATGAAAAATCAAGAATATTTCCCGCCTGCTGGGAATTTCACAGAGCTTGTTCTTTAATTAGAAACTGTATCAACGGCATACGATTAGGACCATAACGTTTAATGAGCACTTTGACATTTCTTAGACTCACTCCCTGTAAGGCTTCGGGTAAAGAGTTGATCAACAAACTAAGGCTAAATGAAATGTTTTTCTATTTTTTTTTTATTATAAATCATTTTTTTGCATATGTATAATAGAGGAATAGAGGGAAAATTCCTCTATTTCAGTACGTACAACCATGTAGGCAGCCATGTTGCCAGTGCGCCACTGTTGTCATCAATCAGCTACTCGATTGGTCTAGCACAGACCAGGGCAAACTAAGGCCCGGGGCCCGATGTGGCCCATTTGGCTTTTTAATCCGGCCCACCAAACTTGTCTAAATTATACTGTTAATTCATTTTATCATAACCTTTCTGCCTTTTCTCTGCAAAGCTAGCATTTCCCCAATAGATAGTCTAAATGTGGCTAAAAGTATTTGGGTATTTTTGACATTATCCAATACTTTACTCATCATTTATCTAAGTTAACACAAATACTCAATCATTCTGATCCTGACCTTGCTCAAATTTTAGCACCACCTGTGGCCCGGTGGTCAAAATGATTGCCCAGGCCTGGTCGAGCCCAATCATGTGTTGAACCGTGCCTCGACTCTTGGACAAAACACCCTGAAGTAGCTGATCCTGCAGGAAAAGTTCTTGCCATAAAGAATTGACTGGATTTTTCTGCGCTAAACTTCTTCTGTAAGTTTAATCTATCTTTACCACTTAACGTTTGACCCTAACCCGACCCTTTATTGCCTTTTCTTTATTTACTGTAAAGCAAAATGATGCAATAAAACATAGGCAAAAGTGCATAAAATCGTACTGATTTGTTTCCCGGTTGTACAGTATGTGGCGCCCGATGTACAGTATACCTGATGGCGTGCTGCTGAAACTGGATTGGAACTTAAGTTGCATAAGTGTTCAAAATCCATGTTGACCAAATTGTGTATAAAGAGGAGGAGTGCATACACTGACCTGAACCAGCCACCAAATACAAACACGCTCAACGCCGGAGAAGTTCTGAGAAAATAAAAAAGCAAGCTGGCATTGTTTGCTTGGAACATGAACCGCGGGTCAATATCTCAGTACCAGAGATCGATGTACTTACAACACCATCACCGCCCCCGCAGTTGAGCCATACGAGTCCCGCTTGCCTAAAGATATATTCTTAAGTTTGGGATAAACAAAACTCAGATAGAAACTGCGAGACAACATGAGATAAAGACTCTGCCTTTCCTAGGAAGGTTTCCTTGTTGGTGAAAACACTGCGCTTCTACAGTGCACTTCCATGTGCAAACCATAATCTCCAGCCTGACCTTTGAGCTGGCCATCGGGGGCACTGTTGAGCCCAGTGCCCTAAAGTAGCCTTCAGTTTGTTCTCGGCCTTTTGACTTGGTTTTTGACCCTGCGTTACCAGACCCTCGCTGGGTTTCAAGCCACAGAGAGTGATCGGGTCCTCAGGCATGTGTCCAACCTCGAGTGCTGATACATATCTGGTCTCACCCATCTACCACCACCACCTCATTTTACACGAGGAATAGCTGGGAGGTGGGATTTCTGGGGCCGCAGCAGGGGTGGAAATATGTGGAATAAGTGGTGGAGAAACAAAAGCTGCTTCTGTCCAGGCTTCTGCTCTGCTCTGGGTCCTCGTCCTTCCACATCAGCTGATAAAAGAACCGCAGCTCTCTCTTTCTCGCTCTTCTCTCTCTCTCTCTCTCTCGACAGACTTGATTTCTATTCAAAGCTTCTCGGCGGGTAGGCGGGCTGCACGGCAGGTTATTGCCCAGGGCTTCAAGCTGAGACGTGGGACATGAAAATGGCTGAGGCTCTGGACATTTCTTCGCTTGCGTGTTCATTCATTTTAAACAGTTCCCTACTGTTATTGTAGGGTGTGAATGGAAAATAAGCGGGGGGAGAAAACACATCCCGGACATTTCCTGTCCTGCAACACCTACACAGATTAAATACCGACTTTGTCAGTAGCTCCACTTGTGATTATTAATGTATGACGCTAGGAAAAAAAATATTCGAATCCTACAGTGATAAGGATTAAATATGAAATGCTTTTGTCCCTTTAGGACACTCCTGGAGGCCCCAACACTCTGCAGAAACAGATCTGCTGCTGTAGAACAAATCCCACTTTCATTTAAAACCACAAGTTTTTTTTTTTTTTTATTTGACAGCCGCAAGTTGTAGCTAAGCAGCCAGGAGCTCAACCCCAGGCTAGTAAATACTGTTGCTAAAAACATGCATTTTGATAAATCTCAGCACCAACACCAAAAGCAATAAGTCACAGCTCAACACAACTTTTTTTTTTAAAATAAGGATCATCCAACTCTTATATGCATAACTAAACAAAAACTAAATAAAAAAAACTGTAAAGTCTCATGAATGACCTGTGATCAAAATTATTGATCAAATTTAGTTTAATTTAGTTAGATTTTTTTCTGATTGATCCTGAGTAGTTTTTTATAAAAATTTAATTGTGCAATAAGTAGTTTCAAAATCTAGTTCCTGCATATTTATGTTCTCATGAATATAAAACATATTCCTGTGCATTAAATGAATAAACAATCCAAATGTGTCGTTTGAATTGTTTTTCTGTTTTTATTTTCCATAAAAATTCTGACATGGTAAAAGGAGTTCAAGCCGATTAGGAAAATGACAGTGAGTTTAACATAAAGCAGATTTTTTATTTTTTTTCCCCCCCACACAATTCCTCAGAAACTGTTGCTGATGACAGGCAAATCAGGCCTTGTCAAAGAGGTTGCCTGATGCAGTCGCCGCTACGTGTTGCCTCTGTTGGAATTTACAATCGATTTTTTTCGATCCCATTGCAGTGCAGCTGGTGTGTGATATAAGCAGGTACGATGGAGCTTTGGTGCAGGTGGTTATTTTGGACAGCAAATAAGACACATTTGACATCAGGGTCTCATTTCTGGGAATAAGGCCGGGTATTCTGAGGACTATTACAGAGACGACTCCAAATCCACAATTTTCTTTTGTTACTTTGTGTAACCAATGTCAAACAATCCCTCCAATAACGCTGCCGTTCAACATTTGCATAATCCATCTCCGTGAGGTCCAGCTGTTGCAAGATCTTTACCTGGGACACAATGACCGCAGCCTTGGGGGACATCTGCTTGACGTTGTGCCTCCCTGGCATATCAATAGTGTCACCTGGTAGTACAGTAGGTCAGGGTGGAGGTAGCTGTAGAATGCAAAGACAGACACTTATAGGTGCAACGGTTTTTTCAATAACCGTGTGGCACAAAGAGACAAGTTAGAGAGATCGCCTCCAAATAAAACAGCATCTCTGTCCTCTTATTCATGACGGGGTCTCCACTACTGCCACCCAAATCACACTGCACTAAACAACGGGGGGGTGAGACGATGGCAGCTGTTGGATTCGAACCTGAAGCCTTGCAAACCCCTTGTAATCCACTTTCTTCTCGTCCCAGTAATAAAATTGTATTTCCATATTTTTTAAAATATTTTTTTTCCATTTTGATGTTACCTAAACATATTCATAGCAAACACATCACATGGTTTCTGCTCCCTGAAGAGCAGTTGTTAAGGTTATGGCTCTCATTACAGTAAATGGACAGCACGTCTTTTGTCCAGTGTAGTGTGTGACTCTAACAGTATATTGGTTTTTTCCTCTGGGTGGACACTGCATTGATCCCTGTCACTGAGCAACACTGTGGCCCTGTTGCCCTGCAGTTCCCCCACTGCCTGTCTGTCTGCCTGCCTGTCTGTCTGTCATTCAGGAGCATGATGTATGATGCTGAGAGGATTCTTAGTCAGCAGTAATTACAGTTCTCTATGCAACAGTGAATCAAAGCCTGAGGTCCACATCGTGCAGGTCGTAACAAGACAGCACGCAGACTGAGAACTGTGTCCATCCATCCATTCACCTGGCCACCAACCATTCCATCCATCCACCCTTCCATCTATCATCCTTTATTCCATTCATCCATCTATACATCTTCCCCCCAATGCAAAACATCCTTCCATTGTCCATTCATCCATCCATCACCCATCCACCCAAACCACTCTTCCATATATAATCAATTCATCTATCTACCCATCAATTACTCTATTCATCCAGCCGTCACCCATCCATCCGCCCATCCATCTAGCCCCCCATGCAAAACATCCTTCCATCCATCATCCATTCATCCATCCATCGTCCAGTCGTCCATCCATTGTCCATTGATCTGTTCAGCCATCAGTTTATCAGCCCTTCCATCAATCATCCATCCATCCATCCATCAAGCCACCCAAATGTCTATCAATCCATCCATTATTCCATTCATCCATCTTTTCGTCGATCATCCGTCCATAAATCTAGCAACCCATCCAACCATCATTCCATCCACCCACCCCTCCATATATCATCCATCCATCCATTCATCCATCAACCCATCCATCATTCTATTCATCCATTCATTACCCATCCATCTAACCCCCCCATGCAAAACATCCCTCCATCCATCATCCATTCACCCAGTCATTGTCCACTCATCCATCCATTGTCCATTTATTCATCCACCCTTCCATCTATTATCCATCCATCTATCCATCAATTATCCCATTCACCCATCCATTGTCCATTCATCCATCCAGCCACCAGGTCATCCATCCATTCATTAAACGACCCAACCTAGTGTCTGTCCATCCATCCATCTTCTGTCCATCCATACATCAAGCCACCCATTCATCAGCCCTTCCATCCATCATCCATCCATTTATCCATTCACCAAGCCACCTTAACATCCATCAATCAATCCATACATCCATCCACCCATTCAGCCATCATTCCATCCATCCGTCCACTCTAGACACAGTCCTTAACAACCACCCACACTTACCTTCATGTCTGATGATCCCAGTCGACCTAATCATATTTTTGACTGCACTTCAGGAGCGGTGCAGAGAAATTCACGACGACTAGAAGTGAAACTATTAATATTTGGGAGGTTTGGCTCATTTTTTAAAACACTAAAATCAGCCTTTACTTCATGATGGTGAGTGTGATGCAACACATTGCAAAATAGATACAGTTGCAGGAGGTTGAAAGCAGCCCATTATCTCACTGGCGTTCTTTATCCTCCCTCTGCTCTACTGTGTGTTTTGTTGCATCAGTGAAGATAGTGCAGCCAAACACTGAGTATGGATCCGACATGAGGCTCAGGTCTTAGTTAATTTTTGACCAACTGTCTGTTGTCTCTTGGTCAACAGACCAAGTCCGGATATAAAACAAGGAAATCTCTGCCAAGCTTTTGGCAGCACAGAGGACGGTGAAGGTAAGGGAAAAAAAAAAACATCTGATATATTTTTAATGATTCAGGGACAAATGATTTGAGAATTTCAAAACTCTACAGTGAAGTATCTTTAACGATGGACTGAGGTCCTGACCTTTAATTGGATAAAGAAGTACAGACAAACCTACAGGATAAGCTACATTTGGGAAAAAAAAAAAATATCAAAAATGTTTTCTTTACTATGTGGCCCAGTATTGGTCTCCAACCCTGGTGGTTGGAGACTTTGTAGTCCAGACATGGGCCATAATCTCCGATAAAATTTGACACGAGGGCTGGGACAGGAGCAGAAAGATAAAAGCTAAAAAAGTAACTTGTTAGTTTACAAGTTACTGCTCTGAAAAAGTATCGAGTTACGTTACTAGTTTCTAAATTATAACAGTAACCTATGACTAGTTACTTTGAAAACACATTTAAAAAAGTTTAGTGTTGTGTCCTATAGCAACTATCATAATAAAACGTAATGGTACAATAAAAACAAAGTAGATGTTTAGACATTTTGATCTTTATTGTAACCTCAACTTGCCACTTGCCGTCGTCTTACTTGTGGGTGTGTGCTGCTGTACCGCGTCGCCTGTGTGTGTGAGACTGTTTATTTCCCTTTAAGGCAAGAAGACCCGCCCAGGTCTCTTTCTGATTGGCCTGAAATGTTAACCTTTGTCAACCAATCGTCGCTCTTTTTCAACGCATTGGTTTAGTAGGTGTGCACGGCCGTCTTTCGCCGAGAAAAGTAGTTTTGTTACGTAACGCCGTTACAAGAAACGCGTTAGACCCAACACTGGTGTAAACTTAGATAAATGGCATGCAATAATGGCTTGAATGCGTTTAGTGTTTTAAGGACAGTGCTGTAATCAAGTCCTGGTCTATCAATTGTTTTTTGTTTTATTTATCTGCTTGTTTTATTCTCCACAGGTTGGAAGGATGCAGTTATTTGCGAGTTGTGCTCTTGCAGCGGTGCTGCTGGCCGTCACCTCAGCGGACCACCACAAGGACCATAACATGTCGCACAGTGCTGACCTGACATGCATGAAGCTGTCCCACCCCCACGCCAACTTTGGATTTGCACTCTACAAAAGCCTGAATGCCAAAGCTGCAGCCAGAAAGAACATCTTTTTCTCACCTCTGGGCATCGCCACCGCTCTTTCCATGTTGTCGACTGGAGCCAAGGGTCAAACCCACAAGCAGATCTTCCACACCTTGGGCTACAGTGCTTACAACCAGGTTATGATCAATGACGCGTATCACCATCTCCTGATGATGCTGAACGAAAACAAGAAGAATCAGCAGCTGGATGTTGGCAACGCCGTCGCCGTACGCACGGGTTTCAGCCCTGCGGAAAAGTTCCTCACAGACGTCAGGCACTACTACGCCGGTAAGAGCCTGAGCGTTGACTTCTCAAAACCCGAAGAGGCCGCGGCTGAGATCAACAGATACATCGCCGGTAAAACACAGGACAAGATCAAAGATATGGTCAAAGACCTGGACTCAGATTTGGCCATGATGCTGGTCAACTACGTCTACTTCAGAGGTAATGTACATGATACCAAGTAGATCTTACATCTGTAGATGTTCAGATACATATTTCCTCGTGTTCTTTAGGCTCAACAAGACTACAACTAAAAACATCTGAAATGAATCAGTTTTTTTTCCTACCATTTAAGTTCCATTCCATTGCTAATACAGGACAGTGGGAGAATACCTTCGATGCTAACCAGACGACCAAGGCCTCCTTCCAAGTGGACGAAAACACTAAAGTTGAGGTGGACATGATGAGGAAGACCGGACGCTTCGACTTCTATCAGGATTCCGACAACCACACCACTGTGATCAGGCTGCCCTACAAGGGCAATACCTCCATGCTGATTGTCCTGCCTGACGAAGGCAAGATGAATGAAGTGGAGACAGCCATCAACAAGGACTCAATCCTTCACTGGCATGACAGTTTATTCAGAAAGTAAGAGACAGACATTTTGACCCCAAAAATAACAAAATCATATTGAAGTGCTGCAATGATTTGTCCCCTACCTGGTAGCTCCATCTGTAGGATCATTCTCTACCAATCTATCCACTGTCCCTCCTCTGAACATGTCCAAACCATCTCAATCTGTCTTCTCTAACTTTTTCTTTATGGTCCTTATACTGACTAAAAAACAAATTACAAACCCCTGACTCTTCTGATGTCCTGTTTCTCAGTTCCGTGAGTCTGCACCTCCCAAAATTCTCCATCTCCGCTGATGCCTCGTTGGCTGACACGCTAATAGAGATGGGAATCACCGATGCCTTCGAGGACAGAGCTAACTTCGCCGGCATTTCTGGAGGGGTCAACCTGAAACTGTCAAAGGTAGGATCATCTAACGCTGGTTCGTCTTTTTGTTTACAGCAAAAACAGGATGCTTAGTGTCCCCTTGCTGGTGCGTCTGTAGGTGTCCCACCAGGCTGTCCTTAGTGTGGATGAAACTGGAACCGAGGCAGTTGGTGTTACCACTCTGGAAATCATGCCCATGAGTTTGCCCGAGACACTGGAACTCAACAGGCCTTTCCTGGTCTTCATCCTGGAGCACTCTACGAAGAGCATCCTCTTCATGGGCAAGATAAACGACCCCACCGCCATGTGAAGCAGGAAATGGGTCAACGTGCTAAGAGAGACTGTTCGCAAATAAAAACCCCAACAAATTTTCTATCAAGTGAGAGATTCCAGACTTCGGAACCTGACAAGTTGTAGAATGTCAAATATATGTGAAGTGTCCTGGAGCTAGAGGTGGAAATAACACAAGGATTAATCAGTAACATGATGTGATGATGCTGCTGTTGATCATGAACAGAAATAAAAGCTTGTCAAGAAATCCTGTGATGTCTGATTAATCTGAAGCTTCACTTCAAATTAAAACAGAAATATTACTGTAATTCTAGTTTGTCCTATTTTAACTATTTTTTATCTGTTTCCCAACTCACAAACCTTCGTGATCCTCCTCATCTATCACCAGTCTTGGGACTAACGTGTTACTTGTAATGCCGTTACGTAACAAGGTTACAATAAAGATGCCCGTCAAAGTGTACTTCATTATGATAGTTGCTACAGAACACAACACTCAACTTTTTCAATGTGTTTTTAAAGTAACTAGTGATTAGTTACTTTTATAATTTAGTAACTAGTAATGTAACTAGTTACTTTTTCCAGAGCAGTACTTTTTTTTTTTTTTTTTTAAAAGTAACTTGCCCAATACTGTCTATCACCAACCTCGTCTTTTACAAACTGAATTGAATTATCAATTCTGTGTCATCGAGACCTGGAAAAAAAAAAAAATCAGACGGCGGCCGTGACCTCTAGGGTAATATGTTCCTTTTCCATCTGTCAGAATCGACAGGCCATTCTTAGGTTTCTTCCTGTACGTCCTC